>CM063516.1:27934609-28474609 GCA_032199755.1 Ambrosia artemisiifolia | reverse complement strand
CGCCATGGCTGTCCGGTGACTGCTCTCTACTCTCTCTCAATGCACACTATAATTGTGGGTATATTTATAATCTGCAGAGAAGGAATGAACAAGATGGAGGTATTTTATAGGTCAAACTCAATTAGGGGTGTTTGGATGCAAGGCTAACAGCTGACAAAGAGGATGTTTGGGAACAGTTTTAAGGCAGATAAGGGGAGCGTTTGGCAGCATATTTACGAGCAATTAAGGGATCGTTTGGCTGCGAAAATAAAACTAGAACAATTATAATTAATTATTCGGGTGGTCGGGTACAACGCGACCCGTTTAACGAGACCCGTAACACTCGGGTGTTACAGAGTGGGGGTGTCAACCCAATAGATCTATCCCGGTGTTTCATGGCTAAGTCCATAGCTAATGGTTATGGTATGATGTATGACACGAGGGCTTAATGGATCCTGAACCTTGATGTCTCATGTTCACATAATAGTCATGAATTGTAATTGAAAACTGTACGCATGTTTTTCCCCCGAAAAAAATGTAAAACTGTAAAAAGGGGCCGTGAATACTCACTTGGTGTCTGGATACTAGCACTGAACTGATCCTGGTGCGGTGTGTCTGGTCTGGGGTGCCATAAGTTCATTTAAAGGCAAACTTAAGTATATGTTTTGTTCTAACTATCATGCAACTGTTCACCCAACTGTAACACCTATGGACTAGGGGCTTCTGTACCACCATCCACGGGTGGCACACACTGTATGTGTCAGAAAATGTTCGTTTTGTTGATAACATGACAATGTTTAGTCTATTTTTTGGGTAAAACAAGTGCTTTGTCTTACTACATGTTACCAAGTTTTATGTATGCCACATTTACGTAAGCCTAGGGTGGCATATGGACACATCTTTTGATAATCTTGTATAAAAACAACTTGTTTAGGTGTTTTGCCTTTGTATATACTCGCATACCATATGTTTTCAAGAAAACTCTTGTGTTAAGCTTATTAACACATGTTTTTATAGTCCTTAACACATCTTTATAAATCTAACCATGATGCATGTTGTAAAATAAAGTGAAATAGGCTACTCTTGGGTCAGGTCTTGGCCTTACACACGCACGCATACATCCATATGTATGTGTGTGTGCTCGTAAATGTCCATTTGCACATGTTCTAAGGTGTATGTACCAATGTACATATGTGTATATACATAAACTTAAACATTGAACTTTTTAACATAAAACTTGAGTGTATATGTTAGTTTTACTTGACAAAATCGTTTGTTAAAGGTGTGCGAGTGTGTGTTCTCGGGTGACCACCACATGTAACCGAAGTGTATAAAGAAAGGAAAATGGTTCGGATGTGGTACCTCACGCGTATATGTCCCAATATATAAAAGAAAATAAGCTAACTTCCTTCCAACAAAGCTCCTAGATGTTAGATGAGAACTTGGGATTCCTAAATGGTGGTGAGGCTTGATCGAAACAAACCCCTTGTGGGTCTTTGGGCTTCGGCCGATTAGAAACAAAGGAAAAGAGAGGAGTGTTCAAGTGTTAGTGAGTTGTGAGGAGTTGTGGTGTGACTCTCATGTCCCTCTTGTGTCCTATATATAACCGAATGGTGGGAGGAGAGCCATGGTCTCATTGGTTCACAATTGGGGAAGGTCAACTCTTTATTTTCTTGGTGTGCATTCTTCTAAAGTCCTTGTAAGGGTAAGGTGTTGACTTGAGTTTTTGGCTTGGCTTGTAGGGTGTTGTAGAAGCCGAAAATTATGGGGAATGGGCAAAGGGTTTTGGGCAAGGTTGACAATATGGGAATGATCAACTGTTTTATGTTTTTGCCATTCTAGTGCAAGTGGTTGACTAGTGTCTTAGGGGATTATGTGCACACCTCTTTGTTGAACTCTTGGGGGCCGAAAATAATGAGACAAAATGTGTTTTTGTGGCAAGTCAACTTAGTCTTGAGGTCCATGTGAATTGTGTTGTTGCTATGTTAGTATAAGGCATGGATGTGTGGTGTGGTGTGTTATGGATAAGAATGGTGAGTGTATGGTGAGTGTGTGTATGTAATCGTATGTATGTATGTATGTATGTATGTATGTATGTATGTGTGGGCAAGGGAGTTGTTCATTCCCAATGTATTTCCATGTGTGTAAATTGATCTACATAGTGTTTTAGATGGTTTTAGGAAGTCAACTTGTGTAAGGAATAGCTATTGTGTGTCCCTCATTCTACTTTGGTGTTTCCATGGGAAATTGTAGTGTAAAGCATGGAAATCTTTGTATGTGTGCTCGTGAATATACATACACACATATATAATTTGGTTTTTGTTACATATTAACTTGTCTATGGATGTACATATGTATTTGTATTAAAATTAATACCCTTATACACAAGTTAATTTGAGTTTAATTGTCTTTGTTGGACAATGCATATAGATAGGTCATGTAGATGAACATTGTTTGTTTTTGTATCACTTACCCTCCCAATTATCAAACTACTCACGATGCAAGGAAACCGAATGTGAATGATAAAGAGATAAGCAATTGAACACAGGTGACTTATTTAAATGATAAAAACCACAAACATTCTTCAACTAAATGAAAAACAATCCATAAACCAAATCAAACAAGAGTTCAAGTTTCACAATTAAACCATACACCCGGAGGTGATTACAAGATGTTTAGCCACTCATGGTTACAAGAAACGAATCAAAAGTTTGAATGATAATACCGAACATGTTGATGGAAATCGAAAGTAGGAATGAATGATGATAAATCTTGATGTTTGTAGCTCCAAAATTCTCCAAAAGATCCTCTAAAATTCGTCCCTGGTGGCTGGCTTTTTCATTAGGTTTTAGATTTTATCTTTTATACTTCAATCAACCACTTTCCTTTTTTTTCTCAACATGCGACGTAGCCTACTGCTGGGCAAAAGACCCCTACGGCTGTCAAGCACTGCCATGGACCTCATACTTTTGCTTTACTTTTCTTTTTCTTTATTCACGAGGCAAAAAAATCATACTTGTCTCTTTTCTTATTATTATATATTATTATTCCATCAATTCTTATTTACTATTATTATTATATATTATTATTTTAATTAACGAGACTATGTCTCTTTTATTATTATTATTATTAGTAGTAGTAGCAGCAGCAGCAGCAGCCTCCGACTCGGATGTTCTTGGCTTATCCAAAATTCCTCTTTAACGCTCTAACGTCCATGAACATCTCCATATCTACTGTTCACCATCCAAACTCAACCTCAACTACGTTTAAGCTTCCAAATCTATCCAAATATGCCATTTAACCTACAATTACACAAAGTTGCGTAGTTATCACATTCAAATCATATTAACAATTAAACGACATTAAAAACACATAGTTAAGCATCCTAAACACCATGATTGACCCCGTCCATCACATTCCCACACTTACCTTTGATTGTCCCCAATCAAACCATCTCAAGGCACGACTCACCTACTTAACAAATCACCTCCAATTCTTTCACCTATCGATTTTCCAAGGTCCCCAATCAAACCCATCCCATAGACTTACACAATCGAGATTGACAATCTGGCAAGCAAGTGTTGCGCGATTTCAAAAGAAGACTTGCCTATCCAAAACTAACATGCTTATTATCATATACATATGCTACACACCCCTCACAATGTTCACTCCTCTCGGTTTAATATCTGGACTAGCATGTAATGTGCTAGTATATAACACTCAGAAAACCAAGAATGCGACTTCGTTATCATAGGTTTGAATAACAATCACACATAAGCTATAAACAGTGCACATATCAAAAGGACTTACGGGTTTTGGGCTTCGGGTAAATGTAGGATGATTTGGTTTACAACTGGCTCGAAAACGAGAGGTTTCACACAAATGCTTAACATCCTTATTCACAAATCACACAAACATACTAACACATCAACTTGGGCATAATTGACCCATACAATCACTTCTATTTTTGCATTTTTCTTTTTTTTTCTCTCTTTTTTTTTCTCATTTATATTTTCTTCTTTTTTTTTCAAAATTGAATAACTCAAACAATAAACAAGACGAACACATTAGATGTCAACATTTTTATTCAACAAGGTAACCGGGTCGATTTGGGTAACAATGTAGGTTTAACAAATGAAAGGTCTAGGCTCAACATGGTTTACTAATGGTGATTTTTTAACAAACGGGTCAACACAAACAACACATGGGTATCAACAAACGAGTGGATTCCTACATTGCCTTTCTCATCTATGCGCACATTTTGCCTAAAGCTTTAGCATGTATCGAATTACACAAATTCTGCAACTAAGAAGCATTTGGCCTACTCTCATGAAACGAAGCATTTATATCACTAAATATCTAGTAGGCTCAAAGTCTCACAATGTAGGGAAATGGGCTGCCGACATATAGCATATGCAAATCCTATAAGCATGTTATCCCTAGTTAGGCATCTCTTTTCATTTCCTCTAAAAACACTCACCAGAAACACTCTCATGAAACTTAAAGGGACAACCATGATTGGGGATCTCGTACATTCTTTTGGTAAAAGACTCTTTAGCGATTGAAAATTTGGCTTTTGTGCCTGATCAAGTGAAAAAGGTGACATCTTGCGAGAAAAAAATTTTCCATTCATATTTTTCTTTCAAAATTTCTCAATTTTTCTCATAGTTATGTAAGTATTCCCCCGACTATCCTAGGGTCACCCATCCCCACACTTGGGATACATTGTCCCCAATGTATGGAGTTTTTGTTATTTTCACCCTCTCATTCAATCACGATGCCCATTTTCAAAAACATCCCTACCCAAAAAAAAAACGACTAACATCCCAAAACACATAAATAAATTAAAAAAAATAAAATGCAAATAATAACATAAAACTCCGGGCTGCCTCCCGGTAGCGCTAAGTTTATGAGTCTTCAGCCAGACTTGTACCTGATATAGCTTTTATGGTGGTCGAACGGGATGCTTGCCTCCCTCAGCTTCCAAGCACATATTCTGCTTGTACTCATGTGGGTCATAACTTTTGTTCAGCATTGAACCCTCTTTTGTTGACCCGTTATTTTCTTGTTCCAATTCAGGCGGTTTCTTAGCCTTCTTCTTCTTCTTTGGCTTCTTACCAATCTCTGCCATCCTGTCAACCATACAACACACCTCCTCGGCTTTTGGGTCAGTAACAGTTGAAAACACATTTAAACTTAATTTCTTATCCCCAAAACTCATACTTACCGTTCCATCAGCACAGTTGATTATTGCATGAGCAATTGCTAGAAACGGTCTACCAAGAATAACTGTGTGTGGTGTACTCTTAACATTTTTCTCACAATCTAGCACCAAGAAATCCACCGGGTAGTAACAGTCCTCCACCTTAACTATCACATCAGTTAACATTCCCCTGGGACGTATGGGTTTTTGATTAGCCAACACCACTGTGGTGTCAACTTTTTGTAATAGACCAAATTCATGTTGGTCATACATACTTCCCGGGAGAATGCTAACACAAGCTCCAAGATCTAGAAGTGCCCGGTCAACCTTAAGCTCCCCTATTTGTATTGAAATAAGGGGCGCTCCAGGAGCTTGGCGCTTGGGTAGAACTGTACCCGATAAAGCGGCACGCACATGCGCCGGTAAGACAAACTGTTTTGGCAGCTTGTTGTGCCGATTTTGGGTGCTCAATTCTTTTAAATTTTCAGCATGAGCATGACTTTCTTGAATGACATTAAGTAATGGTAAATTAATTTTAACTTGTTTAAAGGTTTCCCACCCCTCGTCCTTTGATGGGTCCCGTTTACTTAAAGCCCTTATTTTTCTTGGTGCTAATAAGGCCGAAGGGAAGGGTGCAATTTTTACTTTCCCACACTTATCCTTGGCCGCATCCACATTTTCCTCAAAAAACCTTTCACAAAACATTTTTTTCAATTTTTTAACTTTAATGTTTGATTGTGAAAACGTTTCCTGCTCATCTTCAGAATTGGAGAGAATACTTACCGCGTTGATGTGCACATTCTTCGTGGTTGACGCCAGATGTGCTGGATTCACTGCAGTGGTACTAGGCAACTTACCTGGATCTCGACGCATGGTGGACATCTCTTCAGCAATTTGGCCAACTTGTTTTGCCAAGGCCTTGTACTCCTTGTCTCGAATTTCATTGTCCTTCTTGATCTCCTTCATAAAGTCTCCGGTTGACTTCATAAACTCAGTCAACATCTCTTTCACTGATCCGTCTTGCCCTCAAGATCCACCCTGTTGACTGCCTTGATTCCTCCAGTTTCCTTGAGAACTTCCTTGGTTATTTCCTGATCCTTGCTGATAACCTCTTTGATTGATGTAGTTCCCTTGGTTGGAATATCCTCTCTGGCTGTTTTGATTGGGTACCTGTAATGGAAGATTCAATTGGTTAGAAGTATTACTGTAACTAAAATTAGGGTGATTTCGCAAACCTGGGTGATATGAATTAGAATTCATATCGTAGTGTTTCTGTTGTTCGCCCAGTTGATTCACTTGCTCACTTCTCCCTTTCTGTGTAGGGCAATCTGCGTCCACATGTCCCCAATCGTCACAAATCGAGCACACTGCAAAAGAACTCGCTGCTTTTGCTCCTTCACCTTTTCCTGCGCCTTTACCTGCTGTCAGTTGTGCAATTTGGCGCTCCAAACTTGCAATCCTCTTCTCAGACTCATAATCAACACCTCTAGCTGCACCTATTCGGCTTCTCCTACTAGCACGGGCCTGCCTCTTTGATGTCACTGCCAACCTCTCCATGTATTCCCAATCCACATCCTCATGGCTAGTAAAAAACGTACCATTATTGTTGGCGTTTAGATCCCTAACATCTTCGAGTAGTAAACCGTCATAGAATGACTTAATTAGTTCACACATAGGTATATCATGATGTGGACATTTCCTTAACAACTCTTTAAACCTTGTGAAAGCTTCATGAAACGGTTCTCCCGAGTGTTGTTGGAAGGTTCTAATGGCCTCCCGAGCCTCA
Source organism: Ambrosia artemisiifolia (assembly GCA_032199755.1). Taxonomy (NCBI): domain Eukaryota; kingdom Viridiplantae; phylum Streptophyta; class Magnoliopsida; order Asterales; family Asteraceae; genus Ambrosia; species Ambrosia artemisiifolia. Next base: position 28,467,641 of record CM063516.1, on the reverse strand, counting down.
GTAGTGCGAGTCATAGTATAATATTCCTCTAAGAACTGTTGTTGAAGCTCCTGCCATGTGAAGATACTACCAGCAGGCAGTGAATGATACCATAATCTTGCTTGATCCTTGAGGGTGAACTGAAACATCATCAACCTGACCTCATCCTGACTAAACCCATGGCCCCCAATAGTGTTACAAATACTCACAAACTCAGCAATGTGTAGATAGGGTTCCTCTGTCGCTTTACCATAAAAGTTTGGAAGGTGGTTCAAATATTAGGGTCTAACCTCAAAGCTTTTTCCGTTCTGATGTGGTGGTACTACCGGTGAGGTATGCTCGGTAGCTACAGGAATAAAGTGGCTCCCAACGCCGTGTACGGGAGGCCTGTAGTTCACCCTAGGAACTCCATCTACATATTGTCTCTGTCCATTCCCTCTCATTTGATTCTGTGGTTGATTCTGAGGAACCCTTCTCTGGCCTGGATTTTGTCCCCTCTGGTCGAATCCTCTCTGATTTCCCTGCTGATATTGAGGAACAAACTCATCATACTCCTCATAGTCGAACTGATCCTGATTCATGTAATACCCATCATCATCAAATCCTCCATTCCAATTAGCAACTCTACCGTTAAAAGTGCCCGCTGTTCCCCGCATGCTCTCATCTACATATGCTGAACCTGATGCTCTAGTACTGTGAGATCTAGGGTTTCGGTTTTGTGCTGGTTGTTGATTTAAACGTAATGGTCGGTTAAGTTGTTGTTGTGGTGGTGGGATATCTATCTCAGGATATTCTTCACAAAATTCCTCATATTCTTGAACACCTTGTTGCACTTGCTGTGCAGGTCTAGAACTACCTGCATTTGGATCTGGGTTAAAGTGATGGAATTGTTGTGGAAATGGTTGTGGGTTTGAATTTTGTTGTGGTGGAATTGGGCCAGGTTGGTTATCTCGGTTGCTGTGATGGCTCATGACTGGTGTTGGTCGGTTTTGATGACTTGCTCGGTTTCTTCTAGCTGTCTTTTCAATCTCTGGATCGTAGATTAATGGTGAAGTTTTGCCTGAACGACGTATATGATGCATGCAACTGAATTACCTGCACAGACACAAACAAGCAAACCACGCGTAATACTGAACTAAACAAAACAAAACAAAACAAACAAAACTTAAACTAAAAGACTAGAAAAAGAAAATATTTATTTTTGGTTTTTTTTTAATTTTTTAAGAAAAGCAATAAAAACTAGAACAAAACTATCTAACTAAGCGCACCGATTCCCCGGCAACGGTGCCATTTTGATCGATGTCGTTTGGTCAATAAAAAATATAAGAAAATAGTAGTATATGGAAATTGAGTCGTCTCCACAGGGAATTGGTGGAAAGAGTAGTTTTGTTACTTAACTAATAAAATTAACGTCTACTTGCTTTGTTGTTTGTTTTGGAATTTTAAAGAAAAATGAATTTAAGAAGTTGTAAACAATAATATAAAAGAAGTAATCCCCTCCAGGTTTCCGGTTAATGATCCACCCTACTCTTGTTTAAATGATTGGATACTACATAGACATAGTTTTGTTGGACGGGTCAAATCAAGTGATAATCAAACACAAGTTTTTAATAATAACCTGTACAATTCATTTACCAACCCACAAGTATCACTTACCCTCCCAATTATCAAACTACTCATGATGCAAGGAAACCGAATGTGAATGATAAAGAGATAAGCAATTGAACACAAGTGACTTATTTAAATGATAAAAAGCACAAACATTCTTCAACTAAATGAAAAACAATCCATAAACCAAATCAAACAAGAGTTCAAGTTTCACAATTAAACCATACACCCGGAGGTGATTACAAGATGTTTAGCCGCTCATGGTTACAAGAAACGAATCAAAAGTTTGAATGATAATACCGAACATGTTGATGGAAATCGAAAGTATGAATGAATAATGATAAATCTTGATGTTTGTAGCTCCAAAATTCTCCAAAAGATCCTCTAAAATTCGTCCCTGGTGGCCGGGTTTTTCATTAGGTTTTAGATTTTATCTTTTATACTTCAATCAACCACTTTCCTTTTTTTCTCAACATGCGACGTAGCCTACTGCTGAGCAAAAGACCCCTACGGTTGTCAAGCACTGCCATGGACCTCATACTCTTGCTTTACTTTTCTTTTTCTTCATTCACGAGGCAAAAAAATCATACTTGTCTCTTTTCTTATTATTATATATTATTATTCCATCAATTTTTATTTACTATTATTATTATATATTATTATTTTTATTAACGAGACTATGTCTCTTTTATTAGGAATATTGGATTTAAATACTCCCAACTTTCTGAGTTTGGCCGACAATACTCCCAACTACAAAAATGTTTATCAGCACTCCCAACTTTTAAGGTATTTTCCACTGACACTCCCAAACTAACCCAGTTAGTTTGTTCAGTTAGTTTGCTGACGTGGATGCTGACATGGCCATTATTGCTGACGTGGCATGCTGATGTGGCCATTATTGCTGACGTGGCATGCAGTAGAAGATGATGTGTCATCTTATGTGTCATCCACGTCAGCATGCCACGTCAACAATAATGGCCACGTCAGCATGCCATGTCAGCAAACTAACTGAACAAACTAACTGGGTTAGTTTGGGAGTGCCCGTGGAAAATACCTTAAAAGTTGGGAGTGCTGATAAACATTTTCGTAGTTGGGAGTATTGTCGGCCAAACTCTGAAAGTTGTGAGTATTTAAATCCAATATTCCCTTTTATTATTATTATTATTATTATTATTATTATTATTATTATTATTATTATTATTAGTAGTAGCAGCAGCAGCAGCCTCCGACTCGGATGTTCTTGGCTTATCCAAAATTCCTCTTTAACGCTCTAACGTCCATGAACATCTCCATATCTACAGTTCACCATCCAAACTCAACCTCAACCACGTTTAAGCTTCCAAATCTATCCAAATATGCCATTTAACCTATAATTACACAAAGTTGCGTAGTTATCACATTCAAATCATATTAACAATTAAACGATATTAAAAACACATAGTTAAGCATCCTAAACACCATGATTGACCCCGTCCATCAGTAACCTTCCAAGATCGCTCATTTCAAACTTAACTTCCATTTGAGTTTTGAACATCTTTATGTCTTCAGTTGATGATCCGGTTATAATAAGATCATCCACATAAGTTCCGATAATCAAGAGACTTTGACCCGTGAGCCTTCGATACACCACATGTTCCCTCTTGCATCGTGAGAACCCAGGTTGGTTTAGAGCCAAATTGAGTTTTACATTCCACGCTCTCCATGCTTGACTTAAACCATAGAACGCTTTGTCCGATTTATAAACATATCTCTTGCGTCCCTTCTTCATGAACCCTTCCGATTGAGTAACGAATACTTTCTCTTTAAGTTCACCGTGTAAAAATGCTGACTTGACATCTAAGTGATGAACTTCAAAATCATGGCTTGCGGCCAAAGATAATAAAAAATGTACTGTTTCAATTCGTGCAACCGGAGCAAAAACCTCTTCATACTCGATCCCATATCTCTGAACATATCCTTTTACTACCAAGCGGGCTTTGTGCTTCGAGATATTTCCTTATGCGTCTTTCTTCACTTTGAAGACCCACTTCACTCCGATTGGTTTTACCTTTATGGTGGCACTACGAGCTTCCATGTATTATTTTTCTCAATTGATGAGATCTCGTCTTCCATAGCCTTCTTCCAATGTTCTTATCTATGTGCTTCTTGAAAAGTTATTGGTTTAGTAATAAATTGAAGATAATAATAATTGGTCCTCTTCCACCAATTGGTATGTAAGCTTTGGTATTCTTTCAACCTCGAAACTGGCAAATCGTTTTGGAGCTGCTGAGTTTCTAGTTGATCTTCTGAGTTTCGTTGACTACCCAAAGCTGCCTTGTGTAATCGGCCCATGTACTTGATCACTCGAACCTGTCTCAAATCCAACCGCATCAGTACTGGGCTCATAAGGCCTAATTTCGTCGTATGTGGAACTGATAGGCCCACTTTCTGCTTCAAAAGTTTCAGCCGGTCCATCAGCTTGTGACTCGATGCTGTTATTTGGGTCAATTGTGCTGTTTTGCTCATCACCCCCGGGCTCAATGACGAATTCCACCCATATGTGGTCCGTTAGGTCACGGCTGGTTAGAAACAAGCTCTAATTGTACTCCTTTGTTTCTTTGAATTTAATGTCTCAGTCTCTAGCTATATGTACCCGTCCTTTGATAGGATCAAACATCTGAGGGGTGTTATCTCCTGTTTCCTGTTGAGAACCAAAATACACCATTAACGAACCTTTATCGTCTAACTTCTTTTGTCTCGTTGTTAGGATCTTGACAAAACCCACACAACCGAACACCTTAACATACGAGATATCTGGTTTCCTTCCTTTGAACCTTTCGTAAGGAGTTGATCCTTTTAACGCCTTAGTCGGTGATCTATTTAGAAGGTATATTGAGTGTTTTATAGCTTCTCCCCAAAATATTTGTGGTACAGACATCACCTTTAGAATACTCCGAGGTTTTCCAATGACGGTTCAATTTCATCTTTCAACCACCATGATATGTTGAGGGGTATATGGAGCGGTTTGTCTTGCAATTCCTTTTCCTTTGCAAAACTTATCCAAGACATGAGACATGAACTCGTCTCTATTATGGGTCCTTAATGACTTTAATTTTGTTCCAAGTTTCCTTTTAACATTTGTCACAAATTCGATGATATATGCGAGACGTGATCTTTTATTTTTTACTAGATAAGCCCACATAAATCTACTAAAGTCATCCACAATTAGTAAGATGTACTTATTCCCGGCTTGTGTCTCTGTGGGATTGGTCCACATAGATTCACATAGACTAGCTCGAGTGGCTTTGTTGCATGGTATTTTACTTCCTTCGGAAAAGATCCTCTCACTTGTTTTCCTACCACGCAAGCATCACAAATCTCTGAAGGGTGGTTTATTATGGGTAGGAGGATCAAGTTCTTGGAGAGCAATCTTAAGGCCTCAAAATTTAGGTGCTTGAGACGAGCATGCCACAACCAATTTTCATCTTGTAAATTAACCTGTAAACACATTGGCAATACAACTTATAAATTAATCTTGTATACACGATTGGTTGATTGAGGTACCTTCATACGAATTGAACCATTTGGTTCAAACATGCATAAGACTCCATGCTCGATTGTAACTTTATGTACGGTCTCGTCCATTTTGCAACACTAGTTACATTTTTTTTCGTTAGTGAGGGTATATAATAGACGTCTTTTAAGACCCGCTGTTTACCCATTCTCCCTTCATGTATTATCATGCCTCGTCCCTTGATCTCGACACATAATCCATCACCAAATCGTACTTTTCCTTTGATCCGCGTATCCAAGCTTGAAAAGCATTCCTTGTTGCCCGTCATGTGATTACTTGTCCCCATTTTCAAGGAACCATGTGTTGATTTCCCGTAGGCTCTAGTCATATGACTTCAAGTTAACCCGGGCTTCGTTCAAGAATACGTCTTCATTGGTGGTTGTGTAAAGAATTGGTCCTTCATCTACCACCAGGTTATGTTCCACAAGATTCTTTCGAGTAGGACAATCACTCGAAAAATGTTCTAGTTCATCACACCGAAAACATTAAAGCTTGGATTGGTCCTTAGGTAGTCGTTTCGAGGAGTCCTTATCTTTCCAGTTTGACGCGCCTTTTCCTCGACCGCTCCCCTTTCCTTTGTATCCATTGTCAGTGCTTTTCCCATGACCATACCCTCCTCCTTGTCTCTTCTTCGCCTCCCACTCCTTGTAGGTTAGAAGAAGTTGGTCGTGTTTTGAAGTACAAGATGTACAATTTTCTTCAGAACCTATCCTTTCCTCATACGCTTTCAAACGTCCTACAATGTCATCATATGCCACGGTCTTCAAATCGATGACTTGTTCAAACCATGATGTGCTATGTATGGTCTAAAAATAATAAACGAACCTAGACACCTAGTGATATAAAACAGACTCAACTAAACTAAACCACACGACAGGCAAGTGTACCTATCAATGCAGTACAGACTAAGTTCGAGTATCGAACCCACAGGACACTAATGGAAAACAAAACAAGACTCAACTAGGACTCTAACAATTGCTTTTTTTTAAATGGTTTTTGTGTTTTAAAATAATTAATTAAAACAAATAAAGTAAATGAATAAGATAAACAGACAACAAAGATAACTAAGGAAAATATCAGGATAGGAAGGCAACTACCTAGGTTAAGAATCCTACATGTAACTCACAACTCTCGTTAATGGAAAACTAAATGGATACCATATTTTAAAGATAACTCAAGAATCCCTAAGGCGTGCTAGAGCTCCTCCCGGTCTCACCAACATACCCCAAAGAATCCCAAGGAAAAAAACATTGGCTATCTAGCTTGGATCACCTCCCGGTTTCACCTAACTAAGAATGTAAAGGTACTCTAATGACTCGATCACCTCCCGGACTCTCTAATCACAACACACCCGAAGATGTAAATGAGTAATTTAATTGGGTTAACTATTACTTGGAATTGCAAAAACTAAAGACATCTAGGACAGGATCACCTCCCGGTCTCACCTAAAACCTAACACCTAAAGTTCTAGACGACCCAACATTCCATATTTCCATTACCTCCCGGTCTCAAGAATGGAAGAATATAAAATTCCTCTAAATTCTCTAATAAAGTTCCTATGACTTTTAGTACCAAACCCATAAACTAAGCTATAAGCACCATGCAGGTAACTCTAATAAACATCCAAACATGAAAGACATTTACTAAGAGGGTGTTTAGGGTTGAGTTTCGAAATGGATTTTTAGATTATTGCGTTTTGAAAACCCATATAATCAGTTTTTAGTGTTTGGGGTTGAGTTTTGAAATAGATTTTTAGGCTACCAAAAGGCAATAATCTAAAAGCAGTTCCACCCCTATTGTAGCAAAACGCATAATCAACTTTCAAAAAGCAATCCCAAACACCCTCTAAGACGTTTATGAAACTTTCAAAAATAATAAATTAGACTTAAGCACGCACACACATTATAATAAACACCAACCAAACTTTTACCAAAACATTAACCATTCAATTAATAATCCATAAACCGAAAGTTCTAAATTAATATGTAGTCATAATACAACTTAGCTAGCTTAAAAAGTTTAGCCAATAATATTCATGGAAAACGATAAAAACATAGGTTCAAAATAATAATAAAACATGGTAACGAGTATTTGACAACAAAAAGTAATCAAATCGAAACTTATATATATATATATATATATAGGCTAAAGGTAGGGAGAAAACCCAAAAATTTGAGAAAACCCTAGCAAACCCAACTAGTGGCTCACATTGCTCCACATGACCCATTAGTAAAAATATTATTTTATGGCTGGAAGGGTATATTAGTCATTTTCCTTTTCCCCCCCATTTAATATTTTGAATTTCTCTTCTCCCTCCTATATAAACAAGCCACACACTCTCTCTCTCTCCATATTTATTTCACCCCTCTTCAAGATTATCACCACCACCACCATTCCTGACCACCACCACCACCATACCTGACCACCACCACCACCACACCTGACCACCACCACCACCATTCCTTACCTCCGTCACTCGCCGTAAAGAGAAAAGAGAGACAGAGAGAGAGTGTGTGGCTGACGACGCCATGCCCATCTATCTATCTTCAGCAAGCAGAAGCAGAAGCAGATTAGATCTGTAAGTATAATAATAATAATAATAAAGTGAATGGATTTTTTGGTTTTGGTTTTGCAAACAAACAGTGAGTGAATTAGTGGGTTGGTGGCTGACGACGATATGCCATCCCATCCCATCCCACCTAATATTTAACAATTATTATTTTGTTATTAAATTAAAGAAACCCACTGTCTCTTGGATATCGAAGGATCTGTATTTAATGTTGGAAATTTGTGACTCGTCACCTTGGTTTTGTGACACTCACACTCATGAAGTTTTGTGACACTCACACTAAAGATTTTTTTATTTTACCTACGTGGTAACTAAAGATTTTTATCACCAAAGATGATACTAAAGATTTCAAGATGATAAATCCAAAGGTGTATCTATTGTGGCTGAAATTAATATTGCTTTTGTTTTACAAAATCGGTGCAAACAGAGCACTATTTATTATTACCCTTCAATTCAATGTTTTACCATCTATTTATTGTATTCTTTTGTTTTAATTAAATATAACAAGTAAAAGAAATGGAATAAATGCGTGAAGGATATAACAAGTTCAGATCTGTGTTTAAGATGGATTTTCTCGTTTGACTTGCTTGACCATTTTTGGTAAATGGTGATCACCAAGTTTTCCATGTCAAGTTTTGATTTTTTTATTATTAGAAAGTTGGGCTATTTAAAAAGATGGGATCGGTTAAAAATATTAGAAAGTTTTTTGGGTCTAAGGGTATTTTGTTGAGATACGAAGCTTTTATCGTTTTGAAGTAATAAGGTTTTTTTGAATTTGGTTTGTTGACCTCTAATTTTGAAACTTCCTCTGTTCTATGTTGCGTATGTAACAGCAGAAAACATTTTTAACAGCAGAAAACATTTTTAATATGATTTTGGTTTGTTTGGTTTGTTTCGTATGTAACAGCAGAAAACATTTTTAATGTGATTTTGAAAGGGGTTAGAAAATAATTAATGGTTAGAGTTTGAATTTGAGCTAATTAGTGTTTGGTAATAAGAAGTTGTTTGTGATGGTTTTGAAAATGTATGTTTACATCTCAATTAACCTTTTTATATGTTATTATTACTAATATATTTTTTTAATCAAAATTGGTGAATTTTAATGTCCCTTAACATATGCAACAATATGTCTGATTTGTTTTTTTACCAGTATGTGCATGTTTGTATGAGTATTATAATGTGTGGAATGTATGTTTGCATCTGTTTTCTATATTGCGTCTGTTTCGTATGTAACAACAGAACTAAGTTGGTATAAATTTGTTACCGATTTTTTTACCAGATACAAAGGTTTAATTTAATGTCATTGATCATGGGTGAATCTATGTTTGGGTCTGTTTCGTATGTAACAGCACCACTAAGTTGGTATAAATTAGTGTTTGATAAAAACAAGTTTTTTGTGATGGTTTTGAAAATTTGAGCTATTGATTAACCTTTTTTATATGTTATTATTATTAATATGTTTTTTTAATCAAAATTGGTGAATTTTAATGTCTCTTAACATATGCAACAAAATGTCTGATTTGTTTTTTACCAGCATGTGTATGTTTGTATGAGTATTATAATGTGTGGAATGTATGTTTGCATTTGTTTCCTATATTGCGTTTGTTTCGTATGTAACAACAGAACTAAGTTGGTATAAATTAGTTACCGATTTTTTTTACCAGATACATGTTTGATTTTTTGCATATTATAGAGGAAGAATTGGGATGAAATCTATGTTTGCGTCTGTTTCGTATGTAACAGCACCACTAAGTTGGTATAAATTAGTTTCTGTTTTTTTACTAGATACAAAGTTTTGATTTTTAAAGTTTGATAATCTTGATAACTAAATGTATAAAACAATGTTTTTTTGTATCAGTTTCGTATGTTTTTTTGTAATCCAGTTGGTTAACATACGTTAAGCGGGGGGGGGGGGGGGGGGGCGGGGTCTTTACAAGTAAATTGATGATTTTTGTTTTATTTTTGCAGGTGAGCATATTTTTTGCATTAAAGATGAAGATGATTATCAAGAATGAAGTGTAGACAATTTTTTTTTTATTTATGATAGTTTTTTTAGCATTTGTTGAATTGCAATGACCGTTTTGTTTGTTTTTAGCACTTTGTAAGAAACGATTCTTGTGTACATTTGAATGTTTTTGGATCTATAAATTTTTCAGCACTTTGTAATGACCGTTTCTTAATGCCTATAACCATATCAACTCTTGTTACGTATGCAACAATTCTGGTGCTGGTACAATAAAACAAAAAAAATATTGTCTAATAAAAAATAATAATAAATCAGCATTTTTTAAATAATATAAACTGGCAAACACACTTTTAACCTACGTAACACAACACATGTTACATATGTAACACGGGCATCTGACAGCTTATATAACAATGTGAAAAAAGTAAGAGAGAGATGATGTGACATGTGTGGGGTCCACTTGTCATAAGTGCTTTTTCAGAAAAATAACAATTGACCATTGTGCCCTTTTTTGTCATATAGCTTAATAAATATATTAAAATAATCTAGATTCAATCCAAACCATCCATCTAATTTGATCAATGGCTCACATAGAGTTTACAAGGTTTTCTCAACTTTTTGTGGTTTCCATTTTAACCATCCCCTATATATATATATATATATATATATATATATATATATATATATATATATATAAGGTAGGGATCCATGAAAAACCCTCCTAAACCGGAAAACTCAGGAAACTCTAACTTCCCGAGCTTTTTAGGGCCTGAAAATTTTAGGGCATGTAATATACATGATTTTAAGCATTTTGAGCCAAAAAAAAAAAATCAAAAAAACGCCGAACACTTTTTTAAAAAAAAATCAAAAAAAAGTTTTCGGGTAACACATGTTAAGCGATTAACATGTGTTAACAATGCGTTACCCGAAAACTTATTTATTTTTTTTAAAGAAAAGTACTCGGCGCTTTTTTGATTTTTTTTGGCTCAAAATGCTTAAAATCATGTATATTACATACCCTAAAATTTTCATATAAAAAAAAACTCGGGAGGTTAGAGTTTCCAAAGTTTTCTGGTTTAGGAGGGTTTTCCTTTTATCCTTACAATATATATATATATATATATATATATATATATAGGATTAGGATCAAATAAGAACCTAATCTTATATAAGAACCTTAAGAACTAATCTAGACCACTCATCTTGTTTAGTTTTTATTTTTTAATTGAAAAGGGTAGAATAGGAAGATAACAAAAATCCATTCCTTAATTTTCTCCCATCTCCTTGATTATCTCTTCTCTCTCTCTCTCAAATCCCAAAACATTAAAACCATAACTATCCCTCTTTCATGTCGATAAAGAATCACCACAGTAAACACATATGTTAAGCACTTTTTTATTCATACATCATTTATTCATAATATATTTGGGATACTATGTTAGTTCTAGTTTTTCCTTCAACAGAATAAAGTCGTGAAGGTGGCACAAATAATCTTTTTAGTATAAAAGCATTATATATGTGGCACAAATCATCTTTGCCTTCATCGTTGTTGAAGTGGTCTTAAATTACACAACAGTGAGTTAATCGAATCAAGATGTGGTAAATAAGCAATAAAAATCAAATACACATATGTATTTTTCTAATATACACATATGTACATATGTGGATCTAAGTAAGTTTTTATCCGACTCATAAATTTGTATATTAGTGTTTACGTAAGAAGACAAAAAAACCATATACACACATGTATATTTCCAATATACATATGTGTATATAAGAATTGTGCATTTATGTACTTGTATTTTTTTTTTTGACGTACATACTATGATTTAATATGACAACAAAACATTCTATATGTACAAATGTGAACAATTTAATTAGAGTAAAAAAATCAATTTTTATTAATTTGCACCGTTATCATTTAGTTTGCCTACAAATTGGGGAAATTAAATTGTATATAATAAGGTTGTATATAATAATGCCAAAAAAATAAACAAAGACACAATCGAATTAGGATGAAATGACGAGGACGAGGATGATATGTAACTGATTATGCAATTAATATGGTCTTGTAAATTAGAAAAAGAAAACATATTAGTTTTTAGTTAATAGAATCACATACCAAAATTACCATATTGTCCCTAATTTAAAATAAACAATTAAAACAACTTGCATTTATTTACCATCTTGTCATTCAAAATCAATGGCTACAAATGGTTCTTATAGTTCTTAAACAACTCATGGTTCTTATTTGAACCATACCCTATATATATATTTCAAATGGCTAAATCCTACATGACACTCATAAAGCCATTCTTCCCCTTGAGAGTGCCATGTGGCATTGGGATATTTTAGAAAAAAAAAGAATTTAAAAACAAAATTAGATTTATTTCTCTCATGTTTCCTCCCATAATTTTTAAACGTTAATATCTTTTATATACGAGATTTTTTAAAGAAAAAAAATTACACCAAATTAACGAGCGTTTTATTATCTTTCCAATGAGTACCATAGTGCTATATAAAAAACGGAGAAAAAAAAGACAAAATTAACGAGCGTTTTATTATTTTTCCAACGAGTACCATACTGCTATATAAAAAACAGAGAAAAAAAAAACGACTATTTTTTGTGGGGTATTGTTTATACAGGAAAAAAAATACAGTGTTTAGGTTATTCATTAATCATGTATCGGCAAGTCATTAATTAGTTCAAACTAGTAAATATGAATTATATTTACAACAGGTGTTAGCATTGGAGTTGTACATTGTTTTAGGTTATGTTTTAATATTAGAGTTATACATTGTTTAAAGTTAGACGTTAACATTGGAGATACATTGTTAATTGTTTTAGGTTAGGTTCTGCTACCCGAAGCTTTCCTGCATGTAACTGTAAAGCGCATCAATCTATTTCGTATGTAAAATTGATGTCATATTAGATTTCTCAACCCGGGACGCTCCCGGAAAATAAATCTAGTATTTGAGATAAACAAACTCAAGCCTTCACTAATTGTTCCAAGCCGTTCTCTCTTGATTTTCTTCTCTAAAAGTCGATTTATACAGCTGTTGTTGTTGTCATGATGCCGTCTTGCGGCTGATGTCGAGATGTTCCCCCCCAAAATAAATTGTGTAGTCGTCATATTAATATATTCCCCTAGCCCAAAATTATTGTAACTCCTCTTGGCAGTGATGTCTTCTCGCTTGGGCTTGTGAGGCCTTTTGTGTTATTCTTTCTTGGGCTCCCACTTTGTGGGTTTGAGATCTATTTTTTTATTGTTATTTTCTTTTTCTTTTTTCATGAACACACTTCCTCCATCACTTTTTTTTCTAATGATTCATAATGTGATATTACACGCCTCAGAATGTAATGTCACGGGTGTATGAAACCCAGAACCCTTTGTAAATAATATCAATGCACTCTATTTAATATTTAACCCAATATAACTACAACAAACAAGTTATTGAGACTAATTTACGCTTTTTAAGGAAGTTATTACATCTGTTTAGGAATGTGTTGCACGTTCCTCTCTAGGCTAATGGTTTCTTGGCATGTACAAAGCTTTCCCATTACAAAAGTCTTTTATAAATAATTATTGTCATTGTGTTCATGAATCACGAACCTTCAATTTGGTCTGCAATGGTTATGTTGGATGTAGGTATTTCATAGGTATACTTACATCTACTTGTATCACTTCATAAATTATAGCGACTTATTGTAAACATACTTTTGTTGAAATACTGTTTATATTGATAAGTAATACAAATTTTTTAAGGAGTGTTTACACGTTTGATTCTACTCATTTATATAAATACGGTGTCATACGAGATTACGAGATTATTATGTAGCGATCGTTTCATGGAAGGGAATGAAATTTGGATAGAATTGGAATGTATATTATGTTCTTTAAGTTGTTCGTTTTAACAAAAGAATAAATTGTAATTAAACAATAACATTCGGAAGGGAATCTACTTTTGAATTCCATCAAGATTTCATTCCATCTTGTGAAACGAACACACCCAAATTCCAAAAAAATTACAGTTCCTATGCGAATTCGAATTTCATTTCAATCCGTCAAACGAACCCTACATTAATTTCGATACCTTTTGTTTGCAACTTACAATTTTTGTGTAGGCGTATCTTTATCTATTCATCAACCTGTTTATAAACATTATCGTTTTTTCGTATTGAATTACTATAAATGAACACAAATACGGAAGTGCTTATAGTTTTAATGCCTTTAATCTATATGTTCGTATATATTCTTCTGTTATAGAAACAATCACAAAGATTGAAAGATGTTCATATTTGTTTGACCTATTTGACTATCTATATTTAATTTTACAAAAATGTGTAAAGTTGAAATAACTTTAAAATACGTATAAGAAGTAAATTCGCTAAGGCAAGCTTGATTCGAAACGTGTTCGTGACACATACAGACCACACAAAAATTTAATAAAATTATTTCGTTGTCTTTTAGTCTTATATTTGAATTCAAACTTCATAAAAGTACAACATAAAGAGACTCAAATGGCTTTAGTTTGACTTGTTTGCACGCACGTTAAAAACGACTTTTCCCATTTGTATTCCTTTTCTTCTTTTTCTAAAATTTCATTAGATATATCTAAAGTACTAAATTGATTAAATAGTTGAAATGAATTAATGTGTACGTATTTGGTGGCTTTTGATCACTTTCCACCCCTTTTCCTAATATTATTAAATGGTGGCGTTTCAAGTTATGGTGGGATCTTACATGGATCTGAACATGACACGAATTTAAAAATCATGTAATGCATACAAACGTATGAATATAAGTTTTCATAGGTTAATATAAACCCGATTTCGACCTCTATGTATAATAATACCCTTAAATTACAAATTCATAAAAAATAAAAAAATATGACATAAATGATTATGTGTCTACCATGAATTTTAATGTGTATTTATCGTTTATATTTCAAATTTTTATACAAGATGAACAATCATTTTAAGTTATGACATAAAAGTATGAAGTGCATTTTTTAAATATAAACGGATTAAACATGTCAAACCTGTCGACCAGGTTGGCCTGATGCATGAACACGACCAATTTAGCTTGCCTGCTTGGTCAGAATGTGACGCGAAATAGTTTAGACTAAACGAAAACTTACAATTTCATGTTAGAAAATTTTCACATCCATAATTTTATCCATTAGCAATTGAATACAACAAAACAAACACTATGCGTATGCAAATAAAAATTGTCTTCTGTCTAATATAGTTGAAGTTTAAAATCTCAAAACTACTTTCATTTCATATGCAACAAAATGAAATGTGTTACTCTTTTCAAAGTGTTTTTTTACGATAGATAAGTCAAACATGCTGGCAATATAGAAACAAAACATTGACTCGAAACGTTTAACTTACATAAGTTAACCATGGTAACTCAGTCTCAATCCAAACCCGCACATCACTAATGCAAAAACATGTTATTCTAAAGGTATCAATTGAATGAATCTGGAATTCATAATCTCATTCTCTTCTAAACAAATTATCTATCATTTATATAACCTTATCAACCATTGGACTTCATATTAGTCTAAACCGATTACCAAAGTGAAACCGTTTAAACCAAATTGCAAATTTTGTTTTCAACTTTTCCAATTTAGTTCCAACCGAAAACCCGTGTTATATATAAATGTAATACACGTAAGCCCATTGCCAAGGTTTAACCTGTTTATTCCATTTAAACATGTTTAATATGTTAAAATGATCGATAACAAGTTTAATCAATGCACTCGATTAAAACCCTACAACTAAGCCAAATCCTACTTCAATTTCAGTTCAGTTTCAGCCTGACCGAATTCCATTCAGTTCGCTTTTCAGTCCCTCCCATCAAACTATCAAACCGACCAACCCAAACCAATCAAATCGATTAACCCACAAACCAAACCAATCAACTAGGGGTGTTCATGGTTCGGTTTCAAACCGCTAAACCGCCCAAACCGGTCACTGGTTTGGTTTCACAATCGGTTATTTTACTTATCCTTCGGTCGGTCGGTTTCAATATTTTCAAACTGCCATGAACGGTTTGGTTTACGGTTTATACCGAAAACCAACCGTATAAAACTGGACCGGACCGTAAGAATTTATTCTAGTATTTTTAATATTTCATATTATATATAAACATTAATGAAAATAAATTTATTATAGTCTATAAGTAATTTAATGCAAAACAAAAGTATGCTAAGTCCATTTCACATTATATGAGTTTTTTTGTTTTTCTAAATTCTAAATTTTCAATCACAACTAACACTTATGTAGGGATGTATTTAGAGATATTTTTATATACTTGGACTACATTTTAAGCTATTTGGATAGGTATTTATGTTAAACAACTTAAGCATTGTGGGCAATTTTTTGACGTCTTCAAATTATGACATTTTTTTTGCGAGTTCGGGGCAACTTTTACACATAACGGCCCAACAAGCCTAAACCTTGAAACCAAACAGGAACCAAACCGTTTCTAACGGTTTGGTTTAAAAGTTCTACGATTCAGTTTCGGTTTAGAAAATTAAAAAACCGTCACTAACGGTTTGATTCACGGTTTAAACTAAAAACCGCGAAAACCGAACCATGAACACCCCTACAATCAACATCCCTACTTCAATTTGTCTCCTCAAACACAACAACTAGAGGTACCATTTAATCATTTTGAAAAAGTATAGGGTGGTTAAATCAACAAAAGAAAGAAAATGAAAAACAGATCACGTGTTCACAAGGAATCGACAGGGGCCGCGTAGAAAAGCTTTCACTTTCTCTCTCTCTGTTTCGTGGTAGATTAATATTAATATTTTATTATATTCTTTATATAAAATAATAATATAATATTAATAACAACAACAACATCTAGTGATCAAGTCGTGAACAACGACTAAAGCCATAACCCCACCCAACTCATCTCTCTCTCTCTCTAACAAACAACAACAATTAGGGTTTGTTCCTTCACTTCAATCACCAATAATAATTAAATAATTATTATTCAATCACTTAGGGTTTGTTCATTGTTGACTTGTAATGAATGAGTTGTAATTTGGTTTGAAGTAATGGAAAGTCAAAATCTGGTATCCGATGGTCAAATTTCGGATATTATTCATCCGATTGGTTCTGGTTCGGTTGTAGAGGTAGGTAGAGGTGGAAAAGGAGTGTCGAAGAAGAAGCGTGGGCGGCCGCCTAAGGCGCAGGCTAAACCGGTGTTAGTTAAGCCTGCCTTGGTTAAGAAGAAGGTCAAGGAAGTGGTTCAGGTTGAGGATGAGGATGTTTGTTTTATATGTTTTGATGGCGGAAGTCTCGTGCTTTGCGATCACCGGTATATTGTTGCTTTTGTTAATTCAAGTGAATTTTGTATAGGTTATTGTTTGCATTGTGAATTGGTGAATTGGTGGATTATTGAATTATGTGTTTTGTTTTGGGAATGTTGTTTGGTGCAGGGGTTGTCCGAAGGCGTATCATCCGGCTTGTATTAGACGGGATGAAGAGTTTTTTGAATCTGCAGCTAAATGGAATTGTGGTATGGTTATGTTGATTTTGTTGTTGTTAGGTAGATGATCATATTTGTCTAACTACTAAGAAGTTTGATCAACCGTCTTCTCTTTTGGATGAGCTAGGCTTTTGGTTTTGGTTTCGGTTTCGGTTTCTTGTGACGCGTGTTAGGACAGAAATGATAAACACAGAACATGTGTTCAAGTTTAGAGTGCATGGAGAAAACTAGGAGTAGATACTTTGTAACTTTGATGTTTGGAGTCATATAGCTAAGCAGTTAGAGATAATACATGAAAGCTTTAGGGTTCCGTTAACTATGATGTTATGCTAGGGTGTTGTAATAAGAAATGTTAGCTGTGTTTTACGAATCTAACGCTAATGGAGAAACATTGTTGTAGATACTTTGTAAGTTGTAACCCAGGAAGTTAAACTTAAATATGAAAGGTTCAATGAAATAACTAATACGTAGAGTCGTAGACAGTAATGACCAGTCATTAATTTCATCTACGGGGAAAAATCTTCGCGTATGTTCTTTTTTAAATAAAAAAGAGCTCTTAGATTTAACTATCAATATATTACATACTTCCCGATTGAGCATTTTATGCTCTTCATTTTTAGCATTGTTTCAGTAGTGTCGATGCATGCTTCTGCAAGTGGTGCATCTGATTTTCATATCTAGTTTTAGTGTCTTGCGTCAAACTAACGGTACTAGAATTTAAAGCATGAATTTTGAACAAACCATATATCAAAACTTAAAGATTTAGATTGAGAAGTCGCTTGTTTATGCTTTTCTGTGTTATTGTGTATAATATGTAATAAAAAATGCAAATTTTGGAAAACGATAGACAATTGAAAGATGAGCCAATCATTTGGTGTGTTAATGGGATAGCTGAACTGCTAAGTTCACTCAGAGAGTAAGTATGGACCTTAGTAAAATTAACTACATCAAGGATGAGTCATGAGAATCAGACTAATAGTAAAAGAGCCCACTTTAAGGAGATGTGCGAAGACTTTTGAGAAGTCATGCGAGTGATAGACCGGGGGATTGAGGATTTGAGGGGTATGTAGGTTATCTAGACGGTCTTGTGTTTACTCTGATAACGAGTTCTCTATGTAAATTTAGAGCATCTGAGGTGTAGAAAGCTTTAAAAGACAACTATAAGCGACATTCTAGGAGACCTAATAGTATTTCCAGTGAGGTTTTCGGATTGCCCAAGGTAGTAGCTTTGCAATGCCTAATAGGTAAACCAGCGTTATTTTTTAGAAACAAAAATTCCAAATGGACTCACGTGGGTCTGGATCTTCATGAATATATTGATATCCAAGATTTTGCAAATGTGTAGGTCCGAATATCGGTTTGTATATTTTGTGTTATTTTATTATATTTTCAATCTATTAACTATTTTTTAAGAAGTCTTCGTCATTGATATATTTTACAGAAAGCTTCAAGTGTGACTCCATTTTTAAGCTAATCGGTTTTTGTGAATAAGTTACGAAATTGATCGAACCGTGTTGTGTTATATTTTCAAGCAGCACTTGCCCCATTATGTTTTTTGTAGATATAATCTTATGAATCAAATGTTTAAGTCCGGTTAAGAATTTTGATTTTTAACAGCCTCGAATGCCATCCATTTTGCTACTGAACATGATCTGTCTATAACTAAACAGTTGTCTAGCTTTTAGACGTTAGTTTATATATAAAGAAGCCGGATCCATAATTAACTAATATTTTTTTACTTATTCGAAATCTAGGTTGGCATATATGTAGCATATGCCAGAAGACAGCACATCATATGTGTTATACTTGTACATACTCATTGTGCAAAGGTTGTATTAGAAAAGCTGATTATGTGTGTGTCCGAGGTGATAAAGGCTTTTGCACCATATGCATGAAAACAATCATGCTGATTGAAAACAATGGTCAGGGCGAGGATGGAAAGGTATGAAATTTCTTAATACTATAAAATGAAATTTATATGTTTGTTTACTGTAGATTTTTCTATATTTTTATACAACATGATCTTCTCATAAACTATCAAGTTAAAGAGTTTTTGTTATATGCTTGCTCTTTAAATGATGTTTTACTTTCCAGGTTCAAGCTGATTTTGATGATAAACTTAGTTGGGAGTATCTTTTTAAGGTATATTGGATCTACTTAAAAGGAAAGTTATCATTAACTCTAGATGAGCTTACGCAAGCTAAAAACCCCTGGAAAGAAGCTAGTACAATTCCTTCAATTGGTGTACATAATAAAGCCAATGTTTCCTGTAGCGTGACATCAACATTTGTTGGTGATTTGGAAGAAGAAGCAAATGAATCAAAAAGAAGAAAAATAGATGAGCAGTCTAATATACAAAAAGAAACTGTAAATATGGAAACGAGTCAAATCACTACAGCTGGGTGTGAGGAATGGGCAAGCAAAGAGCTATTGGATTTCGTTGCACATATGAAAAATGGGAGTACAGCTGTATTATCACGGTTCGATGTCCAGGCACTTATGATGGATTACATAGACAAAAATAATCTCCGTGATCCTAAAAATAAAAATAAAATCATATGTGATTCGAGGTTAATAAGTCTCTTTGGAAAACCACGCGTTGGTCATATTCAAATGTTGAAGCTTCTTGAATCTCATTTCGCACTAAAAGAGGGCTCAAAGAAGAGGCGGGTCAACCACACTGCAGTACAGGTCAACCGTACTGCAGTACAGGTCAACCGTACTGCAGTACAGATTGACCCAGATTGGAATAGTCATAATAGGCTGAAAGTGGGTAAACATAAAAAGCGTAAAAATCGTAGGAAAGTTGAGGAGTGTGCAGTACATAATAAATTGGATGAGTTTGCTGCAGTTGATGTTTACAACATGAATTTAATATATTTACGGCGTGATTTGATGGAAAATCTTTTGGAAGACGGTGATAGTTTTCACAGTAAGGTTGCTGGGTCAGTTGTGAGAATAAAAATATCTGGTTGTGATTTGAAGCAGGATATGTACAGACTTGTCCAAGTTGTAGGTAAGGCGCATGTTTTGATTCATCGAAGGAAAATATTGTATGAACTTTGTCTGTTTCTTAATAACGTTACTACGAACTTGTGCAGGTACGAGTAAGGTGGATGTCCCATATAAGGTTAACAACAAATTAACAAACATTATGCTTGAAGTGTCAAATTTAGACAAGAAGGAGACTATATCCATTGATGCAATTTCAGATCAAGAGTTTTCTGAGGTGAATAATTAGCCTTTATATTTCCATATACTCTTCTGTTATTTTGATTTGCTTTCAACAGTTACTATACAATAGATGCTTGCCATACATAAATGGGGAATGAGACGCTTCCCTCATTATGAAATGTAGTTTGTTTAGGTGGAGGGTGACATGCATAAGTATTTGTGGGCCTTAAATTAATTGTACGTAGAATGTGTCTATGTGTTCCCTGAATGTGTCTATGTGTTCCCTTCATCTCAACCGCCAATAATGGATAGGGTTTAGTTTTTTTAATCAGATATATGGTAGAATGATGAGGTCATCTGTGACTCACATGTAGACCCCTGAACCTTTTCTGAGCAAATCTTCTAGAGGGCATACCCTTTGTATCTACTCTTTTTTTTTTCTTCTAAAAAGAACTCAAAATCGAAAAAAGAAAAATGAATATTTTTTAATGGTTCGGATCCTAGTTTAGATTCAATTCAACTTTTATTCCGGTTTTGTTATCCAGAGGATCAGAAAACTTGAATACTTGGTCAATTGGATAGAACCGTTTTGGTAGATCAATACTTGGGTCTAATCATGTGAATCAACAATTTGATGTAAAGAAATTTTGTTTTTATGGCTGAAACATTAAACTCCTACTTTACTCCCTGGAAGCAGCCTCTCTATCCCATGGGGTAGAGGTAAGGCTTGCCTGCATCCCACGCTCCCCAGACCCTACCAATAGCTTGGCTATAGGTGGGATTATACTGGGTACGATTGATTGATTGATTATTTGAATTGAACTTTCATGTAGTACTTAAGTTTTGTAAAATTTTGTTAATATTTTCTATGACGACTGTTAGAAAATGATATTTTTTTTTGTTTTTCACTTTTTCATAAAAGGGTAATTTATTTGTGATAGCATATTTATAAAATTTCAGTATTCTTACGACAAACTTTTGAAATGTGAGCGATCATGCTACAAGAGCTTTTAAGACTGTCACTTACATGATAAATTTAGACATCCAACCTTGTACAATATGACTTATTTTGTGAGTTGTGAACTTGTGACGAATTATTATAAGAGTGGTTGTGTCTCTACTCTCTAGAGTTAAAAGTGTTAAGGCGGCCGTGGTGTTTGATGCAACAGAGGGGCGTGGATGGAGTTGGTCATGATCTATCTATTTAGATTAACTGGGTCATAGGTTGTTGATACACCTACTTACATGACACTACATGTATTTTATTTATTTCTCTTCAAAGTAAATTACAAAATCTAGCCATTTTAGTAAGCTCCAGATTGCTGACAAGAGCATGCATCTTATCATCTTGTATTTGAGTATTTCTTGTTTGTATAGAATTAACCAGTGTTGGAAAAATCGGAAAAAATCGCTGACTACTCGGTACTCGCTTTGAGCTAGTCAGGCCATTAGTCGCTACTTGGTCTGAGCTGGTCTAAGTCGGCCTAAGTCGGACCTGATTGGTGAGACTATAATTGGATCATCGATGGATGACGGCAGCAGTGAAAGTGTTGGCGGTGGTGTGGCAGTGTCTTCGTCGTTGATTTATTGAGCGGCGGTGGCTGGCAGCAGTTTGAGGTGGAATTGTGGCCAAGAGAGACGACAATTGTGTCGTGGAAGAAGTTTATCAAACACGTATCAGTTATGGCAGCGAAGAATGAAGAGTTCTAATTGTAACCTAACCGGCTACGCTATAAAGCATATTGTATTGCCCCCCCAAAAGTGTCAGTTCCGGGAAGGTTAAAACTGACCCAAAGAAGGTTTTAGCCCATTATGGATCCATTAACAAATTGGTTTTAACCTAGTATTATACCGTATGTTTATGTATTAATCTGTTATTAATTTATGTATTTTGTTTTGTAAATGGGTAACCATCTAATTAATGTATTATTTTGGGTTTTGAACCATTTTTAAGTATTATATTGATATATCCGATTAATTTCGATAAATCTCGATATAACTAGTCGGTACCCCACCGACCAACTAGCGCCTAGCGAGTTCTACAACCATGGATTTAACTTACTGGATATTGATGATGTTGAGTACTCTCCAAAGCCTACACTGTTTTTGCCACCGATATGCATCTTAGGAACTTTTTGTTCTTAACAAAAGAAGTTTCAAGATTCTAAAAAAGAATGTTCAAATCTTGTATGCTAAGTACTTGTCACTTAGGTCTTTGAAGTATCATATCTTATATAGTTGCCTATGTTATTATATAATATTAGTTTAATCAGGGGAACTGCTGGTGCTTAATTGGTTTTATCTGCCTCTTTTTAGTCATTTTCATGATGTCCAGTAATGTTTGTTAACATCTTTTCCAGGAAGAATGCAGACGCTTGCAACGAAGTATAAGATGTGGGCTTGTAAAACATTTTACAGTAGTAAGTCTGGATTCCTATCCAATCTTCATCCTCAACTTTTCCAGATTTTCTATTTGCATAGTTTCTAGTTTTCATTTTTTTTTTGCGCTTTTGGTGCTGAGATTTTTCTTGCTTTAGGGTGAAATACAAGAAAAGGCCGTGGTGCTGCAGTCAGTAAAGCTAAATGATGTGAGTTATTTACCTTTGTAATGGTTTCTTAAAACATTATAGACTTCGTTTTAGGTTTTATATTTAGCTTACTATACTAATCCTCTTTCTTATGTGATCCAGTGGATCGAAAAGGAGATATTGCGGCTAACTCGTCTTCGTGACACAGCAAGTGAGAAAGGGCATAAGAAGGGATATCCTTTTCCAACATTTGTATATATTATAATATATATTTCTTTTATATAATTGATTGCCTGATAACTTAAAAGTTGAGAATTGTGGAATTTCTTAACTAACCCTACTTATAGACAATGTGTGGAGAAAATCAAAATTCTGAAGACACCGGATGAGCGAGAACGCAGATTAAACAAAATTCCGCAGGTTCGTTCTGATCCAAAAATGAATCCAGATTATGAATCAGACGATACCGAGGAGTATTTCAACAAAGAACATGGTTTGTTCATTTCTCTTTTACCATTCATCTTTCATATTATAAGTTTTAGATTTCTTTATATAATTGAGTTAACTCTTCAGGAGATCATTCAGAGTCAAGATATTCTGGCAAGAATTTACGCTCTCCTAAAAGAAGAGAAAGCCGATCACAAAAAGATGAAAGTCCCATGAACCAAACTGTCACAACATCCACAAATGTTGAACACGGATCGACGATGCACATTGAAAAAGAGGCGGCATCAGTCTCTACTTTGGAGAGACCACAAAACGAGGTTGATTGTAACGATTCAACAATCACCAAACTGGATCACCAACCCACAGTAAGCTCACCTGTATCCAACAGTGCACCAGAAACAATACCTTCGTATTCTAGTGACACAATGTGGCATTACCGGGATCCAAATGGAAAAGTTCAAGGCCCGTTTTCGCTTGTACTGCTTCATAGATGGAGTACAAGTGGATACTTTCCTGCAGATATGAGGATATGGGCTACACATGAAGACAAATCCCTACTTTTGACTGATGTACTGAAACAGCATATCCACAACTATGAGAATACAACTGCCGTCAGCACGGTTGATAATCAAACCGACTGTCTCAATGTTTGCAGTGAAACTCCATCATCAGTGGTCGATGTGACTCCATATGTTCCAAATCCTGTCAGTCATGAGAAGTTATCTGATAGTCAATCGTTTGGACAGAGCTGGAGTGCTAATAATAATACTGATGATAATAACCAAAATTATAACCCTCCAAGTGTCGAGTCAACTGTAAATCTTGATACCTCAAATATGTCTACTCAGGAAACAGTGAAAATTGAAGCTGATATTAAGCATGCACCTATGCCGCCAGCTGTCATTGATTTGCCTGGTCCTGCACCAAAGAAGATGCATTCCGAGTTCGATTCAAAGCTATTGGTACAGGATTTAGGAAACAACAACCCGCTTAGCTGGGGTAGTGCTTCAAGTCTTGTAATTGGTGGTCCTAAACTTCTGGCTTCTGGTAATGAGTTAGGTGGATCTAATTCTACCCCGGTCAAACGCGAGGAATGGGACTCGGGGATTGTATTGGAGGTGGCTGGAGATCATGTTAATACACCAACTTCCAACATTGACCAAAATGTTAATCCCTCACCTCAGCCTACATGTAATGATTTTACATGGCATGATATGGGGGAAATGATTGAGTTTAGCACGTTGGCTGAGGAATCAGTTTCAGATCTTCTAGCTGAAGTTGATGCTATGGAATCACAATATGGATTGCCTTCTCCTACTTCTAGAAGAAACAGTTTTGTTGATGATTTGTTTAACGACTCGTTTGATGAGTTTAGTCCCACCCCTGATCAAGGTACAAGAAGTGATGGTTTTAGCTCTAGTGGCGATATACAATTGGCGTATCAATCCACCACCACCACTACCACAAACCTAGATGAACATAGTAATGTCTTTGATTTCATGAAAACGTCTAATGGTTTGCAACAACACTCGTTTATCAGCCCTGAAGTGAATGGTCAAGCGATTGATGCTTCTCAGAGAACGGGTACCGGGAGTATGGGTGTTAAGTGGCAGGAAATGGAACGGGTCCCACAGGGAATGATCGACATAAATACGTCTGCTAAGGCCGAAGGTGATGAGGGGGAGATACAAGCAAAAACCGGTGATGTGGAAAATGGGAATTACAACGTAGTACATAATTTGAAACCGCAGGGTGAAATGAAGTCAGGTGAACATGCTAAAGAGATGCAGGCACCAAAGCCTATTGGTATTGGTGCAAAGTTGGTGACCAGAGTTGCTCAGATCAAATGGTTGGAAGGTACAACTAATAACAGAAGAGCAGGCGGTGTTCCCAATAAACAGGAGGATAATGGTGAATTTATCCATCCACAGCCACCACCACAACCGCCACAGCCATCATTGCCGCCTTTGACTTTAGGGTTGGACCCATATGACCCATGTGACTTGGGATCCGAAACAATGCAAAGTAAATTCAGTAGTACAGGAAGGCAGAATCAAGTAACAAACACGGGTTGGAGTGGGAACATAGGGTGGGACTCAAACCAGCGGCAGTATGGTGGTGAGAGAGACAACAATACTAATAATCCACGGGACAAACGTCATCAAGTTGAGGAATCAGGATATAGCAGCAGTAGGAGTTCATGGAACAAGCATTCATCATTGGGCGGCAACAGTAGTGGTGGTGGCGGTGGAGGTTATTTAAGGCCGCCACCAGCTAAAGGGCAGCGCGTGTGTAGATTTTACGAAAGTGGGAAATGCAAGAAGGGAGCTTCCTGCAAGTATCTGCACCCATCACCAGGAAACTGAAGAGGATGGTTTGTTGATCCGTTTTTTTTTGTATAATCAATTAAATATTATGATATATAAGGTGTGTTTATCAGGTGAAGCCACGTGTTAGTTTAATGTAATTGGTCTCGACAAAATTAAGTTAATATGATCCACATTAATGAGTAGAGATAGAAGACATGCAAAGCTGGTAGTTATATTTACGTTGATACAACACGTGCCCCCAGAGCATGATTTTCGTTGGCCCTAAATTAGGTTAAGATCCATTACACTCGTCTGTTGGTGGTTCAGTCGATGTTGATTCATTCTCCAAGGGTGGATTTACACTCGAGTGAGCAATACATTGGACATTTTCACTGAACATTCATGTGTTGTATAGTATCTTATATACATTCTTATATGTTATATGCATGTTTGACATTCGACTAATGATACGTGCCAACTGCCAACATCATGTTTTACCATGCAACAGTTATCTTGCTTTCAACACACAATCACCATGAAGCACATTTGTAGTTCTTTTGTAGTTTGCTTCTTTCATATTCTAGTGTTTATGTCCATGTTCTCCTAGATTATAGGTAGTTGTTAGTTTTTGCATGCATATTTATATTTTGAGAGTTTTATTTGAGAATTAAGAAATGAATTAATGAATTCTAGTTTTGTTGTTCTCTTCTCGTTCTTTGTTTCTTGGAGCCTAACCCACTCAACGGGTATCTATCGGGAGATTGACCATCTCGAATCGGTCTATAACAACTAACATTTGCAAATAGTGACGCAGAGAGAATCCTTGATCAGCTACTATTGATCAACTTTGGGCTCACAAGTCCCTTGGCATGTTGGCCCCTTTTCAAGTTTTCTCTTCCTCACCCCAAATGTTTATATAATTGCATGTTTGTAAACACCAATTACTTCACAAAAGAAATCGAAATGATAGATTAAGTTCAAAGATCGGTAGCAAGCTTGGACAAGAAGGTTGCATCCATGATGGACAAAAGGATCAAGTAAAATTCATGGAATTGTTGCTAAGAAGAATCGATGCATGTTCAAAGACCAGTAGCAAGCTTGGACAAGAGGGTTGCACAAGTCGAAGATTCACATCAATAACTACATACGTGTGTTGGTACTAACCTTGACACTCTAACTTTCTAACTTGGAGGTTGTGGGTTCAATCCCGCTTTGGAGCAACGTTTAGCCGTTCAAAAAAGGTAGATGGATCTAAGGTCCAACACCATCGTTATTGGTCCAAGAGTTGAAGTCAGTGGCGAAGGTTAATGAGGGCCAGGGGTACCCCGGCCCCCTCCGTTTTTTGACTTAGTGGTGGAAATTTGCGATTTTCGTGGGTAATTTTTATATAGATTGAATCCGACTCCCACCAATTTGATCTTCCGGTCCCTACTGATACGAAAAATTTGAGTCCGGCCCCCGCCGATTTGATCTTCAAGCTTCGCCACTGGTTAATGTAGTTAAATCTTTATTGTCTAGGGTAAGCATGAGTTTTACCGTGCGATTCTGGAGAGGGATTTAAGATAATAGGCACATACATATAGAATTGACGCATGCGTCGGTGGATCATATGGTAACTTTCACCATGTTGATTTTTCTTTACATGTTTAGCTGCTTTAGGAGCTACATAACACAATGATGTCGATGGATGTGACTCGAGCGAGTGGTTTTGCTTCTTTTGCAAGCATTGTTAAAAAACCGAATCAAAAGGTCAAACTGAGAAATAGACAACTAATGAGAGGTTAGTATGGGCTAAAACGCTCATGGTTGAACCAGCGGTTATGTTAAGCCAGGTTAAACCTGGTAAACCGGGTTGTTGGTTAAATTGGTATCTGAAAACCTTTGTTGTCAAGGCTCACGCCTAGGCTCAGTTTTCAGGTTTACTTCAAAAGCCCAACTTTCCGGCCCTTAGGCACATTTTCAGGCTAAGTTTCGATGGAATTCCGGCCAAGAATCGTCTAAACAAGTCAAAAACAATTATACCCGCTTAAACAAGCCGATAATCACCTAAAACAACTTAAACTAACCGTAATGAAAGCTACAACACGTTTAAAATCTCTAAAAATGTATTTTTATACTGCGTGACTCGCTAAAACTTTTTTATTCTTTTAAGCGCCTTGTACTGTGCCCGAGGCTCACCCCCTTGCGCCTTAAGTACATCTTGCATCTTTAACAACTATATCTGCAGGGGAGATTCTTTTATGGGGCGGGGAGGGGGGGCCAAACCCCCCGAATTTTCGCTCAAAAGTTTCGATTATATGGTATTCGTATAGAAATTTTTTGGTATATAGGTTTCGACCCCCGAAACTAGTGACTTCCGACCCCCCGAAGTTTCGGGTCAAGATTCGTCACTGTATATCTGAAACAACCAATCGTATGCAAGCGGGTTCTGAAACAGGCTGGTGGTTTTGTTGAGAAGTAATAGCAAGCCGATGGTTTTGCAGATCGATTCTTTTATTGGCATTAACACTTTCATCAGCGTTGTGAAATATTTTGGAACTAGTATTGTACGCCCGCGTTGCGGGCGCAAATATCATAAACCCATGCTACATATTAAGCAAACAAACTACGATTATAAAATGAGGAAAGTTGAAAGAAAACCCGAATTTGTATCGTCACATGACTTAAAACTTAACAAACATGAATTACTACTTAACAAAATTGATTATGCTAGTTTTTTTTGCTAAACTTTTAATGAACCTTATTTCCATATTTATGAATATTAAACATCACCTTTGTGAAAATTGTGGTCCAGTAGTTAATTTTCATAGTTACAAAACCATGTATTGAAGAAATGAAGAGTGTTTTACTTTGTTGTTTTAACATCTAACGGAACCGAAAGAAAATATAAATACAGACAATCCTCCCACCGTGTCTCTTTTTTTCCATATGTGCCTCCCCACACATCCAGGCGGATCAGAATACCTCCACACCTAACATCGTCACCTCACAACCACCTGTCACCATAAAGATCTCCGACAACCGGTTTTTTAGCCGCCGCCTGGTACGACCGAGTTCGTTGCGGGAAAACCAATATCCACCTAAGCTGTTTGCATGCAGCATCCAATCTGTTCAAATGAGTCTTAACCGCGTAGAAGATAATATTGGAACGACGGTCTTCTGCCATTAGATGTAGTCTAAATCTCTCAGTCAGCGCTACCTAAGTTGCCGCCGTCGTAGTACCAACGTCAAGTCTGAGCATAACACCCGGCTACGCCGCGAGTCTTGCTTCAGACCATGTTAAATGATTTTTTTTTTCCGATGGCGGTGACCAAGACGTGGTGGTAACAGAGGTTGATGGGAGCTGGATGGAAAAGTAAAAAAGGAAAAAAGAAATCTAAGCGTGGGCAAATAAGGCGGAGACACGCGGACCATGTGCATACGGCGCATAATAGCAAGCGGACACTGGTCTAAGAGTCGATTATAAATGTTAGTATAGAATAATAATACTTAATTGTTGTGATTGCTAATGGTTATCACATTTAGTAAAGAAAAAAATAAAATGAAAATGATTTGTTTTTAACAAGGAAAATCACAAAAATATCCTTGGCTAACTTTTTGTTTTTTTTTTTTTGTACATGACTCAAAAAGTGGTACATGAAAGTATAATACAATCAACGGGCACCATCAGAAAATGCCAAGATATTACTCTATCTATTAATTAGAAACATGTTAGGGAACAGTAAAATCACGGTTTACCTAACGGCGTTACCCTACGTTTTCCTTATTTCCTTTCTTACCACAACCCCATTGTCTTCTCTACTGCACCACCGCCATTTACCACCTGAAAACCAACTAACCCTACCATCGCCTCTGCCTACTCTTCACATGCCCCTTCCTTCTCTTTATAACCGTCAACCACCTGTGCTTTCTTTTCCTCTTCAGCAAGGTTTGCTTCCTGAAACTCACCGTCAAACAGCTTGCGCTTCCAATCACATCATTCTTTCTTTTTTCTGCTGCTTAAGCTTTCAGCTGCCGACATACACCCCCTCCCACAGGTCGTCTTTTCGCTTTATTTACTGATTACGCTTTACCCGACTTTGGTTTTTACTGATTAAGATTTTCAAGACTTTGATTTAGGATTATTGGGATACAGAGTAATAAATGTTCATATACACAAAAGACAACTCACTTGAGAATTTTAAATTCAATTACGTTTTCTTAATTTAGAGTCAACTGAATCTATATTTGGTCAAAAAAAAGATTGATCTGAAGGAATTTTTAACCTCGTGTAATATTTTGGGGGCCTATAAACGGTTTGTCCGAATAAAATGGAGCAATTCAAAGAGGTAGACTCCTCCATAGACAATGTGATCATGAAAAGGAGGTAAGAAACAAACCAGATTTTCAATTATGATAACTTTCGAATTGTAAAGAATTATGGGGTTTAAAAAACATCAAACTCGCTCTCTCTTATCATAAACGGTCAGCGGCGCGTTAAATGGGTCATGTTTGCCGGTTAGTGGGTCGACCTATGAGAGAGTATTTGTTTTGTAGATTTACTAATTCCAGCTGATGGAGAGGCCTGGCCAGTTAGACGGCGGGTTATAGTTCCGGCATTACATCTTAATTTTGGTCATCAACACATCAACAAGCAAGCAACGTACGCACAATGTTCACACAAATACATATCCCATAGAAATACTGTAACGAAACGAACAAAAAGCAGACATACCCGCGCTACCACATACCCGCGCGTAGCGCGGGTGAATTTTACTAGTTGCTCAATAATCGACATTTGTGTGGTTTTTACCTTGAAAAATGAAAATCACGGACCACACAATTGGGCGATAACAAGTTAGCACTAAATAAAAAAGGGTACTATTCAGGATAAAAAAACAAAAATGACTCGACCAATTTTTTTTGAACAAATTTCTACACCTTACGAGACTTGAAACCATAACCTCCTAAATTTAAGTGCTCCTAAAAGCTTTGCTTTTACCATTGGGCCACCAACCCTAATGGCTGACACGACTAGTTTAAATTGGGATTTTCACACGTAATCCCTAAAAAGAGTTTTTTTTTTTAGGATGTGACTAATTATCTCTTCACTCAATCATGTTAAATAATTATGTTTGTTTTCTTTAATTAAAATTGACATGTTACTTTGTTAGAATGTTATAGTTGACCTTATTCTCATTATGTTAGTAAACACATGAAATAAGAATTGCAATATACTGAGATCTCTTTTAATTATACTATATTAATAATCAAATGCAGATTTGTCTTGATTTATTAGATTAATTATGGAACTAGCTGTCTTACCGATTCACTTCTTGAACCGGTCAAACCAGACTCACAAACCAAATGACATTATAATTATTGGAAAGTAATATTTACATATTACTTAGGGGCTGTTTGGTAAGCCTTTTAATGAGCTTCTGAACCATTCACCACTGAATGATTCAGTATTCAGCGTTGTTTCAGCTTCTGAATGAAATGGTTAAGGCTGAACCATTAAGATTTGAGATGTTGCTAAACCATTAAGCACTGAACCATTAAACACAGAACTAGGCTGAACCTTAATTAGGCTCTCCTACCAATGTGAGATAAGAAAACTAACCATTAAGAGGTCCAACTTAATGATTCAGCACTTAACCATCCAGACCTCTTAATGATTCAACACTTAATCAACCAAACAGACCCTTAAAGTATAAATATTATACTAAATTAAAAGTTAAATTGAAGGATGCATATATCTAATAAATAAATAAAAACATACTCATATCTTAACAAAAAATAAAAATTGTTAGGGACATTTTGAGACTGATGCTTCACAAAACACATCCGCTAGTTGATACCGAGGTATCACAATAGTACCTGACTTGAAGATACTAAAGTTGATGCTGCTGTCAAAGACTTGTCTTGTTTAGATATCTTCATTTGTTTCATTTTATATCCCTTATTTACAACAATCATAACCAGTAAAATCCTACTCATAGCCAGGCTATTAGCAGAAGGGTATGAAGAGGGTAAGATGTAGGCAAACTTTACCTCTATCCTAAGCTGCTTCCAAATCTATTTCCTTATTTGATATTAACTTATTTATGAGTTAGTTTGGTTTGAAAAATAAATCAATATATATAACTGATTTGGTAACTCGGAAATCTAAGATAATTTGTTAGTTATTTCTCTTAAATAGGTTCTGATTTCATGTAATTGGCATGTTTTTCAATCAGCACAGAGATTTAACTTTGATATTGTTATTGTGTTTATTTATATTTATCAATACTAAGTTTATTATTATTAGAGTCGTTCCGTTGCTCTAATAATAAAAGAACCATATCAGATATTGACAAGTGATATTAGAGCATTTAGGCCATGTTCGGTGAACTTACATATCAATATTCAGAACTTGTGGTTCTACAAATATATATCACTTTTCTTTTCTCTCAATAAATGTCTTCCATAACCAGTCTAGGATTTATGAGCAAAAAGTAAGTCTATTAGATTTGATCGTGACAAATTTTCAATTTGGAAGGTTAGAAAAATGACTTTATGTCATTTGTTGATAATGGTCTATGGAATTATGTAGAATATGGTCAACATAAACCACAAGCGACTGGAGAAGGAAAAAAGACGAGATGGTGTCGAAGCCAAAAGAAAAGTATTTTGATGAATAAAAGAAAATTTTGGCCAGATATATAAAAGCTACAAGTATTGTGAGTATGTCATTTAATGACATATATCATGGATTTATCATTGCACTACTACAAAAGAATAATGGGACAAATTGGTGATCTGATTTGGTACTTCAAAGGTAAAGGCAATTAGGCAAATAGAAAATCGTATTCTGGTACAACAACATAAATTGTTTAATCATCTGGACCGATGGCACATTATCGACACTAAGGATCTAGTACCCATGATACATATAAATTGCTATCGAAGACGCTTTGTGCCAATAGAAGAAAACATGCCGCTGATAGTAAGTTTCTAGTGAATGAACAAAAAAATCTAAGTTGCTACTAATGATATTGCTGTTGATGAATTCATTCCCCTCATAGGGGAGTTGCTTCCGGTGCAAAGATACACGTACACAATATCATGGAAATTCAAAGTAAAAAGTTGAAGAAAACATGCCGCGTCGCGACTACATATCATAATCTTCTTCGTCGTTGCAATCATTCTCTTGATCCCTTTAATCATGTTGGCTTCCAAAGTCCGGTGTCGCGAAACTAGAACTTATCATCCGCATCATTTCGTTTCTGAATTGCGAGTTTTTCGTCAAACCTGCAATTTGTTCCTACAATAATATCAACACCAATTGGGTCAAACCTGCAAACATATACCAATTGGGTCAAAACTACAAACATATACCAAATGCGTCAAAACTACAAACATATACCGATTTGGTTAAAGCTACAAACACATAACAATTTGGTGAAAACTATAAACATATATCAATTTGGTCAAAAGTACAAACACATACCAGTTTGGTCAAAACTATAAACATACATGAAATGGGTCAAAACTACAAAAACATACCAAATTGGTCACAACTACAAACATATAATAAATAGGTTGCCAAATGGGTCAAAACAACAAACGTATACCAAATGGGTCAAAACTAGAAATATTAACCTAAACTAAAAATACTACCAACATTTACCTAATTTACAAACTATTAATAACAAACCCTACTTGAGATCCAACTAATACTTCAGAAACACCAGCCCAAAGGAAGAAATTAGATAAAGCATCCATCCATCATTGTTATATCATATTATAGAAGAATGATGCATTTGGTATGAACATGTTATGATTGCCATTGGTAATGGAATATGTGTGTGTGTATATATATACTTAAAAAGAATTAATGCACAATTTATAGATGGATGATATCATTTCAAGTATGAAGAGAACAATATTGGCATAATTACTGTTGGCGTGTTCAAGTAGTAAGAAGTTGAAAAATCTCACTCTCTGGCCTTAAAAGGAAAACCCCTTGGGCAAATATTTGGCAACGTTCTAATTTTCCTTTGAATCCACAAACGTAACGACTCCGCCCCCCTGTAAAAAGATAAATTGATGGACATGATTATTAGCTACTATTTTATAAGAGAATAATAGTACATAATACTTGAGACAAATTAAACTGAGGGGCGAGATTATTAGTTTACATTACGTATTCTCTAAAAAATATAATTGCACGAACAGAAGCGGTGATGAATGAAAAAAATACAAAATTAAAAAGGAACAAATAAAGCCAATCAAATGAATAGAAACCAGCTCAAGGTATTTATTTCTGAAATAATATGAATTAATTAACAAAACAAAGGATTACAGAAAAAAAATTATGGCAACGATTGTGATAAAAGAAATTCAAAAACCACAATTTGCAAAAAGCAAAATTCTTGCTCCGGATTATCGAACACAAAGATTAAAATCAATATAAAACATAGATAACCTTTATTGATGACAAACCAAATGCGTATACGGAAAGGAATGTTTTAAAAAAATTAGGAAAGTTAATAATTGTGATTAAATGGAGAAATAATGAAGAGAGAAAGGATAGAGAAAGGATTTTTAAAAAAATTAAAATCTTGAGAAAATGCCATAATATGTCGTAGTGAGAGAATAAATAAAATTGAAGTTGGATTAATATATTGATATGTAGCACAAATGAATTTTGTTTATTTTGTAGCATAAATTATTGATAATATGAAATCGGTTAAATATAGGTGAATTATTACTAAACACGTCAAAATATATGAATTCAAAGAGAGATTTATATAACTTGGCCGAGTCACCTGTGTGGTGAACTTTTGATAGCCATCAACCAAGAAAAGAAACTTTGCTATTCTCAAGTTATCACTCATGATTCCTCATAGGTTGTTTCAACTTAGAGATTCATTTATTATTTTTAAATGTAAATACCACTTTAAAAAAATTTAGATTTATAACAATTTAATATGGCTTATGGATCACCAACTCGAGTGTTGTAGAACTCGCTAGGCGCTAGTCGGCCGGTGAGGTACCGACTAAGGATTAATCGGGATTAATCAGGATTAATCGGGATTAATCGGATTGAATTTTTTATATATATTTTCCAAATTTATACATATATAATGCCAATTTTATAACTTATATGTATAGATTTAGAAGTTTAGGGGCCAAATATAAACTAGGGAATATGGAGAGAGTGTTAAATATTAAAATAACTAAACTTAAATAATCATAATCACCTTCATCATTCACCATATCCCCTTTTTTCTTCCACATTCCTTCTTTCATCGTAAGGAACCATAAGACGCAACTAGGGTTATGGATTGTCGTTGATTTTGTTTCTAAATTATGAATTATCATCCAATTTTGAGGTAAGACTTGTTTTATTTGATCGATTTGCTCCAGTTTTGACCCGTTCGAATTTATTTTTTTACCTAATTTTGAGTTTTTTAGGTCCGACTTGGACCAATTTGGTCCGACTAATCGGGGATTAATCGTGACACCGATTAATTAAGTGATTAGCCCAAAATTAATCAGTAAAGTGAGAATTAGCGATTAATCACCGATTAATCGGTGATTAATCCGGATTTTTACAACCTTGCCAACTCCCCATTAGTAAAAAAGACAAAATTATGTTTATAAAATAAATATTTATTTTTTTATAAGTGATTCAAGAAAATGCATTTTTAAATATCAACTTGTTTTAAAGAATATATATTTTTTTTAAATTAGGATGAGAAAAATGATGTTTTCAAAAAACACCCATTTTAGTAAATATTTTTTTAAATCACCAATTATGTTAAATAAGTATTTCACTAACACTCTTTTGGAAAAGAAAAACTCACAATAGATAAGGTTATTTATACCCTTTGGTTGGTGACTTGGTGGTAACATATTAACCGACATTACTAATTTTATCAAGATCGTATACCAGTTTGACTTTCTAGTGTTTGACTTTTCTAAAATACATAATGATAGTAATACTAAATTAACCTTTAGGATTTCTTGACTAATTATGTTTGTTTAGAGGCCACCCAATGTTTAAACGCCAAGTGACAGGCAAAAGGAGATGGTGTCTAAACACGAAACGCGAATGAAAGCCTCTAAACATCAAATGGTGTCTATGACTTGCGTCTAAATGAGATGACGTCTAAACATGAGCCCCTAATAGAGGATGCGTATAAACATGAGACGTGAATGAAAGCCTCTAAACATTAGGTGACCTCTAAACAATGAAAGCCTTTATACATTATTCTCTTTGTTCATGTGTCATCTGCAAACTCTTGTTTTGTGTGAAGTCTAACAATTAGACACGAGAGAGGTTTATCCATGCTTTTAGTGGATGGTCAACATTTATTTTCATGTCAACATTTATTTTTGTGATTTTCAATTAAAAAACGCCAACTTACTTTTCAGTCTTCACGTATGACCTGAATTCAGAAAAAATACTAAACCATGAGTATTTGTGACATTTTTCATTGACTTGACACAATCACATGGGCACTTAATATTTTTCAGACTTAACTATTTTTTTTGTTGACAACAACGACATGTCGCAGAATCGATTGGCCGGCGACCCGTTTTAATATTTTCAAAAGAATTCCAGAAGGCACATAAGTCTTGTTGAGATGACATGATTATATATTGAATGGTCGACGGTGGTTTAGTTGTTTAGGCAATCACTTCCAACCTCTCATTGATACCTGGACCACCTGCATGGCAAAGCTAGTTGTGGGTTTAAAGGTCGCCAAATGGAAAGACAACCAACCTCCTTGTGTTACATTAACAATATTTTGTCCCCTTGTGATTATTCTTAAAGGGGCTACCCCTTTCTATTTTTTTTATTAACTAGTATTAGTGATGACGATCGATGAAACCAAAAGACAAGAAAGAAAGATCCAAAATTAAGACATCTCTAGTTTACGTGTTGAGGGTGGGTATAAAACGGGGAACGTTTAGCAAAGCCTTGTACAATTGAAATATAACACCTTTTCCCACTTATAAATACAAAGATTTAGTCAATCTATATACGTTCATTTATGTGTTTTTTTTAAAGGATTTCTCATATCTAAATGTATGAATTTATCCACTAAGACACTAAGGGTTTGTTTGTTAGCCCTTAATAAACTTCTTAATCATTCGACATTAATTGTGTTTGTTTCAACTAAAAAAAAGCAACTAAATTGTTCCATTAAGCTAACCATTCAGCTAATAAGGGGTGCTGAACCATTCAAACCCTTTTGATGATTCAACACACTTAGAGGCTGTTTGGTTTGATTTGTCTAATTAACTGCTGAATTATTAAGATGGTTTGAATGGTTCAGCATCCCTTATTAGCTGAATGATTAAGAGTTTAATGGAACCATTCAGATGCTTTTTTAGTTGAAACAAACACTCTTAATGCTAAATGATAAATAGCTGAATGATTAAGAGGTTTATTAAGATTCTAACAAATACGCCCTTAATCAGATAGTTCCTATCAAACACCCCCTTAGAGAGAGGGAGGGAGAGGGAGAGGGAGAGAGAGATAGTATGTATAAGGGGCTGTTTGGTAGCCTCTGAATGGTCATTAAGAGGCTACATCTGAATGATTCATAGTTTCTTAATGGTTAAGATGTATTCTTAAGTATGAATGGTTAAGAGTTAGCATCTTAATGGTTGCCTCTTAACCATTCAGACTTAATGTTACCTCTTAACCATTCAGAGGTTATGGACGATTAAGAGGTAACCTCTGAATGGTCATTAAGAGGCTACCAAACAGCCCCTAAGTGTGTGTATATATATATTGTGTGTGTGCGTATAAATTGTTAAAAGAAAAGGTAAATGTAAATACTAAGGGTATAATAATCTTTTTGTCATGAGTTAATAGATCTACATTAACTGTGTTAGTGATGTAGGCTGAAACTGAACAAATTAGCAAACTAATGGACTATGAATCCAAATTTAAAATTATTGGACTAAAGGTGTTAAAATCAGCAAAATGAAAATTGAGGTTTATTCTACTTAAACATGTTTGGTGGGTGGATTCTGAATATACAGATTAGGTATAGTGAACTAGTTAAATAACTAGTATCAAATCCTTATAATTTGTTCGGTTGTTCCCTTGTATATTTGTATGTTTGAACTTGTCCCTAATATTTAAAAAAAATTGTTTTTTAATAGATTGAATTGCACCAAATCCGTATTAGCGGAGCTTGAACCCTTAATCTCAAAGGGAGCAACGCCTTAACTCCAATTCCAATGATTAAAATGAATTTGATAAAAGAACATGGCTTAGTTTCGCAATTTTGGAAACAAAAGCTTGTCTTATTCTGACGAAATCAAAAGTCAACATCAACACAAAATACAAGATTGAATTTAAACATATATATAAAAATACAATTTTCATAGTTATGTTCTTTTACGAAAAATAAAATCATGATGACGGACCAAGTGAAACTGTTGGTGCAACATCAACTAGTTTTCCCGTCATGAGTTTATAAGTGTTAATACAATGGGCAAAAGAGACGTGGAGTTGGTATTGCAACAAGTCGAGTTGCCTTTGGTGCAGTGAGTCCAAACACATCGGTCATATCAATATCACTTGGTTTCATCCCGTCAGGTAATTGCCACGTGAAAGAATGGAGAAGATGAGCCACAGCCATCTCCAACGCGTATAATCCAAGTTGCATCCCTGGACATGATCTACGCCCAGAACCGAAAGGAATAAACTCAAAGTTGCTTCCTTTAAAGTCTGGAGCTCCACTTTGCAAGAAACGCGATGGGTTGAATGTGTTAGGATTCTCCCAAGCGTTCTTGTCGCGGTTAACAGCATACGCGTTAACCATTACACGTGTGCCCTTAGGGATGTGGTAACCACCAACCTCGGTAGCTTCAGAAGATTGATGCAATAGGAGTGGAATTGGAGGGTGGAGACGAAGCGTTTCTTTAACGACACATTTAAAGTAGGTAAGTTTCTCGAAGTCGGATTCTTCAACGCGACGATCAAGACCGACCACATCAGCAAGCTCTTGTTGTACACGCTTGAGTGATTCAGGGGTATGCATTAGCTCCGTTAAAGCCCATTCAATAGCAGAGGCCACAGTCTCAGTCCCGCCAAACATTACATCCTGTAAACCATAAGTTACAGATGTTAACACTAAATTATTTCCTATAATTATCATTAGAAGCGTCAAAATTAATAGGTAAAGAAATAGTGTGTAGAGAGAGATATATTTATACAAGGCTTCGGATATTCACACAAGGGTGAATTTTATTCACACAACACTCTACGGCCCGTAGAGGTCTCTAAGGGCCGTAGAGATCAATTTTTGACTTATCTACGGCCCGTAGAGGCCTCTAAGGGCCGTAGATGAACATGAAAAACGAGGTACGAGGTTCAGTCCTGACTACCAATGATTGTGGAGGCCTCTACAGCCCGTAGAGGGTTGTGCAAACCTAATTTTTGTTCTTGTGTAAATAACATGCCTCTTATACAAAACACTATATATCGTAAGAAAACGTAAAATAAAGTTGAAGATTCATTTTTCCAATCTTTAACAACTACAATAAAGGAAAACAATAAAACTTCCTCATTGTATCTCTTGGAATTAAGAGAAAAATATTGTTCTTTGTTTGTTCACATATATAATAAGTATCGTTTATGCGTAGGTCATATTATGTACATAACACTGCAAAATTAAAACTGTTTATAAAAAATAGTTAGTGTTTTTTTTTTACTTAAGTTACACATGTTATATAAGAATATAAATTTTATATATGACAAGCTATTGAAAAGAAAATTAACGACTTAGATATATTGGCATTAGTTATCTATACTACATACCTGATACGTACTGATTAATAGTTGTCTAATTATTGAAGGCGTGATTCCAGTTCTATCCAATATACATATAGACATATCCCAGTGTGATTTGGTCATGTTTGTCGTTATATTTCGACTCCACCAAATAATATCCTTATTTATTATAATAAATTTTGACGAACGAAAATAAATAAAAGATTTGTAATATGCAATCATGTGAACTTCCCATCGACCATTCAATGTATTTAATACCGTTTAATTGAAACCAGCAAGGGAAGACATGATACGACGTGCAACATCAATGAAGAGACACATATAGTGTATATATATAATACTAGTTATTTAATTATTTAATTTAATGGGTGTGTCTGTATATATTATAATTATCCGATATTTTTCAAGTTTTCACACACAACTAAGCTAGAAGAACCAGTTATGTTTTAATTATATGATTGAAATAACCTTCCTCTAAACAATATTATTAAAGAAACAGAAATCAATGTTATGCTACCTCATCCTTCCCATGTTCATCCCCATCTAGGAGATGGTTGCCCCTTCCCTTTTCCCTCCATTTTCTACATTAAAAAACAATAAGAATCACACGGGGAGCTCGGTGGAATCCTCCCCTTTGTCCTGATACCGAATCGGGGTGGGGGGTCATCAGTACTGACAGCACATAGGACCCTGCCCCACCCCCCTTCCCACACCCCCACAACCTTATAAGGGTGTATACGAGTGAGTCGTGCTCAGCTTGAGATCGACAAGACTCCGTTCGTCTTCTTTTTTTGTTTATTAATTAATTCATTTACTTATATTTATAATTAATTTTTATATATTTTATATATATAGGATTTTGATTATTTGAGAACTTTCGGCCTAATTGAGAACTGAGAGAACTATTATGAACCACACATTTCTTTAAGATAAAAAAACAAAAGAGTTAAATGCCAAAATGGCCCCTGTGGTTTGACCCAATTTGCCACTTTGGTCACTTTTTTGAATTTTTTGCCAAAACCACCCCTCATTTTTCGAAAAGTGCCAAAATGAACCATTTTTAACTGAGTTTCTAACTGAGGATGGAAAGTCAGTTAAGTATCAGGGGCATTTTCGTCATTTCATCCCAACCCCCCTCTTCTTCTTCTTCTGCAAATATAAACACCACCCACCTCCACAACCTTCACCAGCCACCACCACCACCACCACCCTCCTTCACCCTTCACCGTCTCTTTCAATCCATCACCTTATCCTTCACCTACTCGCCGATACATCACCACTACCTTCAATTTCTGTTATAACAACCTGCTCTCGAAGTCTTGTTATCGCGTTTGACTTTTTCTTTGACCAAGCATCAATCACGTTTACGTATCTTGTAAGTTTGCTTTCTTTGTTGGGTTTTAATCTTCGGCACATGACGAACAATAGCCCCATGAATCCAGTGGCTATTGGTCTCTAATTGGTGTGATTGAAGGATTAGGGCTCGTATGGTGGATTTGGGGAAGAACACGTAAGGGACGGTGGAAGTTGGGTTCCGGTAGTAGAAGACGACGGCGTTGCCGGTTGTGGGTTCCGGTGGTCTAAGCCATATCACCGATGGAAGGAGGTAAGTCTAGTGACTTTAGTGACTTTTTGAGGGATATTGTGCAATAATCTATCTTCATATCTTACTGTAAATTGTAAGAATTGAAAGCTGGATTCATCATCGATTGGCAACACTGGATTCATCATCGATTCATCATCGATCGGCTGGAGATGGTGACAGTTGGGGTGGTGTCGTCGTTGTGTGTTAGGGTGGATTGGCGGTGGTCGGAGGTGCGGTGGCGGTGGTGGGAGGTGCAGTGGTGGTATGAAGGATGGAGTTGTAAAGGAAGATGTCTTTGTGGGAATCGAAAGAGTTGAATATTATGGTGGAGGGAATGGGGAGGTGGAGAGAGGAGTATAAGGAGATGAGTTTGGAGGAGATGAAGAGGTTGTTGGAATGGGAATCACGATCACCTTGCTGCTTCCTGCTGCTGATGATGATGAATGCAACAACAAATGCTGCTGCTGACTCATTGATCCCTTATTATGCATATAATTGTTGTTGTTGTATAATACTAATTTCATAAGTCACTTGTTTTGAGAGATGTCAGAAGAGAGAGAGAGAGAGAGAGAGAGAGAGAGAGAGAGAGAGGGGGAGGGA
The DNA here is from genome assembly GCA_032199755.1 of Ambrosia artemisiifolia. Taxonomy (NCBI): domain Eukaryota; kingdom Viridiplantae; phylum Streptophyta; class Magnoliopsida; order Asterales; family Asteraceae; genus Ambrosia; species Ambrosia artemisiifolia. Next base: position 28,426,026 of record CM063516.1, on the reverse strand, counting down.
GAGAGAGAGAGAACAGGGCCATTTATTTGGAGAAGATGAAATACAGAGTGAAAGGACGAAATTACCCCTCAGACTTAACTGACTTTCCAAACTCAGTTAGAAACTCAGTTAAATATGGGTCATTTTGGCACTTTTCGATACTTGAGGGGTGGTTTTGGCAAAAAATTCAAAAAAGTGACCAAAGTGGCAAATTGGGTCAAACCACAGGGGCCATTTTGGCATTTAACTCAAAACAAAACTTATTTTTTTATTTTGTTTTATACATATATGTATATACGTTTCTAAAACCACCAAATTTAGTATTGTACATATATGTACATACATATTATGTAATGTACATATATGTGCAAATGTATAGAAATAATTTCACATATATGTATAGAAAAAAAGATTGTGGGTAAGAACATATTATTTTAATGTATATACGTCTTAGAATTTAAAAGATAAAAATCATACATATATGTTTGACAATATACATATATGTATAAATGAAAAAAAATTAAATTAAAATATTATTTTAAGAAAAGTTGCAATTTAGCATTTTTTTTGCCTTATATATATATATATATATATATATATATATATATATATATTATATAGGGTAGGGTTCCTGTAGGAATATTGTTTTGTGTGAAAACTGCAGGAAGGATTAAGAATTGACATGTAGGCATCATGTTTTTTATTTTGGAATGATGTATTGGGTTGTTTTGGCTTAAAAACACTTAACACAATAATATACAAAAATTTAAAACACAATCCAATGTATTATAGTCATTAAATTTAAATTACAGATAAAACACCCTAGTAATTACTTAAAACACTCTGCTTAAAACACCATAGTAATTACTTAAAACACTCTGCTTTAAATACATTGTTTTCGGTTATTTATTTATTTGTTATGTTTGGTGTTTTCCTAAGCAAAACAATCCAAAACATCATGAATACGTCAAAAAAAATATGCATACATATCAATTTTTAATCCTTCCTACACGTCTCACACAAACCAATTTTCCTACAGGATCCTCTACATATATATATATATATATATAGGGTGAGGTTCCTGTACGAAGGCCATATTTTTGAGAAGTATGAGAAAGATACAAAATTGATATGTAGACATCATTTTTTGAACTTAGTTATGATGTTTTGGTTTGTTTTGCCTAAAAAACACCAAACAGTAACAACTATAAACCGAAAACAATGTATTTAACGCTTAAAACTTAAAACACAATGCTAAAAACATTAAGTAGTGTGTTTTAAGTGTTAAGTAGTGTGTTTTAGCTGTTTTTTAAATTTAATGGCTATAATACATTGCATTGTGTTTTAGATTGTTGTGTTTAGTGTTTTTTAAATTAAAACAACCTAAAACATCATTGCTAAATCCAAAACATGATGCATACATGTCAAATCTTTCTCACACTTCTTACGAAATATGTCCTTTTTACAGGAACCTAAATCTATATATATACATATATATATATATATATAACATAATATATATATTATTTATTAAGTTTTATGATAATCTTATGTATAATAGTAACTATTATTATAATTACATACGTAGTATATTTAATAAAGATTATATAAATAAAAGGCTTGTTTAGATTAGCTAGCAAGATCGAGCAAGATAAAGAAAGTTCGGACTCGTTTATTAAACAAGTATATTTTTAAACTTGATCTCGAGCACGTTAAATTTCGACTAAATTTGTGGTTTTAGCAGGCCAAGTTCGAATAGCTCATGAGTTTCTTGATTCCTTGACACCCCTAGTTATTTATTAGCAAATCAAGTTTTAATATTAAAATAGCGTAGTTACTATAGTTGTCGACTAGGTGTTATTTTAGTAACTTTGTATTAATTTGCTGTTTTACGTACGCTATAAGATAATAATATAAAAGGTAACTTACCATAATAATAGCTTTAATATTGTTACGGGTGAGTCTAATAGCGTTCTGCAAATCCTCCCCTTCGTTTATTTTTCCCTCTTCGCCATAAAACGCCAACATCTCATCAACCATATCATTTTCGGTGTCGTCGTCAATTTTCTTCTTCTTGTTCAGGTGTTCATCGATAATTTTATCGATGAACCCGTCTAACGCGGCCCGGGCTTTGGGCAACCGCGTGTTAAGTCCAGCGGGGTCAATAAACCCTAACCACGGAATAAAATCCGCCAAGTTAAACGCACCAAAAAGCTTTGTGTATTCTTGTAGAATTTTAATAAACTCTTCTTTCCCTTCATGGGATATCGACCCGAAAGCCGCTCGGTATATTATATCATGTGTTAACCCGAACACAAGCTCGCCTAGGTTAACCGCGGAGCCTGAGCTTGCCGCGGTTATTTTGATCATGGAATCAACCTCGTCGCGAACGGAGTCCCATGACTCGGCTCGCTTACGACTAAACAACTTCATGACGCATAGCTTACGCATCTGGCGCCAAAACGGGCCGTAGTTGGCGAACGCCATGTCTTGACAGTCGTAGGTGAGGTACGAGATGGCGATGGTCACAGGACGGTTGGAGAATATGTTGTCCTGGACTTGGAGTACTTCTTTTGCCATCTCTGCCGACGAAACAGCGACGGTATGGCTAAAGCCCATCTTTAGGTGAAGTAGACCACCGTATTTTTCAGCCAAACTAGCGAGTCCGCGGTGTGTGAGTTGGTCCATCATCAACATGTTGCCAATGATCGGCCAGCCTCTTGGACCGGGTGGAAGCGGTTTTCGACGAAAACGGGAGAGCAAGAAGAGAGTTAAAATAGGGAGTATAACATAAAGTACTATAGGCATAGGATCCATTTCCGACACTTTTTTGTTTAGTCGGAAATTTTCTTAGGAAAATTCCCTCTTTTTCTAGTATTTTCTAGTTGTGATGGATGGCAATAGAGAAGGTTGATAGGTAATTAAACAAAATGTGCATAAGGGTGTTATATATACACATAGAGGGAGGAGTGGTTGATATAAGGTGGGGTGCACTATTGTTTGAATGAGTTTGATTCTCATTTATTTTATGACTTATTTTACATATGAATCACAAAAGTTGACTAATTTAAGTTCTTGTTTTACATGTAGATCTGGATAACTTATTTTTCTACCAAACAATAATGCCTTAAAATACACATATGCCGTCTTTTCAGGTCAGGTAGCATATCTATTAACGCAATTACATATTATATATAATATTTTTTATTGTTTAATTAACAAGTGATGAACGGGTCATTAGGTAGTAGTAATAATAATAATAATAATAAAAATTATTATTATATTATTCTTGTAATTGTTATTATACAATGAGTAAGGGTAGAATGGTAAATTCATTAAAATATGGTACATATAATATTTTTAGTTTGATTAGGTATATATAATATTTTTTTATGTTTGTAAGGATACATATGAAATTAATCCACAGTTGTATATATGTATATATGTATGTTTCAATAGTAAACCCACAATATTTGACGATTTAATTTGGATATGGGTCTTGGTTTAGAAATGAAAGGATTAGAGTGGATCCATGGTTGTTAAATACTTAAATACAAGGGGGACGCTATAGAAAACTTTTTTCACTTAACTGATTTTAATCAATTATGCACTGTTATATCATTTCACTGATTTACTTCACTGAAACACTTTTTTGGAGGCAACACTCCACTGATTCTTTTATTTTTTTTCATTTAAATTTGTCAAAAACATGATATCAAAAGCTTTCTAATATTTATTAATCAAAACTAAACTGATTACAAAGTAAAGAACTCAAGAACAAACAAGAACAGATACTCTTTCTACCTCACAGACTCTCTGATCAACGATCACTATCATCTACAAGAGGATACAGATTACAGACTCAATGATCAGGAACAAGGCGTTCACTGATCTAACCCAAACCCTAGACGATGAGAGACAAGTACAAAGAAAATATCTAAAAGCTTTCTAAACTCTCTGGACTCGTAACCAGAGAAGTGAACGAATAACACATCTATATATAGAGCTGTGAACGAAGTGACTCCGGGATCCGTGTAGAAATGATCTAAAGCGTTGAGAGAAAACACATTTAATCTTAGCCGTCCACAATAATAATTCGTTGGGCTTATTGAACTGGACTGATTACTTCGAATGGGCTTGTACTCTGGGCTTGGACTCTTTATAACTTCTCATCATGGACCCCTTTAAATCTGTATAAGTCCACACTGCTAGCCCACTTCTTCTGACTTGTATCACACGACTCTGAAGACTTGAACTTGACCAGCATCATCAACTCTATCATCATATCATCAATCATATGCCACAACCTGCATGGACTCATGCAACATATTCAAACACATGACAAATACTTGACCCATTTTGGATAATAGATTGAATTAATGTGTAACTTTTTAACCCCCCCCCCCCCCCACAATTTAATAACCAAATGGGTCTTCCAATTTCAGCAACTTACACATCTCTTCATGACTCCCAACACCAAGACCCTTAGTCAAGATATCAGCAACTTGCTGATCAGAACTAATCTTGACAGTATGAATAAGACCTTTGGTGATCAAATCCCTTAAAAAGAATAAATCCAATTCAAAATGTTTTGTCTTATCGAAAAACACAGGATTTGAAGCAATAGAGAGTGCAGCACTATTGTCACAAAAAAGTTTAACAGGCAATGTTAACTCTATATTTAATTCTGACAACAAGTTTTTAAGCCATAAAACTTCACAAGCAGCAGTGCACATTGCACGAAATTCTGCTTCTGCAGAAGATCTAGCAATTGTAGACTGCTTCTTACTTTTCCAGGAAACAAGAGATTCTCCTAGAAATATACAGAAGCCAGTCACTGATTTTCTGGTGACTGTGCACTTAGCCCAGTCAGAATCTGAATAGGCTATAAGGTTAAAATGTGAACTTTTCTTAAAAGAAATTCCTTTTCCAGGAGCCAATTTCAAATATCTTAACAACCTTAATGCTATCCTAGAGTGACTAACAGTAGGACTGTGCATAAATTGACTCAAATAATGCACTGCATATGAAATATCTGGTCTAGTATGAGACAGATAAATCAACTTTCCTACTAATTGCTGGTAACCAGTAATGTTAGTCAACTTCTCAGGATGATCATTACTAGAATTTGTCAAGATATGATTTGGCTCTAAAGGATTGCTAACTGGTTTGCATCCTAGCATACCATACTCAGCTAGCAAATCCATACAATACTTTCTTTGGGACAAACACAAGCTGTCCTTTACAGGCACAACTTCAAGACCCAAGAAGTATTTTAACTCTCCTAAGTCTTTTATAAGAAATTTCTCTTTAAGACACATTTTAACTTCATTTATTTCATCTACACTATCACCAGTTAGGACTATATCATCTATATACACAAGAAGTAACACAGAAGTAGACTTAGAAATTCTAACAAATAGAGAATAATCACATCTGCTCTGACTGAAACCTAAGTCAATTAACACACTTACAAGCTTCTCATTCCACATTCGAGGAGCTTGTTTCAGTCCATATAAGGATTTATTTAGTTTACAAACCTTTGTTTCATGTTCAGAGAAATATCCCTCAGGTAAACTCATATAAACATCCTCATTGAGGTCACCATATAAAAATGCATTATTTATGTCCAATTGGAACAATTTCCAGCTATTTTGTACAGCATTAGACATCATAGTTTTGACAGTCACAAATTTAACAACAGGGGAGAATGTTTCATCAAAATCAATTCCCTCCTTTTGACTGTAACCCTTAGCAACAAGCCTAGCCTTGAATCTTTCTATTTCACCACTAGACTTATACTTGATCTTATAGATCCACTTACATCCTACTAGACTTCTTCCTTTGGGAAGTTCTACTAAAGACCAAGTATTATTCCTATTCAAGGCTTCAATTTCTTCATTCATTGCATTGACCCAGTTAGGGTCATGCACAGCTTGCTTAAAAGTTTTGGGTTCAACAGTCTTATTTAACATACTAGCAAACACTTTACTTTCACATGTTAGATTTGCATAATTCACTGACCTCTCTATACCATATTTAACTTTCCCTTCTATAATGAAATCATCTAGTTTCTTAGGCATAGAAGTTCCCCTAGAGCTTTTTCTAACACTTTGTAGTATAGAATCATTGCCCTCAGAACTGGAAGTATGATCACCTTCAGTCCTCACATGACCTGCCTTGTCATTACTTCTGTTCTCAACAGGACCTTGACATTCATGAGAATCACTAGTCTCTGTATTAACAGAAGTTGACTGCTGTGATTCATGTGTCCCTGAATCACCACTACCTGAGCCCCTTCCTTCATCATTGGGCTCTTCAGGGTAGTTGTGTGTTTGTGCTTCTGACTCAAAATTATCAAAGAAATTTAAAGAATCTATACTAACAATATTATTATCATTAAATCTTTGAAAAACCTCTTTTTCTTTAAAAGGAAATATTGTTTCATAGAACTTAACATCTCTCGAATAAGAAATAGTTTTGGATTCTAAACTATAAACCTTATATCCTTTTTTCTCATTAGAGTATCCTATGAAAACACATTTTTCAGCCCTTTCACTTAGTTTGTTAGACTCATTTAAAACAGTTGAGAAGCACAAACACCCAAATACTTTTAAGTGTCCTAGGAAGGGTTCAAAACCAAACATAAGCTCATAAGGGGTCTTGCCATCCAAAACTGAAGAAGGGGTCCTATTAATAAGGTATACAGCAGTTAATACACATTCAGACCAGAATCTAACAGGCAAATTGCTTTGGAAAAGCAAAGACCTAGTGACATTTAATAAGTGTCTATGTTTCCTTTCAGCTATTCCATTCTGCTGTGGGGTATAAGCACAAGTTGTTTGATGGAAAATTCCAAAGTTTTTACAAAAATTTGACAACTGATTATTAACAAATTCTAAACCATTGTCACTTCTAAAACATTTAACTGTTTTATTAAACTGGGTTTTAATTATATTAACAAATTCTTGCACATTTTCAAACACTTCAGACTTATGCTTCATAAGACATACCCAAACAGTTCTTGAATAGTCATCAACTATGGTCAGGAAATACTTAAATCCTTCCCTACTTGGAACCCTATAAGGTCCCCACACATCTAAATGAATTAAGTCTCCTACTGCAAGTGATTTATGATCACTTAAAGGGAAGGGTTCCCTATGTTGTTTTGCTTTGTGACACACATCACAAGGCACTTCAGAGCCTTTAGGACCAATGGTTCCTACTATAGACTCTAACTTATGAATAACAACATCAGCAGGATGACCTAATCTAGCATGCCAAAGATCAAATTGTTTATTTGAAAGACCAACCTTATTACACACATATGATCCTCCACAGAAATATAAACCCTCAAGCTGACTACCAGTCACCAGGGTTTTCTTTGTTGACAAATCCTGAATATAACAATTTTGTTCATCAAACCCAACAAACAAATGATTGTCTTTTACTAGTTTGTGAACAGAAATTAAATTGACACAGTATTCAGGAACAACAAAGACATCTTGTAAAACAACATTATTGCCAAGTTTTAATGTTCCAATCTTAGTTACCAAAGCATTAGTTCCATTTGGATGTTTAACTTGAATGTTTAAATCAGACACATCAATGTAATCAGACAAATCATGTTCACTAGTAACCATATGTTGGTTAGCTCCTGAATCTATTATCCAACCCATTTTAACCTTATTCCCAGCAACATTAAAACAGAAAATAGGTTTAACATAGGTATTAGCACAAAAGGGGTGAGTGAACACACTACCTGAAACATTGTGACTCTGAGGAGGGTCTACACTCTTATCAGAGATCAGACTTAAGAGTTTAGACACCTGCTCATTAGTCAAAGAGGAAAGCTGAAACTCAGTTTTGTCACTACTAACATTATTACTAGTTCCTTTCCTATTGTGCATCCCCTTAGCTTTGGCCCAAGGAGGATACCCAATAAGCTGAAAACATTTATCAGCTGAATGGCCAGGCTTGTTACAATGTGTACATACACCTGTTTGACCTACTGTTTTATCATTCCTTTTATTAGTGTCAGAAAATGGATTAGTTTTAGCAAAAAACTCACAGATCCACTTTTTTTAGAGTTCCCAGTTGAGTTCCTATGGGATTCCTCCCTTGACACTATTGCAAAGGCCTCTTTAACAGTTGGTAACACATCTTTAATTAATAAACTTGTTCTAACAGGTTGATACACACTGTCAAGCCCCATAAGGAACTGCATCAACTTGATCATGCTGCTAAAGTTATTAAATTCTTTGGCAGCATTACAAGTACAAGCAGGCAATTGTAAAATTTGATCAAGTTGTTTCCACATAATGTTTAGTTTATGATAGTATTCAGCCACAGACATACCACTTTGATTAAAAGAGTTTATTTTCTGATACAAGTCAAATACAACAGAACCATCTACTTTGTCATATGTCTCCTTAAGTTCAGCCCATACATCACTGGCTGACTTAGAGAACACATGGCCCATATAGAGATCCTCACTAATGGAGTTAAGGATCCAGGTTAATACAATTGAGTTACACCTATCCCATTGCCTAGCAAGAATGTCATTAGTTTCAGATTTTATGCATGTTTTATCAATGAAACCCCATTTGTTTTTAACTTGTAAAGCCAGTGTCAAAGCATTTGACCATACAGAGTAGTTTTCTGATCCTTTAAGTTTGATAGTTATTATAGTTAAATTGCTAGAGTCAGATGGATGCAAGTACAATGGATCACTTGCATCCAGTTTACTAATCAATGTCTCACTAGGGTTTATAATTGCTCCACCACCCCCACCACCAGTAGGGCCACCCCCACCAGTAGCAGGAGCGTTGGGGTCCACATTATCACCCATACCTATCAGTAGATATTAAGACCAACAGTAAACAATCAAGAACAGCAACTACAATCAAAAACTACAAACAGAATCAATCACAATCACACAAGATCAACAAACCACAAACAAGATTCACAACAATTTTAACACTAATAAAATCACACTGATGACACGACACAGGCGAAGCCGAGCCAGTGATCCAGATCAGTGGTTCCTCTCAGGGGCCCCACCGCAGGTATTAACTCGGGAGCCTCTAGACCTAGACACAACCAGATAGATGAGCCAATACCGGTCCTCCTAACCCGGGCCTTGCTCCTAGACACAGGCAAACAATGTAAAAGAAAGAATGGAACGATCTCACCAAGGGTTTTCCCAAGTTAGGGTTCGCCACAAACTCGTAATACTTAACCTTCACTTAGGGTTAAGTATCAGAGAGCAAGAAAAAACCAGCAATACCACAATCCACAGATCACCAGCTACAAGCCAGATCCAAGAGTTCTTGAATACACCAGCGGAAGGTCAACCACAGATCTACAATCAGATCCAGACGAGATCCCCAAATAATCACTATCAAGATCAAATCTAGAACCCCTGGCTCTGATACCATGTCAAAAACATGATATCAAAAGCTTTCTAATCTTTATTAATCAAAACTAAACTGATTACAAAGTAAAGAACTCAAGAACAAACAAGAACAGATACTCTTTCTACCTCACAGACTCTCTGATCAACGATCACTATCATCTACAAGAGGATACAGATTACAGACTCAATGATCAGGAACAAGGCGTTCACTGATCTAACCCAAACCCTAGACGATGAGAGACAAGTACAAAGAAAATATCTAAAAGCTTTCTAAACTCTCTGGACTCGTAACCAGAGAAGTGAACGAATAACACATCTATATATAGAGCTGTGAACGAAGTGACTCCGGGATCCGTGTAGAAATGATCTAAAGCGTTGAGAGAAAACACATTTAATCTTAGCCGTCCACAATAATAATTCGTTGGGCTTATTGAACTGGACTGATTACTTCGAATGGGCTTGTACTCTGGGCTTGGACTCTTTATAACTTCTCATCATGGACCCCTTTAAATCTGTATAAGTCCACACTGCTAGCCCACTTCTTCTGACTTGTATCACACGACTCTGAAGACTTGAACTTGACCAGCATCATCAACTCTATCATCATATCATCAATCATATGCCACAACCTGCATGGACTCATGCAACATATTCAAACACATGACAAATACTTGACCCATTTTGGATAATAAATTGAATTAATGTGTAACATTTTAACAAAATTCAAATCTAAACATTTTTTTTTAAATTTACACGGTTTTACCACCAAAATGACTCTCTGAACCGAAAATAAAGAAATGGCTCTGGTTGTGTGCGTTAAAGACTCACAAAACGACCCATCCTTTCGACGCCAACCCCGTAAGGGCTTAGGAGGTAGGGAAACAGGCTTCTGGGACCGTGTCTTGGCTGACTTCAACCAACAAATCGGCCAAAGCGACCGCACAATTGAGAGCCTACAGAGAAAATTGACCGATCTAAACAACAAATGTGATCGGTGGACCACCTGCTACTAGCGCACCATGAGCCGGCACCCAGGCATTGTGCCGGAGTTGGCTGTGGAGTTGACCCAGGTGAACTATGCGGGTCGTTACCGCGGCAACTTTGAGCATCTTCGGGCCTTGCAACTCATGCGTCAACTCTAAGCTTTATTTTTTTATGTTTTGATGTATTTTTATTTATGTTTAATATTAATAAATCATGTTTTAAGTTTTTTTATTAAATTTTGTTTTCATTTATGTTTCAAACACACAATTTAAATATAAAAAATAACGAAAATGTGGTTTGGGAAATGTAATAACAAAAAAAATGAATTATACTAATTTATAATTAAATAATAAATGGTACCAGCCCGTTAGAAGGAACCAGGAAACGGTTCACGGAAACCTTATCAGCACGAGTGGCGACGGTGTTACCGTGCTGTTAGTGAGGTACACGTGACCAATTCTGGTGGCGCCCCATCCCTTGACTTTATGTGATTCTTATAATTTACTAAAATTAGATACTTTAACAAATACATAGTGGATAAAATACTTTCAATTTGGTTGTTCTTTTCTTTACCATTATATCAAAATCTATGGATAAAAAAGTAACGGCCATATTGTGAAGATTGAAATTGGTTGGGATCACTTTAATTATTTTGACAAGTACATGTGAAATACACGTAGATACTGTATATCACAAGTGAACGTGAATCATGCATTTGGATACTGATATCTCACATAGCTAACAAAGGCTTTATGTTATAAAAGCCTCTCTTTCGAAAATGAGTTTCTAAGTACTATTTCAAATTTGTAATAATTGGTCAATTTTATGAAGAATAGTGTGGAACAAAGCTAGAAACGCATGTATGTTAGATTATGTCATAAAGTGTTGGGAGAGCGACTTGCACTCCCGTGCAAATCTGTGGCTCATTTTATCACAGTTGTAATTCTTAATCATGGTTTTGTTAAAACACAACTCTTTTCTTTATGGTGTAACTAGCAAATGGTCTTTCAGTAATATTGTAGAACTTTCTTGCTCTGAGAAATACCTTGAGGCCCAAACCATACTAGCCACTCATTCAAAATCGTATTAGATTCACCAAAAGTGTTTGATTACAAGAAGATTAGTGGGGTTCTTGAGAGAGTAAATGGAGAGTGTGTGGGTGAATTGTGGGAAGGTTATGAACGAATAACAAATGAACCCTTATATACTGGTTCTTAATCATTAAGATCTCTGAGTGATTGTGGTTCATTTATTTACCCTGAATCTCATGTAACATGATAAACATCTATCCTAGTAATCAAACTCTATACAAATCACATCACTGATATAATCAAAACTAAAACACGTATGAACGAGATCTTCAAGCTGTTGACACACTTTATGCATATGCAATCCCCCCCCCCCCCCCTTAGCAATCGCTGGAGATCTTCTAACTTCAGTCTTGATTTGTCTCAATCTCGCATGTTCACTTTGAAAGGCCAGTTTCAAGGTTGTATCAAGTTAGTTCATATGTCCCTAGCTTAGTGATTATTAGTGCCATTTGGTTATTTATGTTACATATTGTAAGCCAGGGGACATTTTATACATTTTGGTAGTTAAACGGACTGAGCCAGCCTGGAGAGACTGAGACAAGTATATAAGCTCAATCCCTCCTTACTCACACGAGAGAGTTGGTTATTTATGTTTTTAAGTGTATGTTTTCAAGGTGTAACCATTTCTCTCTACGTGAGATTTTAATCAAAGATGATGTTTTGACTACTTGTTTGTGTCTTCTTCATCTATATAATCATCTTCCTAAACTATCATAATCCTCAGTCGAGCCGACTAAGCCTTCATTCGGTTGTGTCGGCTCACTCGGGTCTCACATTAAGTCATTTTTTATCGCTCAGTCACTTAGTCGGTTGGTTAGTAGTTGAGCTAGGTCGTTTACATCTCAAGCGGTCACCATCTTAGTCGATCATCCACTTAGTCGAACACCTGTTCAATAGTGTGTTTTCACTCAATCGGTCCATCTTTGAGTCGTGATGTTCAATCAATTCACTCCTTAATCGGTCTTATCTCACTTAACCGGCTTAACCCATTCAATCAGCTCATTACTACTCAACCGACCCAACATCTCTCAATCGGACCAACTTTCACTCAATCAGCCCAAATTAACTCCAATCGAAGAGAACATGTTCAATCGCTCTATAGATGGTTTACTCGTATTGAAGTGACTAAATCGGCCTGTATTCTCTCTTAGTCGGCTACAAATCTGTTTTGGAAAAATTTTGAGTCTTTGACCGTGTATTGATTGTAGTTGACTTTTTGGTTAACTTTTACAAAAAAGATTTTCATTTCTTTAAATCTCTTTTGCATTATAGGTGGAGAAAAGCTCCGTACAAAAAATACAAAAACAATTGAAAAACCAGTAAAATCCAAAAACATTAGAAAATTCAAAAAAAAGACAAAAATGATAGAAAACAAAAAAATTGAGACTTCACTGTACAAAAAAAGAAAATGATAGTACATTAGTGGACTTTCAGATTTATTAAAACTTAAATCTTCAAAGATAAAAATCTTAACAAATGATCTACCGATAGGCCCCAAAGTCATTTCAAAATTGGCACGGTGATATAAACATAACGACTTGAAATTGTGTGGATTTACATCTCATTGGGATTGGTCTTAGTACCGAAATTTTGTTTAATAGATTGCCAAAATTTGTGGTTTCAAGTCATTTTATTGTTGACCCATCCGGGGATGAGCTGGTTGTCTCTAAGATATGAATCAATGACACGTGTGTTGTGCGTTGGGTTCGCAGCCGAGCTGAGGCAACTTTATGTTATCGTACGCTTATTTGAGATGACCGGCACTCCTAGAAAGAGCAAAATGAAAAGGAAATGCCAATACCCTATTCTCATTGAGAACTCACATCAAAGGCAACACTTAAAATGCCTAAAGCTATCGTACCGAAAAATAGAAAATGGTATTTGCCCTAACCCTAGTCGAGATCGCATAGGTCTGTTTGTTGCATCATCCATGCAGACCTGATCACTAGTGAATTCGCTCCATAAAGAAAACAGATGACAACAATATACTCACCTATTACAAGGAAGCTTTGTGCATTCCTTAATACGGGAAGGTGCCCTGTGTTTGGGAACCACTGGTCTAGAGTATTAATTCTATGTCTTAATCATATTTGAAGTGTCAAATGTTGTAAATTCAATTTTGAGTTTAAGCACACAACAATATTGGTAGTTGTTTGTTTAACCTAAATCTTATCAAATTTGAACGAAAAGTTACATTGGCAGGTCCGGTACTCATACGATTCTCTTACCAGTGAAGCTCGCAAAAAAAATTGTTCGTGAATATTTATTTACCACTTTCTGTTCTTTAAATTTTGAAAAATTGCAAAACCCAAAATGTTTTTATTTTTAATTTATTTTCGATTAATCAATAATGGAAATCTATTCTTTATAGTCATCGATTTTAGAAAACTGGAGCCGAAAAACAACATTTTCAAGTGTTTAAACCTTACTGTGTTAATCTTGGAAAAAAAAATGAAAGTTTGTATTGAAGGCTGAATTTTGAAAATTTAAATCCGGAAATGATAATTTCAAAAATTTAGGGGTCAAAATTGCGAATATTGACAAGTACAGGGTTAATATTGGAAACTACAAGGTTCATGGGCATTTTGGAAAATTTTCCAGTTGCTCAATGAACTCGAGTGACTGAGAGAAGATTTTTGGTTCAACCGGACCGATTGAGGACTAGTAAGCCTTAGTCGGCTGTTGAGTAAGTAGATTAAAGGTTTCAGGTTGACTTGGCTCAGTCAGCCGACCTAGCTAGTCGGTCCAACTAAGACTAACGAATGAGTAAGGGTGTAGCTCAGTCGGCCGACAGAGCTCAGACGGACCAACTGAGCCAGGTGACTAAGGGTTGTATAAAAGGGAAAATTCTTCTGATTCTTCCTCATTCGGTCGTTCATTCTCTGTTCCTCACCCTAAATCTTTACTAAACCCTTCATTTTGCTCTTGTTTTTAAAGTTTAGACACTCGTTCCCCAATGTCAACTGATCATAGCCCAGTAAAAATAAGGTAAAACATCAAATTTTGAGGGTTTGATCAATGGTTTATGAACCGAGCCCTTAGTGAATAAAACCCATCTAAAATTGTTTATAACATGTTTATTTGGTGAAGTCCGGAGTTAGGGTTTCTTAATCGGTGGGTTTAGGTCACATTTGTTGGCTTGGATTGCATTTTAACCGTCTTAAGTCACGGCTTGAAAATTTAAATTTTGAACCTTTGTTCTCGCCGACTGTGGGCTCAGTCGGCCAAGGATAGTTTAGTTAGTTTTTCCATATTTTTAATCTGTTTGCCATTTTTATGCACTATTTAGACAGATCTGGGCAATTCGGTGATGGAGTAGGAAGATAAGCACAACGATGGTGCATTTTTGGATCAACATCACAAGTCAGCCAAAGAACTTAAAGATATTATCATGTTACAGATTATATTTGATCATTTTTTAGAATCTTCCGAAGAACGACAATTATAAAATGAAGATTCAGCATCAAGGCAGCACAACGATATCCAGAGTAATAGGATATTGGGACAGAAATGAAAAGCCACCGAATAAGAGAATTGTAACACCCCACCCGTAACCTGGGTGATCATGAACAATTGATACAACCTACAACGGAAGTAAACCAACTTTCATTTCAAGTTATAACATCTGAGTACAACACAACCATTATTTATTTACAAACTATTTAACTTAAATCTTCTTCGTCTTCTAGACTTCACTACATCCAAGTTGTGCCTACGGCTTTCCCACAGTTAACCTGAGATAAGTATACTCAAAACGACGCCAGCTATATACTGGTGAGCTCATGTTATACATTTTACAAAATCACATTGACAATCATGCATACACAATATGGATTATGACTACCGTACTGGCTATCCCATAACCACTGTTCAACTGACACACTAACCCCCAGTAGTGTCACCACAGCCATCATATAGGTATGGAATTCGTTACCGAGCGCATGGTTACTCCATACTGGACACCCCTGGCCCTATTTCAGCTTTTCGTAACGTATCCATTAAGCATACAAGGATCCTTTATACCCCCATAGATATACGCATATTGCAGCATTATAATTTATTACCAATTTAGACAGGACGAGTATACTATCACAGTTTTATAAACAACATGATAACTCACATGTTCAATGATGTTTAACAGTTGCTCAACACTTGCAAGTATAACCAGGCAATATCTCATGGTCCTGACACAATTACATAATCCTATGTTAGGTAATGGTATGCCTAACTAATTATTATTATGGTTGGATATTGGTTAACGTTGCCTTGTTTAAGCATGGGTGATCAGTTCATGCCTAATTAAGACTAGGTTACCAAATACCCACCCCTAATAATAACCCTAATACCTAAAAATAATAATACTAAACTACGACTAATAATACTAATAATAATAATAATAATAATAATTAACTAAACATAACTTATATGGGAACACACCTTACAACTATCTACGATAGGTTGATGTAGAGTCTACCTGCTCAAGCTTCTACTCGTGCACTAAAATTGACTATTAACAACACCCAACAAAATATTGTAGGCTTGGAATCCTTTTACACTAGAGTGTTCTCAAATAAACTTATATGCCTAAATAATTATATGATGCCTATATTTATACGAATGGTAAGCAACAAACTTTTCTTTTGTTGTTCAATGTGGGATGAGAATGTCAAGCTTGCCTGCTTGCTTTGTTCACATACGTGAAGTTTGATTTCAATGTTAAAAGTTTATAATATATTTATACTATTATAATTAATTCAGCTACTTCACTCGTTTAACTTTTATAACTTCTAAACCATAACGTTTTACTAAATTCTGAATATACTGTTAAGACGAGCTAAATTTTATCTATGCGTCAACCTAAGTTTCATTAAAAACGGAGCATGGTTTAAATATAATATATTTTGTTATTATTACTAAACGCTAGCCCAGACTCGTCAAGATATCTCATCTTTTAAATCATCATGATAGTTGTTATGTACTCATTCGACAATATACGAAATATAACTTCCATATTTCACACATAATAATCATTACATAAAGGTTTAGGCGGTTGTTACTATTACACAAAGGTTTAGGGTATTACAAGAATAAATGGTCACATTGTCAAATCAGACTACATGACCCCTCCAAATGATAGATGGAGACATGATGATAGTGGGTCTGATACTGAAATATTTCAGCAATACGGATAGAAGAAAGTGGTGGTGATGATCAGGGAGGGTCGGGAGGAGCTGTTGTGATAGCTTCTCAAGCAGGAGTTTGTATTACCTCACCAGCAGTTGTTTCCCAAAGTGTGAATTACTGAAACCCCTAGAACTGGATTTGTCCATAAAGAAGCTGATATCAGAATTTATGGAGAAACTTTCTCAACTTATGAAATGATAATAGAGTTAGAGTCTATTGTACAATCAGAAGCTATAGTGGAAAGTGATATAGAATCAGATCATGGTGATGAGTTTGTTGTAGCTACTAGAATCAACAAGAAAGAGCATTTGAGAAAAGAAAAGGAAAGAGAAGTTGAGAGAAAAGCTATGATGAAAGTGCATTCATCTAGTGCAACAGCTAGACGTTATCCTGATCAAAATAATCCAAATTATGATCCATAATCTAACGCTGTTCTTGTAGTAACAAAGACAAGAAAGAGAAAGAGGAAAACTTCTGTTAGAGAGGGTACAATGATGTCAAAGCAACTCAAGGAACTAAATATATAGGCTAAAAGACGTAGGTTGTTGAATATAGTTATTAGATCTTCTCCTTAGAAAATAACAACAACGATGACGACAAGTAAGAAAAAGATGGTAGTGGTGTTGGAAGCTCATATGCAGCTACTTCAGGTCATCATTCTCAGAGACGTGAGTGACGATCAAAGTAAGAAAAAGACAGAGGCAATGATCCTTAAGGTGATGTGAACCAGCTCCTCAAGCGGCATTCTTTAAGAATAAGATGAAGAAGATGTCAGAAAACGCGCTCAGTTGGTCATACATTCCCCAGGCAAGAGATATTGGTATTAAATGGGAAGATGAAATCTTATACGACAATCATGTTGTTCGTCTGAAGAGTCTACCCTAGTCGTATACGTGTGATCTGATGAGATTGAAGCT
Organism: Ambrosia artemisiifolia; assembly: GCA_032199755.1. NCBI lineage: Eukaryota > Viridiplantae > Streptophyta > Magnoliopsida > Asterales > Asteraceae > Ambrosia > Ambrosia artemisiifolia. Next base: position 28,408,453 of record CM063516.1, on the reverse strand, counting down.
TGTGCATGTTGAATCAAGTTCAAAATTGAGTACCTTTCTCAACATCTTATGGAGAGAAATTGTGTATGGATCATAGTTCTTCAAGCCATGGTACTAAAAAAACTACAAGTCAAAAGAAATCGATCCGAGGATGGGTAAACCCATCTAGGTTGAAAAGATCAAATCACCACATAACATGAAGAAAATTCTGATTACACAAATTGAACAAGACTTTTCAGAGAACTTCTTGTTTTGGTATTAAGACTTCCTCACGACTGAAGCGGTGATCATTCTGAAGAATGTTCCAAAGATTTGCATGAAGATCCGGGTGTTTGATCCAATGTGGTTGGTTCACTGTTCAAGGAAGGATGTTGAAATATTATACTTCAGTCCTGTCCATTTTGATGATCAAGCATAAATGTTTCAGAGGGTGATTCAGTTCTACTTTGTGTTTGACAAGCATGCTCATTGTGATTGATCTAAACTTAGCAGAGTTCGACTGTGAAGTTTATTGGTTGATGGTTGCTAATTCTATTTTTTTTGCTGAAGGTTTGGATTGGATTTGGTGAAGTTCAAGATTATTGAAGACCGAAGACACTAGCTAGGTCCAAGAGGGAGTTTGTTAGTGCATATGTCTTGGCTTAGTCATTATTAGTATCGTTTGGTTATTTATTTTATACATTGTAAGCTCGGGGGCATTTTGGACATTTTGGTTTGAGCCAACCTGGAGGAATTAAGTCCTCCAGCAACCTCTAGGCATGAGGGGATGAGACAACTAAGTCAGTCCTTCCTCACCCACACTAGAGAGTTGGTGATTTGTGTTTTTTAGTGTGTGTTTTCAAGGTGTAACCATTTCTCTTTATGTGAGAGTTTAGTTAAAAAGGAAGTTTTGATTACTTGTTTGTGTGTTTTTCATCTTTGTAATCATCTTTCAAAACTAACATAATCCATAATATTGTTTCCGCCTTTATTTTGGATCAAAACTTCTGGAATCTAATTCTTGTTCAATAAGAATACGATCCTACAACATTTGAGACTGAACTCAATTGAATGGACAATGTAAACATGAGTAAGACCCTAACTATGGCAACCTTAGTTGAGGAGATCTCCTTTAAGTCCTTTCTCAAGTGGGGGATCCTAGATGCCAAGAAACCAGAAGTGATGAAGATGCATGGGAAAGGCCTAAGACTTCATCTTAGTCTAAAGATACTAAAGTCAAGGCTGAGGACAATATGAAACTTAAAGAACTAAACGATATATGTACCAGGTTAACTGATAAAGTGGCTTCCCTCAACAACTAAAGCAAGATGCAGCAATGAATACGCTTATAGCTGAGCTAGCCTTGACAAAGTTTTCCTCTGGCATACCTAATCTTGATGGCAATGCTATGAAAAAGGGGAGATAATGATATAATCAAAGGACAAGGGCTAATTGATATGAAATTTACCCATCCAAATTCATAATTCATTTAATTCAAGTTCTTTAAGTGATGACGATGATGAAGATAAAAACCTTAGATGTAATCCTATGACCATAATTGTTTATATATGTTTTGATACAAATTCCACTACCGATGAAATGGAAAGAGTACATGTTCTTAAAGTGATTGAAAGACTCACGTCTGCTAGTCTTGGAACAAAGACTGTTGAAGAATGTAGATGGGATTGTCAATGATATCATTGCTTAGGGATATCATAAGGCAACATACAAATTTTGGACTAGAAGGGAATTCACCTTTCCTTTGAGCTAAGTTTCTGGCCAACTGAATATATTGCTGATACTAAGAGAGAATGGAGAAGATACTATGAGTTTCCAGATCTACTAGAACTTATGTATATGCTATTTTCAAACCCTGCAAGAAACATCCTTGTTGTAGTACTTTCAATGCATTTGGAAGAAGCAATATTGGATAGCTTAAACAAATACTTAGTTGTGGATGAATAGTGAAGAACATGTTAGCATTCCAATCCAAATACATGGGTATTTTATGATGACCAAGTTGGAAGTTCAACATTATGTTGGTGATGTTATGTCTTCTGTGGTGCTTGGGGAAATTCCTTAAGAAGAAGAGAAATGGGTGATTCGAATGATCTATTAGATGATCTTAGTCTCACAAAGATTTTTGACGCTAAGGACAGTACTGCTGATAATGCAAGATTAAAATAATTCTTGATATTGAAGTAGTTATTAGTACTAAAGCTCTTATACTAAGACAACTGCCGGAGTTTCTATCACAAAAGTTTTTGATGATGACTTCGTCATCGATTCCAAAATAGAAGTTGGTCTTCAATTTAACCAATGTAATAATACTTTGGAGGAACCTTGTGAAGGTCATAAAACACTTCTATGGTGATGAAGTTGTACTGAAGTCATAACTGACGAAGCACGGCAAATTAATGAGGCTAAGATAAAAAAAAATGATATTCATTTTCTTTTATTCTGGGTGCACCCTCAGGACAAAGCTATTAATGGCCGAGGGAATTCAAAGAATAATATTGAGACTTTTGATAAACTTCAAAATGTGTTTGGTAAAGATGCTGAAGCTTATTGGAAGCAAGTTAATGAGAGGTTGCAAGAAAGTTACAAGAAAATCAACACAAACAAGCTCATTGGAATCTAGTATTAATATGTCCTTAGCTCAATAAGAAGAAATTGCAAGAAGGTTACAAAAAAAAAAAAAAAAAAAGCCAAACTCAAACAAGCTCATCCTTGAGATACAACTTTAGCTGATGAAGATATAACTAGTGTTCTGGCTGAAAATCAAAATACCAGGGAATTCAAAGACTAATGTTGAGACTTTTGATGAACTTCAAAAGGCCTTTGGTAGAGATGATTAAGCTTATTGGAAGCAAGTCAGTGAGAGGTTTGTTGAAAAATTCATTGATATTGATATTAGGCATGAACTTATGCAAGACCTATCGAAAAAAAGTTTTTACACCTAATGAACTTGGGAAGTGGGGCACTGCCAAATCGTAATTTAAAGTTGCTAAGAATACACCTAGATAGGCTAAATTAAGATGGGAAAATAGCAAGGGAAATAAGAATTAAGCAACCACTGTGATACCAAGGTATGTGAGTACCTTGTTAGATAAGAATTTAGTTGAAGATACAGAATTTTGTAAAAAATTTCTAAAGGCAAGATGGTATATTGAATACTGTTTAGCAACATAAAGATAGAAAACATGCGGTGGATGAAAGATAGAGAAGTTTCCAAATCTTACGATCCTTATATTCCAATATTTGTTGCTCCATTTAATCCCAGAACAAAAAGGGTTTCTCCTACTAATGAATGAATCATGTTCACCTAGCTCATGAGTCCTTTAAAGTTCCTAAACAAAATGTATTTGCTGTACCAACACCATAGTCACAGATCCCTATGTCTAGCTCTTATCTTAAAGAAGGAAAGCTTTAAACCGATTGAAGAGGCCAAGAAGCCTAAAGTGAATAATCCACCAAATGAAATCATTGGTTGGACATACAAACCCAAGGGGAATTCTCTGACATAATGAGGAAGGATGTTACAAGTCAAGAGCTATAAGATACTTATAAAAATGTTAAGTTGTCAAATGATAATATTAGAAAAAAAATGCAAGAAGTTACATGTTTCTATGATATTCTTAATCCTTAAGACGAAATAAGGCTTGCTGAATTTTTCAGGAAATGGGTCGAGTTATTGGATAATCCAAAGCTAAAGAGGAATAATAAACTAGCCAAATCAAAGGTTAAAGAATTAGAGATGGGATCATGTCCTAAAACGACTAAAAACAAGACAAAATAGTATCCTTAATATGATAAAAGAGAAAATGGTCTTGATAATGAAGATGATGACAACATGATTGTATCGTGGTATATTAACAACACAACACAAGGTTGTAGGATTGAGAGAAGAAACATGTTTACAACCTTCTACAAATGAGTGCTCTATTTAATAACTTTAGTTAATGTTAAATAAATGATTAATAATTCATTTTCAATTTTTTTAGACGCATGAATCTCATAATTCATTTTCAATTTTTTTTTCAAATCAAACCTATATTACAGTGAAGGATAATGTTCGATATGTGTGGGATGAAATCATGATATCGACATGTGTGGGAAAAATGTATGATGATAATTTCTTTATGTATATGAGGAATTTTGATATTTGTATGAAAAATTTTGATATGTGTAAGATAAAATGTTTATGACTAGTTAGTCAAACAGAGATTAAATAATGTGAGAAGACTTAAATTATTTAATGTTTTATCATTATGCCAATTCTTTTTTTTTTCTCTTCTCGCATTGAAATTCTACTCAAATGATATATAGTGGGAGTTTAAATGAGAAGAAATATCTTGTAAGAAAAAAAATATATTTAAATCAATATGAATCTTCCATTTAATAATTGTGTTTAATATTAAATAAATGATTAATTTATTGTAAACCCCCTAAATTAATTAAATAAATGAAACTCATAATTCATTTTTAATATATATTGTTTAAAAGCAAACCTAATTTACAAGGATAGTTTCGATATGTGTAGGATAGTTTCAATATATGTAAGATATACGTAAGATAAAATTCTATATGTGTAGGATTAATATATGATGATTTTGATATCTATAGAATAAACGTATGATGATTTCGATAAATGTAAGATGAAGTTTGATATGTATAGAACAAATTAACCTGAGAAACCTTAAACTATTTAATTGCTTTATTCCTTTCTTCTTTCTTTTCTCAAATGAAACTCTCTATATAAACACACAATCAATATTACCAATAGAACACCATCTACCATTGATAAAAACCATTTGTAATCTATCAATAAACGTCTATCGCTAATTTCTAAAAGAAACAATGTCGGTTATGTGTCGGAACAAATGCGTGTCGTTAGTTTATCGGAAAAAAATTAACATCGGTAATCAATGGAAAGAAACTTAAAACCCCGATTAGTGCATGTGACCCCTTAGTTAATTACGCAGTACTTTGTCGTTAAATGTATTACCACGCTCTATTTGTCGGGTTAAAAGTTTTGTGGAAGATGAGAAGTTTCTTTATGATTTTCCCAAGTTTGCAATGGTAGTGCTGTGTTCCATGCTTTAGAACAAGTACTATCAAGTCTTTGAGTTTATTGTGCAACTAACTGATGGACTGGAGGTTAGAATATTGAGGATACGTGTGATCTTCATAAGACATGCTTTTGTAATCTATAAGTTGGTGATGGTCTGATTAAAATATTAATATATATGCTTCGTTGTCCAATCATTAGCGATGTGAAAATGGGAATGCCACCCGGTGATTGCACAAATTAGTTGAAGTATACCCGATACGTATTAACTAAGTAAAGCTAGCTTTTAACTAAATTTAAATTAGAGGGTGTTTGGGATTGATTATTCAAAACAGATTATGCGTTTTGGAAAAGCAGGGGTGGAGCTGCTTATAGATTATTGCGTTTTGGTAGTTAAAAAACTGATTATCTGCGTTTTCAAAAAGCAATCCAAACACTAAAAACATTATCTGCGTTTTCAAAACGTAATAATCTAAAAATCAGATTTAAAACGCAATCCCAAAGGCACTACAAAAAAATATTGTCTGGCATGTCGTCGACAAAGGTATAGCCCTTTTTTTTTGCATATGACAAGTCGTCGCTATATGTTAGGCGGGAACTATGAAACGTTTGCGCTCTTTGAAAACTCTGCCCCGACAAAATGTCACCATGATATAGGAATTCTTTTATTTTTTTTATTCTGGATTAATAGGTTAAAAAATATTTTAAATTTATTTCAGCTATAGTGATGATATATTGTAGATATAGGTTAAATTATTCTTTTTCGTTTTCTTTTATACCGGATTAATACGCGAAAAAAACTATTATCCCCTATAGCGGCGATATGTCGTCGCTATAGGCTAAATTATTAGTTTTTTTTTTTTCATTTTCTTTTACTCCTGATCAATAATTAAAAAAAATCTTAAAAATGGTACAAATTTACTTTTATCGTCTTTTGTTTTGGATAACTAAGTGACAAAAATAAAACAATTGCTTTCACCCCAGTGTGTATGCATCATGTGTATGTTTATGTATGAATGTGTGACGTACATGCATACGTGTACGTGTACGTGTATGTGGGTTGAAAGAGATCAAAGGGAACAGTGAATGACAAACCAATTAGAAGTCATTATGAGAAAATTAGATTGTTTCAAAACTCAATAGTAAATTTCTTTTAGGTGTGTATTTAGATATATATGTTAAAAATGTTAAAGTTTGAGTTTATGTTATGTAACTATGGTTAGTTTGTATATGTGATTATATCATATTATATCCACATTTTTATTAGAATTTTTTTTTTGGGTTTGTTAAAAATTTAATTATTTGTCGCAATATTGTCAAAAAAGAAAATCTTAAAAATTAAAACTTTTTTGTTGGAAAATCTGGTAAACAAATAACCTATCTTTTGTCCTCGCTGAAAGGTTATATGTGTGTGTTAACATGTATTTAATTTTTAAAAAGGTTTTGAATGGACCTTTAGCAACGTAAAGTCCTCGCTAAAAGAGTTGTTTTAAATTATCTTCGAATGAAATTTGTGCAAGAAAATAGTTTTTAAAACACATCTTTAACGGCACCATGTCGTTGCTAGAGGTAAATGTTCCCGATAACCTTTTACGAACGACATTTTTGACAAGGTGCTTGCACGAACCTTTTCTCATTGACATGTAAGATTATTCGTTCGTGGCCCGCGAGCGCTTAGCCGCGAGCCACAAAACATTCCATGTGGCTAGCTGGATCCATAACATGCTTGAGCGAGAGCTGGCGCGAGCTACTAGCCGTTAGTGGGCTCGCGTGTGTTAGCGAGGTCAATATAGCCGTTGGCAGTCAACTAGCCGTTAGCCAACGGCTAGTTGTCCTATTTAAATACCAAAAAAACTAATTTTTATTCACCAAACAAATCAAATACAATATTTGTAAGTGCATCATCTGTATGTCCCTAGCTAGTGATAGGTCTCTATAGGTCGTTGGCTAGAATAATCCAGTGATTCATGGCTCGTACGTATACTAGCCTGGTCCAAGGGGGAGTTTGTTAGTACATGATGTCCCTAGACTAGTATATAAGTTGTTTGGACGCATTTCGGGGTGTTTGGAGATGTTTATAAGTCTTTTGGGTGTGATTGGTGCCTGTAGGCGATTAGGAAAACTTAACTAGTGATTGGCTGCCAATCACTTATGTGGGTAAGCAATTAGGACTGCAATTGCATACATGTATAGGCGATTAGGCCCCAATCGCCTATACTGTATGGTGGATAGCATTCATAATCGCCTACCCCTGTCTGTACGAGTACGGGAGGTATAAATAGACCCAATCATAACCCTAATCATTATTTTTTGCCACACACACTCTCCAAACACCCCCCCCCCCCCGGGTTTGAGAAGTCTGGTTTGATCATTGTAAACACTCGAGCTCTGTTTTAATGATAAATCTTTAATCTTTTGACCCGTTTGTGTGTGTTAATTACTCGCATATCATTGTTTCTTAGTTGTCTTTGTTATTGGAACATATTCAGAGGTTTCCGCACTCTGAATATAACCCTCGTGATTGTCGGTTGACCCGTTTGTCGATCCTACAATATTCAATCAAGCTACACTTCAAAAATCAAACAAACAAAAAATGGAATCACAATTGCAAAATTGCTACGAACCCGCAATGGAGTTTTTTGATGAAGAAGAGTATGATGTTACTCCAACGAACGAAATCGAAGTTAACCTAAGCCAAATGCCACCGCTTTCACTTTCACCGAAATTAGTCTCGGATACACAACCACCAACAACTCAAAGGCGATGTGGTAGAGGTGGTGCTAGGGGTGGTGGCCGAGGACGGACAGCCGGCCGAAGTGGTGCAAGTGGTGGTGGTGGTAGGGGCGGTGAATCGCCCGACCAAGATATTCGACCAAGGCGCCAAGTGACCCCTTGGACCAAAGACGAGAAAATAGCCCTTTGTCGGGCTTGGGTTGAAGTATCGAAGGACCGAAAAGCGGGTACGTATTTTTTATAAATATATATTTTTTAAATATACATATTTGATTTTTTAACATTAATTTTTTTCCTTCTGTAGCCGATTATCAAAAGGCTAAGATTTTTTGGCGACGAATCCGAGACCTCTTTCATGAGCAAGTCGGGAGCACTATGCGTTCGGCCGATACGATTTCCGGTCGGTGGGCGGAGATTAGGAAATATGTGGGTTTGTTTACGAACCTTCATAACAGGAACGCTGCTCGAGTGCGAGTGAGCGGGTCAAGTGATCTTGACGTATATCAATTTACTTGTAACGAATGGAAAGATGAGGTCTTGCGCAAGTACAAGACCAACAAGACGTGGGATGAGGACTATTTGTGGAGAATCCTACGTAATTGCTTCAAATGGGTGAAGCTAATTTCTGTTGAAGACATGAGCGTAGGCGGCGGCGGCTCATCATCAAAGCGAGCCAAGACGTCTTCATCTGGTGGGTACATCTCCTCTACGAGCTCGGATGCTCACGTGGGGGTTGACCTAAACAATGATGAGGGTCTTCCCCCGTCTCCCCTTGGTCGACCCGTTGGAAGGGACAAAACAAAGGCTAAACAACCTGTTAACAAAGCCGATGCGGAGTTCTCGGGAGAAATAACCAAAATAAGGACGACAATGGAGATGACGGCCAAAGCTAAAGTTCATAAACTTCGAATGAGGGACATGGACTTTTTAGCGAGAGACTTTAGCAACATACCAATGCCTCGTCGAAAGATACTTGAACTAGAACAAGCGCGTCTCGTGAAGGAACACGAGATGGAACAAGAACACCTTATCGACGAGGAAGAGTAGTTTATTTTTTTAAGTACTTTATTTTTTTTATTATTGTATGTCTTTTTAATTTTTTTATTAATGAAAAATTTATGTTTATTATTTAATTTGTGTTACAAATTTAAATATTATAAATTTAAAATAACAAAGTTTAAAAAAAAATAAAAAATAAATAAAAACTAGATAAAACTGCTGCTCACCTCTAGCCACAACACCATCAGGCTAGTGAGCAACAACTTTATCACCCTGCCAACTGGACACTTACGTGGCTCAATATGAGAGGATAGAGTCATTGCTCACCTCTAGCCACAACAGATGGTCTAATAGGAAAAGCCATTGTGTCAAACGATTTTTTCAGTAGTGAGGAGAGGGTTATAGGCATAAGAAATATTCACTTTATTTAACATATAAGCATTCCTCAATTATTTACGCATGACAGTAATAATAAAACAAATTAATCATTTTTTAATCTTTAAAGTTCTTAATGTATAAAAAATGGTTGAAATACAGTTTTATTCATCTCTCATGAACACACATATATATGAAAGTTTTCGTTTTTTTTTTTACATATATAATATATACATTTGTATGTAAAAACTAAAATTTGTAAATTATGTTCTTGCAATAACATAATGTCCAATAATGAACCATTCCCGCTTTGTACGTATACTATACTAGAGAATATAAGATAAGATAAAACATACTCGGTTTTAACACCTATTTAACAAGATAACAAAACTTGATATATATTTGTTGTTAAGGCAGTAAAGCTTGATTGTTAAATTGGATGTTATATAATGTCATAGTGTTTTTAGCATCAAAATTATATATTATGATTTTCTAGTGGTACGAGTTTATATCCATGAATGGAATTGCATTTGGTGGAATTCAGTTGTACTAAAAAAATCAAAATTAAGTAGTATTTTCAGTTTTTTCTTTTCTTAAGTAACCAAGACGAAGTTCTTTAAAAACAATCAAGAAATAATCGATGTACAAACGATGTCGTTAAAATCATAATGGAATAAAAATATAAAATGATAAAGTTTTGAATATTTTACTGTGGATTATGTGGGATGGTAGATCCCAAATTTATATAATACTATAAGTTGTGCCTCACCTCTAGCCAATACTTTATCCTACTCAATAAAAAGCCTTGTTTGGTTGAAAGAGCTGGAAGCTTTTAGGTAGGAGAAAAAGCTCTACAGTGAAAAGCTACTAGTACTAGCGTTTAGGAAAAAGTTCCTACTAGCTACAAGCTTTTAATGAGTAAATGACACAAATACCCATTCTATTATAAAAATAAAATAAAAACCTTCCTTACAAGCTTTTAATTATGCCCATTTTGGTCATTTAAAACATTTTATTAAAAGCTCCAGCTACTCTGCCAAACATCAAAATATATTTAAAAGCTTCCAGCTACCAGCTTCCAGCTATCAGCTTGCAGCTAATAGCTTCCAGCTTACAGCTACCAGCCACCAGCTAGTTTTGCCAAACATACCCCTTGAGCGACAACTTTATCTTGTTTTTGTGTTTTTTTTTTTATTTTTTATGTTTTTTATTTTTTGTTTTTATTAGACATTGCATATATTAAAATAAACATTACATAAATATTAGAATAACATCACACCAAACATCACATAAATATTAAAAAACGTAAATAAATATTAGAAACGCGACTATTGTTGAAAGCGTGGTCTCATAGCTCTCCAAACCGCAACGCTCGGGTAGTTATCATTATGTATGACATGGTACTGGTTACGGGCCTCCTCAATCGCCTCGTCTTCATTTAAACCCGCATTGTTGTTCAAAGCACTTATGAAGAACCCCTCAAATATTGTGCACTTTGTCCGCAAAGCTACAAATTTTCCATATATCGCGTCTCTTAAACGAAAGTTGTCACCCATTTGTTGATGGAATCTAGTAATAACCGTGCTCCAAAAAGTTTTTGTTCACTCATGTCCTCCTTCTTGAAATGTTGTAATATAACTGTTGACCAACGCGAGTTCTTCCTCCACGGTCCAACTTCGTGGCGGAATTGGGTTTTGTGGGGGCGGGATTGGGTTTGGATTTGGGTTTTCGTTTGCCATTTGGGATCGGTTTGGTAAAGATGATAAAATGCTTTGGTTGATATATATATATATATATATATATATATATATATATATATATATATATATATATATATATATATATATATATATATATATATAGAGAGAGAGAGAGAGAGAGAGAATTTTTAAATACTTGCCCGTTGGTTGCTAGCCAACGGCTAATTTTTTAAACTTCTCCTCGCTAGCTCGCTTGGGCTCGCTCGCGGCCACATTCGTCTAAGGGTGTTAGCGAACAAGCAATCCACATGGCTATGTTCGTCTAAGGACCACAACACATAGTCTAAGAGTTCGGGTAGTGTTATGTTTTGTATATTTCCAGGAATCAAGGGCGTCATATTATAATGATATTACAAAAAAATATATATTTAGAGAGCACTCTTTCTTGTTATTATTATTATTATTATCATTACTACTACTATTCAGATTCGAGTATAACTTGTAACCATAAACCTCAGATATATATTTGAGGAAACTTATAGATAACATTTTAATGAAATGGATATTGAAATTTTATGTTTTACGTTATTGATTATGATTTGCAAATTTTATGGTATCGTATTATAAGGTTGTATCTGAAATGAACGGATAAATTATGCATTGAAACTTGCAAAGTCGACAATGAAGTTTATAAAAAATTCTTTGATATACCAAATTGTAATTGTGACCTAGTGTTGTGTTGTTCATCGTCCTTAATTAGATCATTTGTAACTAATATTGGCAATTTAGAGAATAAGCAAAACAAATTAACTAGAGACATATGACAAGTGACATCGAATGCTGAGTTACAACAAATTAATACAACTGGTATGGTAATATTATCAACATGTCATTATATAGATGTCGTGTTTAGTTATGAATAGCCATATAGGTTGGAAATCGATATCATCATGATGGAATATACTATACCAAAAAGATGTGTTAGACCTCAACGAGAGAGATTGGAGACCATATTCAGGCTTCTAGATGACAAGAAGTTTTTGGTTGTTAAGGATTAATGTGTGAGTTGTTCCTTAACAGATGCGCCAAAAATAATTAAGGAGCGCTAAGAGCACTAACATTTGGTCCGTCATAAATTTGTAAGACAAAGCCCCATATTTTTATAGGGTTGTGGGTGGAGAAAATGAGGAAACTACTGCTTATCGGTATATTTGAGGAAAACAATTTTTACGCATTTATTTTTTAATACTTGTTGAAAGTGGTTGCGAGTGAAAAGGAGAGAAACTATAATGATTTTTATTGTAATATGTTCTTATGAGTTTATTGAGGATGGTGATCTATTATGAATGCCATAAGACCATGTGTAGTGAAGGGGGAAAAATTTAAGGCCCCTGATTCTGATTGGTTCACGTGGCAGCTGAGTCAGCATGAGGCTTGAACTGAAAATGGGAAAAAGATAAGGCCCCTGTTTCTGATTGGTTTTTTATTTTATTATTTTTTTAATCAATTAAGTCAAAATAATTAAAATAAAAGACAAATAATATAAAAAAATTACAAATAACATTAAAAACAAACAACTAATATTAATTAAATTTAAACAACAAAACAAACAACTAAAACCAATACAATAGCAAATTAAAAAAAACGCAACATAAAAAAAAAGCGAAACACACTAGAGGTTCTATTTTGCATGAATTTGTTGCCTATGAAGTTGTGCAAGGCGTAGGGCGTCTCCCTCGAGGTGGTCGATCGATTTGGACAAAAACTCAATGTCCTTTTCCCTTTGTCTCGCCTCTTGGCCCACTCTTTGCTGCATAGTTTCCAAATGTCTTTGGCCAAGGTCGCGAATATCTTGTAGTCTTCGATTCATTTCTTCAAAATCTTCCTCCAACTCACCACCTCCTCCCGAAGACAACTCCGTCTTGCCACCGTTTTTTGATCTTCTATCGGGTGGTGTAGGAATATCCTCCTCCTCCTCCTGCTCGTCCTCCTCCTCCAAATTAATAGGATCACCTAAACTCACATAGCGAGCACCGGATGACGGTGTATCCGGATCTCGTGACGAGGAGGTTTTGCTTCGTTTTGATACTCCTCCTCCTCCTCTCCTGATTTTGCGGCTACTACCGGACCCCATAGGCGGTACATCAGCCCACTTAGAATTTTTTCTCAACATCTCCCAAATCCTCAAATACCCGAACGTCCCACGGGTTGCGTTCATCTCCTCCAACGCTCTTGCCAACACACCATCGTCACCTTCCCCACTGCCCCTGTTGTCGCTACAACGTTGGTAAACCTCCGCAAAAGCATGACATCTATTATTTATATCCATCCACTTTCCCGATATCGAATCGTTGTCTCGATACCACCCCCCCCCCCCCGGTTGAGAACCCTCGGGTTGACGTGGTTGGTCGGGCTCGCCTTGAGTTCCAGACACGAGCTCAGGCTCCTCTTGAGAACCTTGGCCATAGTTTACGTTCATGTTTGACGCAAGCCCCATTGGCCCTTGAAAAAATTGACCTGACATGCTAAGTAGTTGAGTGTATCCCATTGTGCTCGCGTCGAAATCGCCCCAATTAAAATTGGGTGGCGGTTGAGTATTGTTTGGCCTCGTAGTGTTTGGTCTCGTAGGAAATGTCGAGTCACCCGGGCGAGACTGGACCCCAAACGGTGAACCATGTGGAAACATTTTTGTGTTTTGAAGTTGTGTTTTTTAGTTTGAATATGTTTGTTTGTGTTGTGTGTTTATATTTGTGTATTGTGTATATATATTAACTAAAAAAAAATTACCGCTTGAATTAAATAAAAATCCAACGGTACATTTTTTGACCGTTTAAAAATTTCAACCGTTGCCTCGTCCACGTGTCAAGCTCCTATTGGTTGCTTGAATTGTCACACAGCGTTATGTTAATAACGCCTGCCCCCTTTTTTCGAAAATCACGCCTCCTCGTAGCAGTGGGGGGCGCTATCTTGCTCCAAAATACCCAATTCGCGCTCCACTACACCCGGTTTAATACATTTTCCATGTACACGGATGGAGAAAGAAAATTAGAGAAAACTTTATAAAAATGTTGTTTGATACATCTAGTATTGACTGTGAGACATGAGCAAAAGACAAAAACGACATAAAAGGAATGAAAAATTGAAAGCAATAGAAAAAAACAGTTTTACTATATTTATTTTTTTAATAATGTTAAAAGTAAATCGAAATAAGATAAAAGATTTCAGAAAACAAAATAAATGTGTAAAATGGCAATAATATTCCTCAGCTAATGTTAAGGGCTGTTTGGTTGATTAAGTTCTGAATCATTAAGAGCTCTGAATGGTTAAGATGTCTGAATGGTTAAGTGCTGAATCATTAAGTTGGACCTCTTAATGGTTAATTTTCTTGTCCCACATTGGTATGAGAATTTCATTAAGGTTCAGCCTAGTTCAGTGCTTAATGATTCAATGCTTAATGGTTCAGCAACATCCCAAGTCTTAATGATTCAGCCTTAACCATTCCATTCAGAGGCTGAAAACAAACGCGCTGAATGCTGAATCATTCAGCGCTGAATGGTTAAGAGCCTGATTAAGAGGCTACCAAACAGCCCCTTCGTTTTTAACAGGGTTAGAGAAATATATGGATCTGGCAACGTTTGGGAAGCCTCGATAATCTAGTTGAGGGCATGTGTAGTGGAGGGGGGTTATAGGGCGTTATGGACATTAAAATATTAAAAGGTAATAGAAGAGGGGTTATGGGGCGTTATGGGAAAAGAGGGTGTAGTGGGTGAGGGGCGTTATGGGGATTAAAATATTATTATTTGATTGGATGTGTTATTATTTGTTTGGGTGTAGAAGAAGAGGGTATAAAACTGATTAAAAAATAATAATATAAAATTGATTTGGAAAAGATAACGCCCGTTATATATAAAACGCCTCCCCCATAACGCCTAAGGGGGCGGTGCGGGGCGTTATGGGGCGTTATAATCCCCCTATAGTGCTCCACTATGCATGTTCTGAGTTCATGTGTAGTGGTGAGGGGTTATGGGGCTTTATGGGTATTAAAATATTAAAAAGTAATAGAAGGGGGGTTATAGGGCTTTATGGAAAAAGAGGGTGTAGTGGAAGGGGGTTATGGGGCTTTATAAATGATTGGGTAATCTTTGGTTAATTATTCTTTTCTTATTTAAATAATAATATTAAATAGTTAATAATATTTCATTAAATATATAAAAATTACAAATACTAAAAAGAAAACATTACAAATACTAAAAAAAAAATTACAAATACTAAAAAAAAAACAAGACAAACACTAAAAAATTACAAAATACTAAATAAAAAATACAAATACTCATAGGTTATATTTAGCCTCGATTTTTTTCTTTTGTTTCAAACACATTTCCAAGGTCTTGCCCTCTAGGTGGTCGTGCGACTGCGTGTAAAACTCAAAGTCGCGTTGAAACTGTCGATCCCTCATAAGCTCAACCACTTCTTGGTTTTCTTGGATGCGCTGAGCCCCGATGTCGCGTATGTCTTGGAGCCGCTGGTTAATCTTAGAAAACGCCGGGATTAACTGGTTCACCCCCGACGACGAAGACTCCCCCCGTGCGGCTCGAGCAGCCCGTCGACCGGGCGGATGAGGTATCTCCTCCGCCCCCTCCTCCCCTGCAAAATAGGGATTTTCTTCGGGTGAGTTGAGTTCGACGTAACGCGCGTCAGAAGTAGGGGTATCGGGATGAACCAAGTCAGAGGTCCTCGACTTCTTTGAAGGCCTCGTATTTTTGGCCATAGATGAAGAAGTTCCAACCGTTGGGTGGACGGTGTGCCATTTGGAGCAGTCTTTCAGCAGGCGCCAAACCCTCATGTACGGAAAATTCCCGTATTCTTGTCTGTATTCTTCCAAAGCCACCTCCAAAATCTGCTCGTCGCTTTGGCCAGTTTTCCACCCGTGCCGGGTGCGTTGATAAATACCTTGAAAGTTTGTGCATTTAAAGTTGATATCGGTCCACTTGCCCGATATCGAATCATCTGCCCGGTAGTTCTCTCCCTTACCAGCTAGTTCAACAAATATTGCTCGGACTCTTCTCCAAAAATCTCCTTTGAATTGATAGTTCGCTAAAAAAACAAACAATATATATATATATATATATATAAGTACCCGTTTAAAAAACTATATGTAAAAAAAATATAACAAAACAAAAATTTATATCTTACCAACAATAGGATCCTCCGACACGTCAACCCACGCTCGGGCTAACGCGAACAACTCGTCGTAATCCCATGGTTGTACGTTTTTTTGGCACGACCTTCCGTGTCTTTCTTCTTGTGATTGCGTCTTCCTCGCCCGCTTGTCTTGCCTCGCACGGGCTCTTCCTCTTGGACCGGATCCTGTGTCTCCGGAACCGACTGTGTTTCTTGCCAAGCATTTGAGGACCCGAACATTTGAGATGTCTCAAACACTTGTGTTGAGCTAAACCCACCTCCCATGGGTAGCCCAAAACCCCCTCCCATGTTAATGTTATACATGTTCGGGTCCCATTTCATGGGTTGGTTTAACAGGTTCATAAAACTTTGTGGGTTTGAACTTGAACCCGGAGCTATGGGTCGGGTGTTGTCGCCAGTAGTTTGGGAACCGAACCCGAAACCACCTATACCGAATGGATTCATCTCCTCTTGTGTGTAGAAATTAGAAAGTGTGTGTGTGTGTTAGTTTGTTAGATGGATGAGAATGTATGTTTAGTGAATGTGTATGTATGTATATAAATAAGCTTGACCCCCACGATTTTTTTTAAAGTTTAGTGATCGTTCAACGGTCAAAAGGGAATATTCTCATGCAAACCAAGCACAACGCCCGTTATAAATACAACGCCCACCGTCCAAAACGCCCTATAGCGCCGGGGGGGCGGTGTTCCCCGGCGCTATATGGTATGAAAACGCCCTTTAACGTTGCCACTACACATGCCCTGAGAAAAAACCTTTTTGGATGGATCTTGCAATTTTGTTATAAACTCATGAATGAATTTAGTAAGAGTTAATTACACGGATGGTCCCCGTGATATACACAAATTGCATAAATGCCCAAAATTAACACGGATGGTCCCAGTGGTATGAATTTTGCACTCGGTTGGTCCCTACCTCTAACGGGTGCTAAATTTCCCTGTTAAGTAAGTGTGAAATGCCTAATTTAACCCTCTATCTTCTTCTTTAAAAATAACCACCCTACCTTCTGCTTTTCCTAAAACCACCACCACCACCACCTCCCCAAACTACCACCATCCCTGAACCACTACCATCACTTTAAACCACAACAACCACCACCTTCCGTAACAACCACTATCACCTCCTGATACCCCCACCACGTCCCGAAAACTGTTTCATCCAACCACCATCAGATTCAACTAAACCCAACCTAAAACTGTTTTCGATCTAAAGAACCCAGACCCACAATCAAACACCCCCTTTCTGATCCAAAACATACCTGTTGTTAGAGCCACCATTTACCGTTGTCGCTATTCGCCAGACCAACAACAACCTTCAGCCACCGTCGAGAATGCTTATCTATCCTCTCTACAACCTGCATCTCGTACCGGCCACTGTAACCACCACCCTTGATAGTGTTTCCACTGTGCTTCTTGATCGATCGGTTCCCTCAAGATCTGAACATCGGTTGTTTCACCACCCCTACTGCTTGAACCTATAACCATTGCTGCTCCGTCTCATCATACTCTCACCATTTGAATCGTACCAAAAAACAATGGGAGGTGGATGTGGTGTTGGTGTTGGTGGATAGTTGCTTCATCGGAGTAACAAGATGCGGGTAGTGTGGTGGGTGGTCGATGGTGCGATGGTGGTAGGTGGATCAGGTGGCGCCGATGCGTGGTGGGTCTGGTGTTATAGAAGTAATGGTTGGGGGTAGGGTGGGGGTACAAGGGTAAAATAGACATTTTACATCCACTTAACAAAAAAATTAACGACCATCCATGGTAAGGACCACCGTTGTTACAAAATGCATACTATTAGGAGCATCCGTGTAATTTTTAAGTTTTGAAGACCATAGATGCAATATTTTCAAAGCACATGGACCATCCATGTAATTAAATCATTTAGTAATTTACTCTAGAAAAAATGAAAGTCACCTCTTATTTTAAATCCTTACGGATTTTTTTTTGCTGGTACGGAATTTAATGTTACTATACGTATGTTTTTAATTTTAAAATTATTGAAATTCAAACTATTTTACATAACTTTGCATATATAAATGAATATTATTGATGGATAATCCAATAACTGTCGTTCTAATAAAGTTGCCAAAAGCCTCGTTTGTAATTCTTTTAATAAAGACTATGTTGCTGATCGGCTGTCAGAAAGAAAATTCGTCTACGGGTACGTTTGGCAAAACTAGCTGATAGCTGGTGGCTGAAAGCTGGTAGCTATAGCTTTTTGGATATATTTGGGTGTTTGGCAGAATAGCTGGAAGCTGGTAGCGGTAACTTTTTAATTTTTTTAATGGTAGAATGAGTATTTGTGTCATTTTACTCATAAAAGCTAGTAGGAGTTTTTTCTTAAATGCTAGTACTAGTAGCGTTTCAAAAGGGAGCTTTTTCTCCTAACCTAAAAGCTTCAAGCTCCTCTAACCAAACAAAACTTTTTATTGAGTATGAACTTTTTTTAAAAGCTTAAAGCTAGAAGCTCTTAAAAGCTTCAAAAAGCTCTTTGCTAAACATACCCTACGTCTACGATAAAAAAAACTTGTTGTTCATGCTCTTGTTGGATATTTGACGATAATCGATTGGGAATCAAATCACTCACGCCTCGCCTAACGACAGATTTTCGCTGATGGCTTACATTCAGTAACCACCTTCCGTAGTGAATTGGCCCTAAAGGAAAGTCATTAGTTTTGTAGTATCCATATTGTTTTTCTTTTTAAATATATTACGACATTTCACCATCTCCAGAAAGAAAAAGGATATGTTGAGAAAAATGAGTTATATAGCTGAATGTGAAACATGAACAAAGGAAAACGACATAACCTGTGTTTTAAAAGCAAGTTTTCATGTCTTATTTTGAATCATTTCAGCTTAATTTCATATATATGCGTGATTATTGTTGTTCTGATAGAGATGGATGGCAAGGTTCTAATCATGAGCGTGATTACTAAATGAAATCATGGGATTATTATAGATTTTGTTGAAGGATTATATCCATATGGTTGCCTATTTTGTTTTGGACATTACATGACAATGTTAATTGGATTGGTTATCTTTACATTGTTCCATTATTTTTGTTAATACTTGCATGATCCTTTCTCATATGTTGTTTGACAGATTTATACCTCTCCTGTGATTATGGCCTACGAATTTATGAATTTATTAATGTTGTTTGATTAGGCCCATAGTTTGCATAATTGTCTAAATATGATTCTTCTATTTCAGTATTGATGACACTATTAGTGCTGTTTGATGTAGCAAATTGTGCAACTAAATTTAAAAACTTGTGTGATTTGTACCATAATGAGATGTGAATATATTTGAATAGACAAAGAGAAGGTTCAAAGTTATATTATACTATCTATATCTATTAAAAGAAGGACACTTCTATGATATCCTTTTAATATATTACTGGTCACTAACTTTTAGGTTAACTTTATTTTCTGCCACTAACTTTTTTGGTTAACTTTATTTTCTTCCAATTTGACCACCAAACATAGACCACCGAACTTTTAGCTTTTAGAATTTAAAACTTTGACCACTAACTTTTAGCTTAACTTTATTTTCTTCTAATTTGACCGCCAAACTTTTAGCTTTTAAGATTTAAAACTTTGACCACCAAACTTTTAGCTTTTAAGATTTCAAACTTTGACGACCCAACTTTTTTAAACGTGCATTGCACTTTGGCTTTAGCTTTTAGGATTTCAAACTTTGACCACAAAACTTTGAGCTTTTAGCCTCGAGTATTTTTTTGAAGCCCACGCGAGAATAACAGTCACTTAATATTATCTTTTATGTCCACGAAACCCTCCACGCAACAAAAGCTCCCACAGCGACGCGCGATCTTTAACGTCCACCAAATCCTCAACGCAATAGGAGCTCCGGCCGCGAAGCGCGGGGTAATAGAATCCTAGTTTTGATAATAAAGACAAAGTCAAACTCTAGATCAATGTGATGACTTCCAAACACCAAAAGGATTAATAAACGGGAAAATGACGAGAATGGCCCGTTGACCAACGCATTTACGAGAATAGCCTCCGGAGACGTCTCGTTGGAGACGGTTCACGATTCTCAAGCCATCTGAGGTGTCTCCCGAGACGGCTTGGTCCCAGCCAATAGAACAATCAACAATGACACGTCTTCGGAGAGGGATTTTTTTTTTAATTTTTTTTAACAAATCATCAAAAAAAAAAAAAAAAAACCATGAAAAACATAAAATAAACGTGCATAAAAACATAAAATAAACATAAGATTCATTCGATTAATAAAAACATAAAATAAATACAAGTTAAATAAGCTATGCGTTAAGACGGTCCATCATCATTTGCCAAGCAGACACATGTTTGAATTCTTTGCGTTGCTTGGATTGATATTGTTTTTTGGTATATCTGATGGCCTCGTCTTCGGGCATGTCTGAATGTACCGCTCGAAGTGTTCGATAGTGGTACCCGTTGAAGAGCTGACACTTCGTGTTCAAGTCGTTCCACTTACGGCTAAGTGAGTCGATGGTTCGGTCAGAGCCTCCCACCAACCGAATGTATTCATGTAAGATACGGTACCGCTTGTTTGTTGGGTGTGGGCTATCTTCGACATGTTGCCACGCTGATACTGGTGTGATTTCTTGTTCCTCCGTCCAATGTTGGGGTGTCATTTTCTTTTGTATGAATGAGACGGTGGTAGTGGTAGTGGTAGTGGAGGAGTCGGACGGAGAATGGTATATATAGGGGGAGGTGGAAACTGAGCCGTCGGACAAGAAACCGGAGACGTCTCGGGACTCACCGGAGAAGAAGACACCCGAAACGTCTCAGGACTCACGAGACGACTCCAGAGACGTCATGGGTAGACATGGCGTTTTTCTATTAGTTGGGGCACCAAGTCGACGTCATGGGTAGACGTGGCGTTTTTCTATTAGCTGGGGCACCAAGCCGTCTCGGGAGATACCTCAGACGGCTTGGTAATCGTGAACCGTCTCCAACAAGACGTCTTCGAGGGCTATTCTCGTAAATGCGTTGGTCAACGAGCCATTCTCGTCATTTTCCCTTAATAAATCATCAACTCCAACCACCAAGAAAGCAAAACGACTAAAAAGATAACCCTTTTATACTCTACGCTATGCCAATAGAATAAAGTATTGGTACATCATTAATTGTAGGTGATGCCGATATGACAATATACGATGGCAGGATCTTACAAGATGGTTCTCAAATTGTAAGACTAGCGAAATTAATATTACAGTCCTCACACAAATGATTGATAATGATAAAGAACAATAAGAACACAATCACTTTAACTTCTTGTATATTATGAACTCAAGTGTAAAATGTAAAAATACACATCTCCGAATGAAAATCAACTTGAACTTAAGTTGAGAGACTAGACAACCATATCTGAAGAGATATGATACCGTGCAAGCGCGCGGGCCCACATCTCCACATGGGCCAGCACAGCAGGCCTACGTGGGCTTCTAGAAAGCGGCGCGGAGCACCTCGTGGCTGACAGCTAATAACCGACAGGAAAGGGACATTCAGCCAATCAGAGACGCACATTCCCTGCTCCATAATCGCCTGCAGGTACGAGGTACAGAATAGTACAAGAAAGGACAGACAATGACACGTGGACCAATAGCGAAGGTACAGCGCAGAGGATGACAACGGCCCGATCGTACAGCCAGCTGTCATTCTCCCCTCATCCAATCACAGAAGACCTCAGGTGGCCTATAAATACCCCATGAGGTCAGACGAAGAAGGGGATGAACAATCAGAGAGACAACCATAGTTACGAGAATTAGATTATAGTCGAAGCGATGTAACAGTAGCTATCTTAGTCTTGTAATAATCGTCGAACCATTAATGAGAATCATGTCCTTACTTGTGCCTCAATCTTAGTATACTGTTATATTGGTGTTTCTTCATTGGCGCCATCCGTCTATTTGAGCATCCAAGAACATTAAAAACTTCTATTTCTCGAAAACAATAACTATGTCTCTCATACCACCGTTACCGAACTTCACGAATGCTAACTCCGACACCGACGTTGCCCAGGGAGGCACCGGCCAGTCGGGGAACACAGCAGACGTTCAGCAACAGACAACAAACACGGGTCCAGCTGTTACCCCATCTTCAGGAACAAGACAGACCCCTTCCTTCCAGTTTCTTACCGAAACGAATCAGGTTTCCCCAGCTGAGAATGCCGCGCCGATGGTTAGTCCGGAGGTATGGTATACTCAGCAGAAGGAAGCCCTGAAACGTGTATACCTCCAAAAACTGAAGGACCAACAACTCAGAGAGGCCGCCCGCACGCTTTCTTACAGCGAGGGACCGTCCAACACAGCAAGAAACAATGGCGGAAGCAACCATGAAACCGACCCCACGTGGAGAGAAGACTCAGACGAGTCTCAAAGTCGCTTCACGCGTGACATAAGCCAGCCCTTAAGCAACACCGCTGCGCGAGGACACTTTACGACCGGTGGTGACGACCTAACCAAACC
This sequence comes from Ambrosia artemisiifolia, assembly GCA_032199755.1. Lineage (NCBI taxonomy): Eukaryota > Viridiplantae > Streptophyta > Magnoliopsida > Asterales > Asteraceae > Ambrosia > Ambrosia artemisiifolia. The sequence goes on along the minus strand of CM063516.1, from coordinate 28,385,944 downwards.
GTATTATCCTCCATCGTTCATGGAAAAGTCAAAGTTCACCCCGCGCATTGCGCTGGCACCCCTGCCACCTAAAACAAAAATCCCAAGTACGCTGGGTAAGTTTGATGGAACAGGGGACCCAGACGATCACCTGAGGACATTCGAGGTCGCAGGAAAATGTGCACAGTGGAGTTTGCCAGCATGGTGTCACATGTTCGCGCAGACGCTCACGGGCGCTGCGCGGGTATGGTTTGACAGCCTACCAAATGGGAAAATAGATAACATCAAAGAATTGACCGACAAGTTTGCGGATCACTTCAGTCAAAACAAACGAATTGAACGCGACTCAACTGACATCCTACAAGTCAGGCGACGCGACAATGAGTCAATCGAAGATTACATCACCCGCTTCAATAGGGAAGCTCTGCAGATTGGGCCCATCGGTTTCGAGCTTATGAAAGCAGCTTTCACTCAGGGAGTACGATGTGACTCCCTCATCCGCACGCTAGCAGGCTGCACCGGAATGCCCAACACATGGGATGAAATCATGAAGGGGGCTAAAACATATGCAAAAACAGAAAGAGAACTGTCTGTCTGGAACCGAGTACAAGCACCTCAGTACACGGACGTGCAAGCGCAGGCTGCGCGCTCCAGGCATGGTCGACAGGACAGAAGGGGAAGAGGTTCTGTTTGGAACCGACTCCAAGGAGGCGCCCAAACAGATACCAAACCCACTGAGGTCCCAGACCACAAGGGAAACACACAGAATGACCACAGGTCAGGAAGAAGGAGTCACAACAATTGGACCCCACTCACGAAAACCCCAGCGCAGGTGTTAGCAACAGAAAACGTAACTTTCCCAGAGCCCAAGGTGATCAAAAGACGAGACAATTTAGATCCAGGAAAGTTCTGCGCCTATCACCAAGACATCGGGCACGACACAGACAAATGCTACCAGCTGAAGCAAGCGATCGAAGAGGCCATAAAATCAGGAAAACTTGGGCATTTGCTAAGAAATGTCGAGCGCAAGCAGCAAGAAGGGCCACCGCAAAAGAAGATAAAAAATGTCAGCCTGATGATCAACTCTGACAGAAGAAAGCAAGCGAAGAGAAAGCCTGACCAAGTGGCAGAATGGAAAGAACAACAAGTACGTTTCCCAACAGTCAAGGGCGGACCTTCATCCACCCGCGCACTGGTTATCACGGCCATTTTCGATCATTATCGAACCACCCGCGCGCTGGTCGATACAGGGAGCAACTCTGACATAATGTACGAACAATGCTTCAACCTCCTAGACGAGGAAGACAAGCAGCGCCTGCGCCCGGTCAACTCCCCTATCATGGGTTTCTCAAATGAGGTCATATCACCTCTGGGGGAAATTTCTTTCCGTCTAACGATGGGGGACAAAGCGCACTCAAGAACAGAGGATGTCACCTTCCTCGTTGTGCCAACGAAATCTACCTATGACATCATTTTGGGGCGAGAAGCAATGGCTGCCTATAACATGGTACCGTCAACGATACACGGAGCCATTGGGTTCCCAACACCAACAGGCGTAGCAATCATATGGGCCAACAGAGAGTGCGTTTTGACGGAAGAGCCACACCCTGCCAAAATGTTAAAGGCAACCCCGCGCACTGAGCCGGAAAGTGGATCCTTAACCCCAAGTTCCCAGAGCAGACCGTGACACTGGGGGCAGCCATCTCAGAGAACACACGGGAACGCCTAAAGCAGCTTCTGCGAAAGAACATGGACGTTTTCGCGTGGCAACCATCAGACATGGTGGGGGTCCCGCGAGAGCTCGCCCAACACAAACTTAACACATACCGATCGGTTGAGCCGATCGCACAAAAGCGCAGGAGCATGGGCGCCGAGAAAGCCAAAGCAATGAATGAGCAAGTCAATGAGCTACTGAAGGCAGGTATCCTGCGCGAAACTAGATACCAGACCTGGGTCGCAAACCCAGTCATGGTCAAGAAAAGCAACGGAAGTTGGAGGATGTGTGTGGATTACACTGACCTCAACAAAGCTTGCCCGAAAGATTGCTACCCCTTGCCAGAAATAGACTTGAAAATCGACTCGCTCGCGCCATTCCGGTTCAAATGCTTCCTGGACGCCTACAAAGGCTACCACCAAATCCAAATGGCGCCCGAGGACGAGGACAAAACTGCTTTTCGAACAGACAAAGGTGTCTTTTGCTACACAAAGATGCCATTTGGGCTAAAGAACGCAGGAGCAACCTACCAACGACTGATGGACCGCGCGTTCGCACTACAAATTGGCAAAAACCTCGAAGTTTATGTAGATGACTTAGTCATCAAAAGCAAAGAAGAGGATCAGATGTTGAAAGACATCGAAGAGACTTTCAAACACCTGAAAGAGATCCACATGAAACTCAACCCGAGCAAGTGCGCCTTCGGAATGGAGGAGGGAAAGTTCCTGGGGGTAATCGTCACCAAAGATGGTTTTCGACCAAACCCAGAAAAAATCCAAGCCATAGCACAAAAGCCGTCTCCATCAACACTGAAGGAGGTCCAAACCTTGAACGGACGCTTGGTCGCCATCAACAGATTCCTCTCCAACCACGCAACCAAATCCATCCCGTTCATCGAAACGCTAAAGAGCTGCCTGAAAAAGAGCCAATTCAAATGGACCAGCGAAGCAGAGAAGGCTTTTCAAGACATGAAAGCCTGCCTAATGGATCTCCCAACGCTCACTGCGCCCTTACCACGAGAGCCTTTAACAATGTACCTATGCGCCACAGAAAAAGCGGTAAGCGCAGTGCTCATGGTCGATCGCAAACTGGTCCAAACTCCAATCTATTACATCAGCAGAGTCCTGACAGATGCAGAAACCAGGTACACCACAATGGAAAAGTTGGTACTAGCCTTAGTGCATGCATCCCGCAGACTGCGCCGATACTTCCAAGGTCATCCAATCAATGTGCTTAGCGATTACAAACTGAACAATGTACTCTCCAAACCGGAACTGTCCGGAAGATTGGCAAAGTGGGCAATTGAGCTAGGTGAGCATGCCATCTTCTACAAATCCAGACCGGCAATCAAGGGACAAGTCCTGGTGGACTTCATCGCTGAAGTACCGCAAGAAAAAATAGAAGAATGCAAGGCTGAGCAAGGCCCACAGCAGCAATGCGAGGACAAAGCAATTTGGAACCTGTATACGGACGGAGCCTCAAACGACGATGGCGCAGGTGCGGGGGTCAGACTCGTCCACCGTGACGGGGCCGAATTCACCTACGCAATCCGGCTAGAGTTCAAAACAACGAACAACGAAGCTGAGTATGAGGCTTTCCTGGCAGGCCTACGCATCACGCAAAAGCTGGGCGCCAAGCACGTCTTTGCACACGTAGACTCCATGCTGGTAGCAGGACAAATCACCGGGAAGTACGACGCCAAAGACCCATCCATGGCAACATACCTCCGGTACGCGAAAGAATTAATGGCTACATTCTCAAGCTGCACCATCGACCACATCAGTCGCAGTCAAAATAAACCAGCAGACGCTCTAAGCAAAATGGCATCCACAAACTTTGGTCATTTAGCAAAAGAGGTCCGCGTTGAAGTGCTAGCCGAACCTTCAGTACCACCCAAGGAGGTCCATGTAATTCAAACAGGTATTGACAGCTGGATGACCCCCATTATCTCTTACCTCACTACAGGCACACTGCCAAGTCAGCGCGCAGAGGCAAGAAAAATACAACACAAAGCGCTGCAGTACCAAATGCAAGATGGAGTGTTGTATCGAAAATCGTACTTGGGGCCATTGCTGAAGTGTGTCGATGGAACAAATGCAGACTACCTTGTCAGGGAAATCCACGAAGGGATATGTGGTATACATGCGGGACCACGCATGGTGGTGGCAAAGATCATGAATGCCGGCTACTACTGGCCTGGCATGCATCTGGACGCGCTGGAAATCATACGACGATGTGACTCTTCCCAACGCCACGCGCCGAACACCATGCGCCCCAAAAACGACTTGATACCAGTAACATCCGCCTGGCCATTCCAAAAATGGGCCATCGACCTGGTAGGGCCGTTCCCCATGACCACAGGCAAGCGGCGATACCTGATCGTTGCAATCGATTATTTCACGAAATGGATAGAAGCCAAACCGTTAGCAGAGATCAACGCAAGCCAAGTAAAGAAATTCATTTGGGAGTTCCTCATTTGCCGTTTCGGCCTGCCTATGGAGATTGTCACAGACAACGGAACACAATTCGCAGATAGAGGACTCCTAAAGTGGTACACAGAGCTGCACATCAAGCCCATCTTTACATCAGTCGCCCACCCACAGGGTAATGGCCAGGTTGAGCGCGCCAACAGGAGCATCGTCGAAGGCATCAAAGCACGCCTAGGGACGAAAGGAAAGGCCTGGGCGGAGGAACTACCGAGCGTGCTATGGGCTAATCAAACGCTAACAAAAACGAGCACCGGTGAGACCCCGTTCAGCCTCACCTATGGCTCCGAAGCAGTCATCCCAGCCGAAATAGGGTGCCCCTCTGCAAGAGTCCTCTCCGCATGCCATACCGACAATGAAAAAGAGCTGCGCACCAACTTAGACCTGCTAGAAGAACGCCGAGACTTGGCAGCAATAAAAGAAGCCAGCTACAAAAAGCAGTTGGAAAGGTACTACAACGCCAAGGTCAAGCTGAACGCCTTCAAAGTCGGCGATTTTGTCTTCCGAAACAATGAAGCAAGCGGAGCGCTACCAGCAGGCAAACTCACATCCACCTGGGAGGGCCCATACCGCATCATCGAAGTCTTAGGGAAAGGAGCATATAAACTATCAACACTAGAGGACAAGCTGATCCCACGCACGTGGAATGCAGCGCAACTAAGAAAGTGTTATATGTAATCACTACGCGTATTGTAATGAAGGCTATTTAGCCATTTAATACAACGATCGTTTCTCTTTCCCTAACCCAAACATCTACTCTGTTAATCATCATTTCGTTATATATGTACCCGTGCAACAACGTAAATAATTAAACATTGTATGGCTAAGATACAATGCCTAAAACTAAAAATTGCAAGGATAACTTGCAACTTCTAAAACAGACGCGCCATATGGCTAAGATATCGCGCGCCACTTAAACATTGTATGGCTAAGATACAATGCCTAAAACTAAAAATTGCAAGGATAACTTGCAACTTCTAAAACAGGCGCGCCATATGGCTAAGATATCGCGCGCCACTTAAACATTGCATGGCTAAGATGCAATGTCTAAAACTAAAAATTGCAAGGATAACTTGCAACTTCTAAAACAGGCGCGCCATATGGCCAAGATATCGCGCGCCACTTAAACATTGTATGGCTAAGATACAATGCCTAAAACTGAAAACTGCAAGGATAACTTGCAACTTCCAAAACAGACGCGCCATATGGCTAAGATATCGCGCGCCACTTAAACATTGTATGGCTAAGATACAATGCCTAAAACTAAAAATTGCAAGGATAACTTGCAACTTCTAAAACAGACGCGCCATATGGCTAAGATATCGCGCGCCACTTAAACATTGTATGGCTAAGATACAATGCCTAAAACTAAAAATTGCAAGGATAACTTGCAACTTCTAAAACAGGCGCGCCATATGGCTAAGATATCGCGCGCCACTTAAACATTGTAGGGCTAAGATACAATGTCTAAAACTAAAAATTGCAAAGATAACTTGCAACTTCTAAAACAGGCGCGCCATATGGCTAAGATATCGCGCGCCACTTAAACATTGTATGGCTAAGATACAATGCCTAAGACTAAAAAATTGCAAGGATAACTTGCAACTGCTAAAACAGGCGCGCCATATGGATAAGATATCGCGCGCCACCTAAACATTGCATACCTAAGATGCACTGTCTAAGACTAAAAAATTGCAACGATAACCTGCAATCTCCTAAACAGGCGCGCTATATGGCTAAGATATCGCGCGCCACTTAAACATTGTATGACTAAAAAACAACGGTTCGAACTAAACAGTTACAACGCTAAGTGGCAACTGTCTATGGCCATACCTAAGGCGCAACATAGCCAAACCACAGCGTCAGCTGGTCAGCCTTCAACTAACATTGCATGACAACAAAAAAACACAAGGCATACAAACGGCACAGCAAAACAATAAATGAAACCAAAATTTTCATTAACATTAAAAAGCCACAAACATGTTGTCCATTAAGTCATTACAAGATTACGAAAAAGCAAAATACACATTTGGCCTATGGCGCCCCGCCCCCCTCCGAAGCATCACTAAAGTCATCTTCTGAGCCAGACAGGTCCAACCTTTCACTTGGACCAGGCGCGTCACCCTCCGCTTAAGGACCAACATCTGTCTTCTTCATAGCATACTTGCGCCTCGTGTGTGTCAGGCCCTGCTTCTCAAAAGACGACCGCAGAGTATGACACGTTGGTTGGTCTCGGTGGCTCACAACAAAGTCCACCAACTCAACGTTCAGCTTGTCATACTCCGCCGTTTTCTTCTCGAACAAGGCGTCCAAGTCTTTGTCAAAAAGGGGGAACTGTTCCAAGGCCTTCCCATCCTTCGCATGCTGGAACCCCTCGAGGAACCCAGCCTTGCGCCCAACCAACTTGGCAGCAGCATTCACAGCGGCAACAGCCTGGCGCGCTTCATCACAGTTCTTAACGTGATAAGCGACCTACAAAATGTGCACAACAGCCTGTCAAACATCATAAACAAGAAAAAGCAACAGGAAATTAAAGAGTAAGAGCAAAGGACGAACCTCTGGGACACAACAGGTCATAAGCCACTCCCGGTCTTCATGCGCCAGGCGCGCCTCGTCACGAACGTCCAACGCTTCCCCCTCAAGGTCAGCGTTCTGCTGCTCAAGCTTCAGGTTGGCCTCCTCTAAACCTGCCACCTTATCCTCCAGCTCTGCAACCTTGGCATCCTTCTGCCTTAACATCTCGCGAGCCTCAACCAGGGCGTCACGACGCTGATCCAACTTACCAGTAAGCTCAAGGATTTTCCGCGATGCCTCATCAGACAAGCGCTCAGCTTCTTGCTGCTTCTGCGCCGCAATCTCCAAAGTCCGGTTAGTTTTGGCACAAGCAGCCGTCCATTGCTGCTCTCGCTCGGACAAGTGTTTATCAAGCTTGTCGCGCTCCTCACGATATGTCACAGCATCCCATTTAGCGCGCTTCAACTCCTTTTCCAACCGGTCGCGCTCCGCACACACCTCACTAAACTTGCTATCATATTCCTGGCGCTCATGGGCCAGGAAGCCCCACTGCCGGGCTATCTCAGCAGAGGTGGAGATCAGGTTCGCCAGACTCATCATGTTGTCTTCAAGCAGCTCCTGATGAGGACGAGTGGCCTGGTGCTCGCGTTCGGCTGGAGGCACAAGATTACCCAGCAGCTCCCTACAACTGTTGACATCCACAAACCGGGCGCTGGTAGTCAACTGCCAAGAGGGGATGTAAATTTCATCAGGGTTCACATCCGCGCTCTTAAGGCTAGCCCCTGAAAAGCCAGCCTCAGACTCGGGAACTGGACGCTTCTCATTCGAGTCGTCATCCATAATCTGCAGCCCCCTTGTATCACCCTCGCTAATGTCTGACGGAGACACGCGCTGGGTCTCCCCTTCCAAACCCACAGATGCCTCAGTGTTCACTGGGGCAGTGTGGACAGGGGGGTCATCAAGTTGCGCCGTCTGACGCGGGGGAGAAGGTTGGACCACATCACGAGCAGGCGAAGGCGGTGGAGTCCTCGACGAAAGAGGCTGAGAAGGAGGAGTAACAACCCGCCTATCTGGCGAAGGCACCCCATGAACCTCGGTCGGGTTGACCACAAACCCCTCATGAACAGCAGCCTCAGTCACATGACTGGGCGCCCCTTCACCCATCAGATCAGCTGCAAAAAACACAAAACAAACAACAAATCAAAACGGGAGAAATAAAGACAAAGGCATAGTATACACGCCACGACACTAAGAAACATACCTAACAAACTGTCCTCGGCGCTATGCACCAAGTCACCCAACTTTTGCCTTTTCTCAGCAGGGGATAAAGAGCCAGTATCATGCGCCCCCTCAGTGGAAGACTTACGAGACTTGCTTCGCCTCGAACGCTTCTTCTTCTGCGGGGTCTGTTGAGGCGCAGACTGCTCCATCTCCGTCTCTACAGTCAAAGGCGCCCGAAGAACCACCCCCTCCGCAATGTCCTTCAACGCAGCAGTCTCTTCATCCGTGAACGCATCTGAAAGTTCAACGTAGCTTCGTTCAATAGGGTTGTAATTTTGAAGATACCTGTTAATGACCTCATGGTCTAAAACAAAGGCAAAATCTTCACCTTGGACAACACCCTGCACTACCCCAATCTTTGGCTGCCGCACACGACGAAGCACAAACTCCTCCGCCTCCGTCTCTTCCCCGCTGTCGTCCACAATAAAAGTCGACGGCGCCTCCTTCTCACTCCCACCTGCGGACGACACATGCGGAGAAGAGGACATGTCAGAGTCAGACGACTCGTCACTAGAAATAACAATAAAAGGATAACCCGTCCGCATGAACATGTTCACCGGAGAAGGGTTATCGAAGAGCGAGGGAGGCTCACCTGTCTCAGTAATCTGTAAAGGCGCATTGGCATCTTCACGCGCCACAACCTCCAACTGAGGGCGCACAAGCGTATCCCACGCCTTCTCCAAAACATAGAGCTCATTCTCAGCAAGCTCCCGGAAGGTGAAGCCCATGTTGTCACCACCCAGCAATAAACTGTATAAACTCTCCACATCTGATAAAGAAAAAAGCAAATTTCAATAAGATGCAAAGGTAAAACGCTGCGCAATACAAAATGGAAGACATACCCTTCCCATCCTCAGTCAAGTGAGGGTTGCGCCCCTGAATATCATACTTCAGGCTCATCCCCGCCATAACCAGCGCCGTCTCAGGGATCTCACACAGGTCCACTGGGTGCGCCGTAAGGGTCCGGAACCAGTCTTGTTCCTTGTAATCTATCAGCACCGCCTTTGGCGCACCATCATCCGGGTTTAAGCGACCCATAACCAAGGGAATCACACCCTCATTAATCCAGAAGAATTTAGGCTTCCAGTCACGGAAGCTCTTCATCCCCGCCTTGGCACAAGGAGCCACTCCTGTGCGAGGACGGCAAGATAGCCAACTCTCCACAAAGCAAAGAGAGTAGAAGACATAGAACATGTCGACCAGGGGCTCAATCTTCTGGGAGTGGCAGCAGAACTCGAAAAACATCAGCCGTGACATCAAACCAGGGTGAATCTGGTTAACGTGTACCCCAACGGTCTGAATAAACGTCTTCAAGAATCGAGTCACCGGAACCCTAAAGTTGCAATCCTTGAAGTACGTGGCATAAAGCCCTACCTTGCCCACCGGAGGCTCCAGTATGGTTTTATCTGGGGCAGGGGCCTCAACACCATAGTTAGAAGGAAACCCATGTTCCTTCCTAAATTTGCGAAATTCCCCTTTCGCCCACACCGCCGTGACTTCACCGGCGTGTGGTGGCGCTTTCTTGGAACCATCGTCCCTCCTCTTTGAACCACGCTTCTTCTTAGGGACCTGAACGACGTTCTCCATTGAAAATGTTGAGAGTTTCTCTTGACACACGGAGTTCAGTTCTTGAAAAAATGCAGAGAAATTTTTATTTCGCTAAGGGTTTGAAAAATGCAAGTGTGAAGAGGAAGAATGGAAGAGGAGACGTTTTATATACAGGTCACGTGCCACACAGACGGTTACAGTCGTGTGGCACGACCCACCAATCAAAAAGGGACACGTCAGGAGAGAGAAAATCAAGGGCATGTGAAGCGACAGGTTGGACCCACCAGTCTCTGCAAACAGTACAACCGTCAGAGACTTTTCGGCTACCAACCTGTCCCATCCGCCCCGCGCCCTGACACATCTGATATGTGCATTAATTACTGACGTGCGCATTAAACCAACTTGGAAAGCAACCGCGCAGCGCGCAGTAGCACTCAAACAAATTAAACATCTAACAAAAACACACCAACTTTCTTTTTCTTCTTTTCTTTTCCTTTAGTGCAGCGCACTGCATGCAACGCATACAGCACACTACACTGGGGGGACTTGAAGAGATATGATACCGCGCAAGCGCGCGGGCCCACATCTCCACATGGGCCAGCACAGCAGGCCTACGTGGGCTTCTAGAAAGCGGCGCGGAGCACCTCGTGGCTGACAGCTAATAACCGACAGGAAAGGGACATTCAGCCAATCAGAGACGCACATTCCCTGCTCCATAATCGCCTGCAGGTACGAGGTACAGAATAGTACAAGAAAGGACAGACAATGACACGTGGACCAATAGCGAAGGTACAGCGCAGAGGATGACAACGGCCCGATCGTACAGCCAGCTGTCATTCTCCCCTCATCCAATCACAGAAGACCTCAGGTGGCCTATAAATACCCCATGAGGTCAGACGAAGAAGGGGATGAACAATCAGAGAGACAACCATAGTTACGAGAATTAGATTATAGTCGAAGCGCTGTAACAGTAGCTATCTTAGTCTTGTAATAATCGTCGAACCATTAATGAGAATCATGTCCTTACTTGTGCCTCAATCTTAGTATACTGTTATATTGGTGTTTCTTCAATATCACCAACCAATTGGTTACATCGAAATTGGCAAACAATATCAGAATAAATCTTCAGATAAGCATAAACAAATCATCTAATATCTTTAGCTGTGACTACAGTGGCTCCAAAACATCACACCAGCGGTACACCGTTAGCAAAGGAAGCATGATTAGAGCTAAATTCGGTACTAATTGTAATAAACCAAAAAATGTCGTTATAAGTTTTGTGTAAGCACTAGTCTCAAATCATTTCACCATATCAACATAGATGTAGTTACATAATCAACTATTTTTAATAACGTGGGATAAAAACCCTAATCCTCCGAGAAAATAGGAGGACTTCGACGGCGAATAGGTGGCGAACAGGATTTTTTCATTAGAATCAGATGGCGGCCAGAGAGAAATATAAGATTGATACATGGTACGATGCTCCAACAAGGAAGGGTAGACGATCGGAACAAGGAGATACGTCGAAACAAAAAGATCAAGTAGTTACGACGTATTTTGTTTCTAATCTCCCGGAAGGGTGTGCGTCAACGGATCTTGTGAATGTGCTGAAAGGTTTTGGTAGTATTCAAGGTACGTATATCGCTAGAAAGTATGATAAACTGGGTAAGAGATTTGGTTTCGTTTCTTTTGTGAATGTTTGGGATTCGATGGGCTTAGAGGGGGACATGAAATATGTCTGGATTGGGTCGTATAAATTGTTTATCGCTTTGGCTCGGTTTGTGGATGGGGTTGGCTAGAAGACCAAAGCTTAACTGTTATGGTTTGAAAGTCATTAGCGAGGTGAATGCGGATATTATCACTAGGCCGTTTCTGGAGAAAGAGATTAAGGAAGCGATTTTTCAATGTGGTAGTGATAAAGCTCCTGGCCCGGATGGTTTTAATTTTCGGTTTATCAAGAGGTATTGGGAGTTATTCTCTAATGATTTTATTTATATTATGAGACATTTTACATAGACAGGAAACATTAGTCATGGTGTTGCCTCATCGTTTATTACATTGATTCCTAAAGTGAAAGACCCGGTCAGTTTAGGGGAGTATCGGCCTATTAATTTAATAGGTGTTGTGAGCAAGGTGATTTCCAAAGTCCTTGCAAATCGGTTGAAGTCGGTCATGGATAGTGTTACTAATACGAATCAATCGGCGTTTGTGGCAACTAGGTATATTTTAGATGGTCCGTTATTAACTAGTGAAAGTATTTCTTGGGCCAAAAGAAGTGGGAGCGAGTTATTTTTGTTCAAGATTGATTTCGAGAAAGCGATAATGTGAATTGGGATTTTTTGATTTCGGTTATGCGTCAGATAAACTTCCCAGATATTTGGTGTAAATGGATTGAAGGAATTTTGAGGTCGGCGCGGTCATTTGTTTTAGTTAACGGGTCGCCAACCTTTGAGTTTAGTTGCAGGAAAGGCATTCGTCAGGGTGATCCTATCTCGCCATTTCTTTTTATTATGGCAATGGAAGCTCTTTCGGGAATGATCAGAAAGGCATGTGACGTAGAGGTGTTTCGGGGGGTCGCTTTTCCCAACGGTGGCCCGGTTATCTCTCACTTACTTTATGTCGATGATGCTATGGTGATGGGCGAGTGGTCGGATAATAATTTTGATTGCTTAAGACATATGTTGCGGGTTTTTCATATGTGTTCGCGGTTAAGGATCAACTTACATAAATCTACGCTTTATGGGGTGGGTAAGAGTGTAGAAGAGGTGGCTAATAAGGCAAGTGCGATGGGTTGTAGGTCAGGTGCGACTCCGTTTATTTATCTTGCGATTCAGGTCGATGCAAATATGAGCAAGATTAGTAATTGGGAGCCGGTGGTAAATGTTTTCAAAAACAGGTTGTCTTCATGGAAAGCGAAAGTATTGTCGATTGGTGGAAGATTAACTTTGATTAAGTCAGTTTTGGAGAGTTTACCGACATATTATTTTTCTCTGTTTAAGGTGCCGGTTGGGGATATAGCAACTTTGGAAGGGCTGGTTAAAAAATTTCTTTGGGGAGGTAGTGTGGATCATAGAAAAGTTCATTGGGTGGGTTGGGACATGGTTACTAGACCAATTAAAAAGGGTGGTTTGGGTATTCGGAAACTAGGGGAGTGTAATAATGTTTTTTTTGGTTAAGTGGCTTTGGCGACATAGGCAAGAGAATAATGCTATGTGGCGTAGAGTGGTAGATGCTATTCACGGGTAAATGCGGAAGTGGGAGACTTATCCTAGTAGTTCGCGATTCACCGGTACATGGAAAGTTTTGGTTAGTAGTGGTGTTCGGCTAAAGGTAGAAGGCGTGAGTAGTATTGGTATGATCCGGGGGGAAATTTGGAATGGTAGGAACATTAGATTCTGGGTTGATCCTTGGGTGTCTCAAACACCTTTAAAGTGCTTATTTCCAGAATTGTTTAGCTTGGAGAGGGATAAGTGGTGCAAATTAAGTGATAGAATTGGTATTGTGGACAGTGGATCGAGTATTATTTGGAATTAGAGAAGACGGCCCAGTTCAGTAAATGAGGCCCAGCAGTTAATGGACTGCGTTCGTTTGGTTCAGGGATAATCATTGGGCCTTGATCGTGATAGGTGGGTTTGGGCTTTTAGTTCGGATGAAGATTTTTCGATTAGCAAGGTTAAGAATTGGATGGATTCTGTTAGGTTCATGACGTGGCTGAGGTTTATAAGTGGTGCAGTTGGTTACCGATAAAATGCAATATATTCATGTGGCGTATGTTAATGGATAGGATTCCGACCAAGACGGCGTTACTGAGAAGAACCATTAATTGTGGGGTGAAGGTTTGCAACCTATGCGAGGACCAAGAGGAAAGCGTTGATCATTTATTCACCGCATGTTTGGTGGCGAACAGAGTTTGGAATGGAATTGCTAGATGGGTAAATCTTCTACGTTTTATTTCTTTTCAGTCAAAGATATTATGCACGAGCTTTCGTCGTCTTCATGGAAGGGGATAAAGATATTGGCGTTTCATGGTATTCTATCTTACATGCTGGCGTATCTGGAAGGTAAGGAATGAGAAAATCTTTAGAGATATTAGTCGGAATGTCGCCGACATTATCTCGGACATTAAAGCTTTGGGTTTTATTTGGTTTTATAGTAGATGTAAAAAGGGCAATGTGGGTTGGAAGGATTGGAAAAGTTTTAATTTTGATGTAATGTAACGTTCTTGGTTTGGGAGTCTCCGCCTTGGAGATGTCCCGTTGTTTTGTTGTGTCTAATGAAATTTGCCTTCCCAAAAATACTATTTTTAATAGAATAAAGGAGACATAGAATGTTGAAGACTAGTAAAGTGGTGTTAACTTTTCATGCAGTTTTAATGGAATTTTTTTCATAGGAGTGAATCATTGACATGTTTGTTTTTAAAAATCACAACTCACACACTTTATACTGTCTTTTTTTAAAAGGCAAATTTTAATAACACACCCGGCTAGCAAACCACTAACTCGGGAAAAAAACAAACAAACCAGTTACATGGAAAAAAATGGGTATTTCAACCACTCAATCCACTCAACTTTAAAGTTTTTATGATAACACGAAAACCACAACACAAACATAAAAATAACATAATTAAGTAAGCTATCTTTGTTTCCACCGCAACTTCCATAAATCACATTGCTTGATCTCCAGATACTTCACCAAGCCGTGTACATAATAACTTCAATAAGGATCTTGTTTGGTTTACAAAAAAGACATCAATTCCATCCATGACATAAACAAGATGGAGCATTTATTCTTCGGGCAATGGGTAACCTGTATAAGACACGATTAGACCTGCTAACTGAATAGGTATACTATGTGATTTTTTACTTTTTTTAAATAATTAGAATTAGAATTAGAAGGCTAGGATCCAATATTTTTCATTCTTAGTACATAAAACATATAAATGTGTTATAAACATGGGTTATAAGGTAGTTAACCGAGTCGTGTTCATCTTTAGAATTTGTGTTGTTTGCGTCCCCAGGAAACATGTTAAGACACGATTTGCCAGCCCTGATTACCTATCCAAACTTGAGAAGCAACATCCAAAAACATGATATAAAGCCTCGACTAATATGGAACAAACCAGGCACCTAATACTCGGAATTTCAACACCTTTTTGCTTAAATAGTGGTTATCTTACTACTAGTTTACACATTTTTTTTACACCACAACAATTAAACTTTAATCACTTAAAATGCAAAATCTTATCTAACACCTTGATACCATTAAGCAAAAATAACCCTTTGGTGAACACTTATAAATGAAAAACCCAACAAAATCATGCAATGAAATTAGTATGGAGAAAACAAAATCATACAATGAATTTTGTGAACTGAGAAGAACCATTATTTGTGGGGTGAACGTTTGCAACCTATGCGAGGACCAAGAGGAAAGCGTTGATCATTTATTCACCGCATGTTTGGTGGCGAACAGAGTTTGGAATGGGATTGCTAGATGGGTAAATCTTCTATGTTTTATTTCTTTTCAGTCTAAGATATTATGCAGGAGCTTTCGTCGTCTTCATGGAAGGGGATAAAGATATTGGCGTTTCATGGTATTCTGGTTCTTACATGCTGGCGTATTTGGAAGGTAAGGAATGAGAAAATCTTTAGAGATATTAGTCGGAATGTCGCCGACATTATCTCGGACATTAAAGCTTTGGGTTTTATTTGGTTTTCAAGTAGATGTAAAAAGGGCAATGTGGGTTGGAAGGATTGGAAAAGTTTTAATTTTGATGTAATGTAACGTTCTTGGTTTGGGAGTCTCCGCCTTGGAGATGTCCCGTTGTTTTGTTGTGTTTAATGAAATTTGCCTTCCCAAAAATACTATTTTTAATAGAATAAAGGAGACATAGAATGTTGAAGACTAGTAAAGTGGTGTTAACTTTTCATGCAGTTTTAATGGAATTTTTTTCATAGGAGTGAATCATTGACATGTTTGTTTTTAAAAATCACAACTCACACACTTTATACTGTCTTTTTTTAAAAGGCAAATTTTAATAACACACCCGGCTAGCAAACCACTAACTCGGGAAAAAAAACAAACATACCAGTTAAATGGAAAAAATGGGTATTTCAACCACTCAATCCACTCAACTTTAAAGTTTTTATGATAACACGAAAACCACAACACAAACATAAAAATAACATAATTAAGTAAGCTATCTTTGTTTCCACCGCAACTTCCATAAATCACATTGCTTGATCTCCAGATACTTCACCAAGCCGTGTACATAATAACTTCAATAAGGATCTTGTTTGGTTTACAAAAAAGACATCAATTCCATCCATGACATAAACAAGATGGAGCATTTATTCTCCGGACAATGGGTAACTTGTATAAGACACGATTAGACCTGTTAACTGAAAAGGTACACTATGTGATTTTTTACTTTTTTTAAATAATTAGAATTAGAAGGCTAGGATCCAATATTTTTCATTCTTAGTACATAAAACATATAACTGTGTTATAAACATGGGTTATAAGGTAGTTAACCGAGTCGTGTTCATCTTTAGAATTTGTGTTGTTTGCGTCCCCAGGAAACCTGTTAAGACACGATTTGCCAGCCTTGATTACCTATCCAAACTTAAGAAGCAACATCCAAAAACATGATATAAAGCCTCGACCAATATGGAACAAACCAGGCACCTAATACTCGGAATTTCAACACCTTTTTGCTTAAATGGTGGTTATCTTACTACTAGTTTACACATTTTTTTTCACACCACAACAATTAAACTCTAATCACTTAAAATGCAAAATCTTATCTAACACCTTGATACCATTAAGCAAAAATAACCCTTTGGTGAACACTGATAAATGAAAACCCAACAAAATCATGCAATGAAATTAGTATGGAGAAAACAAAATCATACAATGAATTTTGTGAACTTCAAACTAAATTTCAAAACACTATTTTCATTTTGAAACTCAAAATCGAGATGAAGGTCAAGTACATATATAACTAGAGTTTCAACTTGATGAACGAGAAGATCAAGGTGAAACCCATGCAAGCTGAAGAAGAACATCATGCATCACAATTTGAAGACCTTGGTTTAAACAAAACAATACTAACAAATACAAATACTCAAAACTTTACTCATGACTTGATTACACCATTAAGTACTAATGAAGTTGGCAGAAAGGTTACGTGACAAAAATCTAGTAGCTCAACAAATATTTTTCAATGGAAGAAGATAGTTACCTATAATGATTAGTACTCTTATTATATAAGTATTTACTTTCGATAAATTTAAATTTTGAATGGTTGCTAATCAAAATGTTATAACAATCACTAATATGTTATAAACTTGTAAGCATAAATTATGATTGTATTGCTTAACCTATTTGATATAAATTATAATTATCACTATATATAGCATTTATAAGATAAATAGGAAGAAACAACTCACTTTCAATAGTTAAAACTTACCATATCTAACCTTAAAGTTGGCCCATAAAAGAATTTGTACTTCCTCTTGGGTTTCTTACTCGGGTCACGCTACACAACGCATGTTGCATGAACGCATAATATATGCTTCTTCACTTAATTAGCCACCCAAAGCCCCTTAAGCAATTTTCCAAAAATTGGTATTTTAAATTGACTGATGTAATTCTTTTATTCTTCAGTATACGTTATACACATTGTTGGTACTATTTTAATTATAATCAAAACTGTCAAGTTTAGATCATATAGCTAATCCCAAATAAATTATGTAATACACCCGGACACAATGCATATGATAATCTATTAAATTATATTAATAAATAACTACTATTGTAAATTATTACATAAAAAATTAAAACAACTTGGATTTACTAATCCCACCTTTCTGGGTTGGCAGTGGACGCTTTCAAGTTAAGCTATCATTTTTTCTAAAAAACAAATAAATATTGATGAAGTTATTATGATAAGTATATCAGAGATTGAGACATTGACTTCCTCAATAGAGAAAAGTCAACTAGAAATTAGATAAGTTAAATAATTTAGAAGAGAACAGATTTATATTCAGATAATATCTGTCCATGTCGAAGACACTCGAATTTATAATTGGGAAAAATGCTTTTCTAACAAATTTTTTATATACACACACATACAAAATCGATCATTTCATAATCAAAATATGTGTAGCACTACAAGAATCACATACTATACAATACTAGAAGTGACTCCGCGCTACGCGGCGGGACAAACCAATTTTAAAAGAAAGTTAAATGAAAATGTAGACAAAACAGTAATAATCACACTAATAAAAAAAAAACCTAAAACTAAAATATTGTAAAAATAAAAAAATGCTTTAGTTTTTCCCAGCGCCAGTTGGTTCTATGAGGTTTGGTCTATTTTTTGCGTATCTTGGTTTCTAACCCGTGTCAATTTGGCAAAAGAACTTAAAAGAAGCCAAACTTGTTTTCAACCCGAACTGGTTTGAGAAAAAAAATGGGTTATCTCTAGGCTAATTTAATGTAATGGACATTTTTCGGGTATTTTTTCTATTTTGTTGTCAAAGAAGTTGAAATATAAGTTTCTTAAAACATCACTTCAATGTCCATTTAGTCTCAACAATTTCATTTATTTGGAAGCACGGATAGAAAACTTGAACCAATATGAATATCCAGTAATATTGCAATGAGCCCATTTCCTTAAGTATCTTTAAATTATATTATGTACAATGGTAATTTTTTTATATAATGTTCCTAATAAATAATACAATCCTTTTTAGGACTGTTGGTACAAAAATAATATAATCTATAGTTGGATTTAGTAGACAAATTATATTTTCAATTTTATGTGTCCACGGTATGATATTGAATGAGATAACTTTAAATCTATTTATTTGCTCCTTAGTTATATATAATAGCATAATACTATTACTTATTTTGTTTTTATAGATTTCCTTAATTTTGTTTTGTTCTAGTTATATATGTATTTCTACCTAGTTTTTTTACTTATATAGTTATAAAAATTATTGTTGAGAAAATGCATTTAGTTCTTTTAATTAGAATTAGATGTTTATTAAATAAAGTATTAATTAATTAGAAGTTTATATTAAATAATGTATTAATGTGTATTAAGATTTGATGTAAATTACAATGATGTGCTTCTTTAATGAAGTTAAGTTAGTGCCAATCTAAAATGCATTATATAAGATATAGATATAGATATATGTTTTACTTATGTTTTGAGTTACATATCCGCCTCACTTACTCCATATCACTACTTTAAATATCTTTAATGCAGTATGTAAAACTGCACATTTTTACTTATAAAAAAGTACTGAAAATCTTAAATAAACGTGATCTAAAGCTAATGGATATGTCAATTATTGCTTTTACGTAAATCTCAGTACCTTTTTTTCTCTAAAATAGTTATGGTTCAAGTGCACAATATTATCCTTGATGGTTTCACGAAAGCGATGGTTTCAAGACTATATTGACATTGTACAGATAGTTTTTATGTCGTTGTAAGGGTAAGCACACTATAGCAACGGATAGAAAATGTCTTTGTAAGTGTAAGCACACTATAGCAACGGATAGAAAATGCATAGATATTGGTTTACGCCAGCATAAAATATTATAAATCAAACATCGTTACAATTCTACTTCTTTACACCAAGTTAACAAACTCATATTCCATGAAATACGTATCTCATGCATGAATTCCTAATCATTTGTATACGATTTTGATCTTGTATGCTGGATATATATATATATATATCCAACTTGCTCCACAATGATCTTCGATAACAGAAGGGAATCTAAGATAACTCATACATTATCTAATTAATGGTTTCCTAAAGTACTTTAATACTTTTTGTATTGCTTGCGCCAGTGTGTAATTATTCAATCTAACAACTTTAAACGCAGTATGAGCCTAGCTTTATGCTTGTTGTGCCTTACATTTGACAATCAATTACTATTAGGTAATAACTATTATCGTGGAAGGGTTCATATCTATTGTTGTGCCTTGCGTACTTAGGTTGTAGGCTGTAGCTTCAAATCAATTGTTCACCATGTGATAGCATGCAATAGATTTGCCTTGTTACTAAGAACTTAAGAAGTACTGGTTCTTACAAGCATTATAATTAATTTCTGGTAGATGTGGACCATGGTGAATGCATAGTGAGTTGGTGTTGTGATTTGCGTCAACAAACTGCTTGCTCAAATGGTCGATTGCAGCTTCCACCACAACAACCACCACCCACAACCGTCCCCAACACCCAACACCGTCATTAAAAAAACATAAAAATAAAGAAATGCAAATAAAACCAACCTCAAACCGTCGAGTGTGTGTTCGATTGTCGAGGGTGTTTTTGTTTGAGTGTTTTCGTCGAGGGTTTTGAATTTTTTGGGATGAAAATGAAAGAGGGGAGTTGGGTGAGTGTGTGTTAAAGAAAGAAGAATGAAATCAGGTGAAAAAGAAAGAAAAAATAAAAGAAAAGAATTTAATATTTAAGGGATTAAAAAATGATGGGAAATGATCAAAATGCCGTTGAATTAACGTTAGTATTTAACAAAGTTTGTAAATTGGACGGATTTAGCACTAGATTTTTAACGTTAGTGGCTTATTTGTCAAAAATTCTTATTTTTATTTTAGATGGATTTGGCAATATTGACCAAACCTCATGACGAATTTAGCCATTTACTCTATGGGGTTATATTAAAAAATAAAATAAAATAAAAAATTAAGAAATGTTGCGTGCCATGATCAATAATCTTGACCCATGAAATTTATATTGTTAGATAACTTGGTGACCATAATATTGTTTCTGTGACCGAGTAAAAGTTCATACTAATCTATACCAAGTCAACTTCAATCAAACAACTAATGTGTGCAAGTTATTTGTAGTTTCTATTATTACAACATAACTTAAATTTTTTATTCATAATTGAGTAAATTACCAAAATCGTCCTGTGGTTTGGGCAAATTTGCCACTTCAGCCCAATCTTTTAAAAATTGCTTGAACAGCCTCTGACTTTTGAGAAAATAGGCCAAAACAGTTCTAGTTAAGTTTTTGACATTAAGTCAGGGCCATTTTCGTCAACTCAAGTAGAAATTCATATTCTTCTCTAATCAGACCCACCACCCACCACCCACTACCATCTTCACCTTTCACCATTCACCAACACTACCCACCATCTCCTCTATGCTTCCTCTCAACATTTATTAATAAAATATCTTCTCCAGTGAACCAACGTAAAGAAGACAAGAACCATAACCCCCCACCCTCCCCTTTTCCAAAATAAGTCGATGGTTCATGGAAACATCAAAAGTCAATAAGGGAAGAAACAAGATATGAACAGAAAATTGAAGTGGCAGCAACATATAGTTACATAAGGAACACCAATTATATCCATGTTCCACTAGTAATGCTCACGATGCCGTCCCCTAGTCATTCTCTCGTAACGCCAGCATTGTCCAATAGCAAACCATTTAATCGGGAGTGGTACAGATTTTCTGAAGAGAGAACTACACGAATAGTCCCTATGGTTTATAGAAAGTAACATCTTAGGGTACTAACTTTATTTTTTAACATGTTAAGGGTTTATGGTTGTAGTTTTGTAACCTGTTAGGGTGCTAAGGCTAACTCCATTAGTTTTTCTAGTTAAGTTTTGATAAAATGACTAAAATGCCCAAGAATAACTAGATGGGCCATTCTTGTAATTAACTATATTTGATTTACAATGATACTTTTTGCAATTCTTTGGAATTAAAATTATTCATTAATATTATTAAATTTAAAATTTTAAAATTTTAATAATATACTAAGTTAAATAATTATACTCTGCACATTTTAATATATTTTTTATAAAACAATACTTTTATCCATATGAATCACCGCCAATAAGCCTACTTTGTATCTACCATCAAGCACCACGTCAACTCTCTTCTCTACCGCCATGCGTTATCTATATTTGACAAGGTTAACTATAATATATAGAATTATCTATTAATATTAATAAAACTTAGAAATTTTAAATTATAAAAATATACAAAATTAAATAGTTATAATATATACGTTTTAGTATATATATTTTTTTATAAAACAATACTTCTATCCATGTAAACCATCACCAACAAGCATGTCATGTTTTTCAAAAAAAAAATTGAAATCACCTTAACCGTTAACGGCGTTACCTTCTTCTACCTCTCTCTCTCTGCATTTCATCTTCCTAAAGCTTTCTCTCTCTCTCTCTCTCTCTCTCTCATCTTTTGGTTAATCGGTGACGATGATGTGAACCCTTACTTTTTGTAAGAATATAAATAGCAGGATTTCTTTGTGAGAGTACCAATTGAGCTGCCTTTACAACTTCCTTTGCTTTATGTTTTACCGGTCACGCCAGTTGACAGTCGTTTATTTCACGTGTCGCTACTTTCCATCATCATCATCATCATCCTCTTTCTCTTTCCATATGAAACCCTCTACAAAACCCTACAGAGGAGGATGAGGAGAATCGGGCTAGGAACAGAGTCACAAACAGTTGTATTTTGGGGGTTCGTTGTAGCAGATGTTCCGGTGTTGACGTTCTCCGATTGGCTTTTTGGTTTTCGCTTACAAACCCTTAATCTATGCTATAGATATGTTGTCTTCTTTAATCTAGGGTTTAAAGTTCAATTGTTTTGCGTTTCATGTTGTTGCAGGTGGTGAAGATGCTTCACTTGCATAGTTGCATTCGAATTCCTTTATGTTGTTGCTAATATGAGTTTATGTTCCTTTGTTTTAGGTTAGGTGATACACGCTAAACTTTTCAAAAACGAATTATTAGATATTCATCAAGGACTCTCGAAAGCTTAATTTAGTTATCTACTTATCTCTAGCTTTCCTTTGTTTTATATGGGAAACATTTAAAACAGAGACGCATGTACCTCATATTTGTTCATAAAGGCTACTAGTCTTCTAATAAGGTCCACAAATGAACTCTTAAATTTAATCCAACTATTTGTTCAATTTCTCTTGAATTTAGCTAACTCGAATATTGATTTGTAATTTTCTTTTTTCACATCATCAGATTACATTGCTTCTTTCACCAGATAAAGGGAACACACTTTGCTAATGACCAGGGCATCCACAACAGGTTGACTTGGTTGGGCAAATTAATAGTGGCAAGCATCACTATGTGGCTTTCTTTCTCTTCAAATTATTGCATCTTTCTTTTAGTATTCATTTGATTATATGTATAGCAAAAACTTGCACGTTTTCAGAAAAAAAACCAAGATACATTATATATAGGCATTTATCCCACAACCTGTTTTGGGTCATGGCTAATGAAATAAATCTTAGGTAAGTGTAGTAAATGTATTTCTTGCTAAGAATACGTATACAACTGCATTGTTATATATCTTACATGTGTTTTCATGAATTTGATGCTCTTTTCATTACAACTTGCAAAAGGTGAAGAAGGTTTTTGAATCAACACAGGTCCTTACTCGGCTTAGTTACTTTTTTCTATATTTTACACACAAGTTCGCGGGGCAACGCCCGCGGGCAAGACACTAGTTATAATTTTAATTTCAATAAGTTGCAAAAAGTATTCTTGTAATCAAATAGAGTTAATTACAAGAATATCTAGTTATAATAGGGCATTTTAGTCATTATATCAAAACTTAACTAGAAAAACTAACGGAGTTGGCCTTAGTACCCTAACATGTTACAAAACTGAAACCATAAACCCTTAACATGTTAAAAAATAAAGTTAGTACCCTAAGACGTTATATTCTATAAACCATAAGGACTATTCGTGTAGTTCTCTCTTTTCTGAACACAAAACAAATAGCAACATCAAATTCTAGCATCTTTACCTCACAGGCTGATTAACCACCAAAATCCCAAAATATCAAATAAGTAACTACAAACTGCTAAATAGAATAATAGTACCCCTTTATGTATGACAAGTCTAGCTAGAGAAGGAGTAAGCTCCGACCTCAAGGCCACTCTACGATTTCCCTTATCCTCAAAACAATAAAGCTGCAATATAAAAAATGTTGAAATAATTCACAAGCACACATCTTTTTCAGTTTAGAATATAATATATAGGTGAATTATAAGTAAAAGCCTGGTCTCTGATTTCCTCTCCGGCTTTTCTAATAAAAAGAGATTCTGATTCTAGTACAGGGTAATCAACCTCTTCAAAACCAAACAATTCTGAAACCTAATAATAATAATAATAATAATAATTAACATAATATGTAATTAATTAATGAATGAAAATGAAAAGAAGTATAGAAAAAAGAATAATAATAATAAATACCTGTTGGAAGTGATGGAAGAGCCAATTGCGAAGGTGGAGGAGATGGTGGGTACTGGTGGTGGTGGTGGTGAAAGGTGGAGGAGATGGTGGGTAGTGGTGGTGGTGGTGAAAGGTGAAGATGGTGGTGGGTGGTGGGTCTGATTAGGGAAGAAGATGAATTTATACGTGAGTGGACGAAAATGCCCCTGACTTAACGTCAAAAACTTAACTGGGTTAAGACGTTGGATTGTTTTGGCTTATTTTTTCAAAAGTCAGGGACTGTTCAAGTAATTTTTAAAAGATTGGGCTGAAGTGGAAAATTTGGCGAAACCACAGGGACGGTTTTGGTAATTTACTCTTCATAATTTCAAACCTCAAATAAAACATATGTTTGAAAACTATAAATTACACTAAGTTTAACATTGTTTTACTAAATTCGTTAACATAACATTAAAAGCGGTACGTGGAAGCTTAATCATGCATCATATGGTTGCGTTGATAGCTGAAAGACAAGGGAGTGCATACACCAATCGATGTGTCTTGATTGCTGAGTGTTATGTGGCTTGTATCCAAAGCTTGAGGCAAAACTACTAGCGTGCCGGAGGTCTCACTGAAAGCTACATATCTATTCCTATGGGGTAGATGTAAGGTTGTCTATATCTTACTCTTTTTATACCCTATCTTAGCTTTTCTATTGATGGGATTTACTAGGTAAGAAGATGATGACCCACATAACATCAAGTTCATAACAACTTTTTAAGATGATCACTATTTTATACCATAGATCAGCAACTATCCAAATTTTAGCAGTGTTCCTATTATAAAAATGAATAATCTAGGCGCATGGAATCAAATGTGGGTTTTATAAACTATCAGGAAATTCGAAAATGACCTTAATTAAAGGGTTAATGTTAAACAAGATTAGACATAGTTTACATATTCTTATTGATTCGGAGGAATGCGTGATTATATAATTGAAGGGATAGGGAGCCTGATCCAGGCGGAGGCGGCAACCCTATCCCTCTAATCCACAATTCAGGCGCCAGGGGCCCCAAATCCGCGGAGATTACTCGACGGAAGAAAGGCCACAAGCTAGCGCATGAAGACAGCAAACGACACCAAAACACAGCAACAGATGCGCGCGCGCCCGCGCGCAGAACATTCCTAAAAACACCATTTAGTACGATGTAAGAAGGATGACAGAAGGAAGATTCATCAAGATCCCAGCAGAGCACACGCCAATAGAAAGGCAACACGTGGCGCTGGGCGGTACGACATGTACTGACAGAAACGGTGACGTGACTGTTCCCACAGCGTCATCAACAGTAACCAGCAGACATCCCCCTACTGCTGTAGACGTCACATCAGACGGCAGCAGGTGAGCTATTTACTGTAGCCAGACGAACACCGCCGTCCGCCAACCAGAAGCTGCCACGTGTCTGCCTCAAGTGATGACTGAACAGGAGCCTGACGTCATCCACAGTGCTCGTCCTTTCCCGCCATTTTTCTGGAAGACTTTCCCTTGGGCTTTTGGATGGGCCCAATCCAGATCCATGGCTCATGGGCTCCTCATCTGAGCCCACGAATCCTCTTATAAACAGAAGCATGCATCTCCTTTGCAAAGGATCCGAAATCAGTCATTTTGTAACATAGAGCTAGGTTTACTTGTAACACTTTGCATACTCCAAAGTAATAATAACAGGCTCTTCACAGTGGACGTAGGTCATTACACGACCAAACCACTTACATCTTGTGTTTCCACTCACACTCACTCACACGTAATTCTCACCTGGGTTTAACCTAACGGTTTGGGTAAAGGATAACTCCTGTCGTTACATAAGTATTAACCCCCTGGTGATTAGTGATAATCACCGGGATACTTATTATTTCTTCAATAATGATTTTAAATTGGATATTTAGGAAATATATTTATAAAACAAAGATTGAAACTCAGGCAGGGGGTTGGTTTGTTTGTTTTGGTTATTTGGTGGGGAATATTTAAGTACAACTCACAAAATGTTATATGAATAAAATATTTCAAAACCTAATAATTGGTCTCTAACCTTAATGTTCATCAAATCAATCGACTATGGAAAAAGTCACCTAGTAGGGTGCATGTGTAGGCATGTAAACGAACTGAATGAACACGAACAAAGGTATGTTCATGTTTGTTCATTTATCTTTAACCGAACAAGAACACGAACACATTTTTGTGTTTGTGTTCATTCATTAAGAACTTTGTCATGTTCATTTATGTTCGTTCATTTAAAACCTAAATGAACAGTTTATGAACGAACATAAACAAACGTTAATGAACATAATAAATGTAAACGAATTTGTATTACTAAAAAACCCAATTACTAACTGTTATATTTATACAAGTAGCTAAAGCCCAAATTATATTTATATACTATATAAATATAACTACTTATGTTATTAATAAAATTTAAACGGACATAAATGAACATAAATCTACGAATATAAATTAACGAACACAAACGGACGTTCATGAACATAAATAAACGAACACAGCGTTTGTTCTGTGTTTCTTCGTTTATTAAATAAACGAACTTCATGTCGAACAAGTTTACGAATAGTTCATGAACGTTTGGTTTGTTTACAGGTCTATGCACGTGATTTTGCACTGCGTTACTTGTTTTTTGTAATTGTCTTATTCATATATCATTTTCTTACAAAATTTTATTATGTTTTTAAAGTATTAGGTTAGTAGCATCATTTTGGTGGATATACGTCATAAGCATTACGCATTTATCACTTTGAGTAAAAGACCAAGAATTTGTGCTTATGAGAAAAATGAAAACTATATAACGCTATAAGTTAAAGACAAAATGTTATACGAATAAAATATTTCAAAACCTAATAATTGGTCTCCAACCTTAATGAACATAAATAAACGAATATAAATGAACGAATACAAACGGACGTTCATGAACATAAATGAACCAACACAAACGGACGTTCATGAACATAAATGAACGAACACAACGCTTGTTCTGTGTTTGTTCGTTTATTAAATAAACGAACTTCCTGTCGAACAAGTTCACAAACAGTTCATGAACGTTTGGTTCGTTTACAGGCCTATGCACATGATTTTGCACTGTGTTACTTGTTTTTTGTAGTTTTCTTATTCATATATCATTTTCTTACAAAAGTTTATTATGTTTTTAAAGGTATTAGGTTAGTAGCATCATTTTGGTGGATATGCGTTATAAGCATTACCCATTTATTACTTTGAGTAAAAGACCAAGAATTTGTGCTTATGTGAACAATGAAAACTACATAACGCTACAAGTAAAAGACAACGATATTTGTAAAATACGTGTTACAATAAATCATAGAATGGTGATGAATGATCGTTCGAGTAACTATTTTGAATATCTAATATATCATAAATCAAACTATGGAAACGATAAAAATATTACGCTTCGAGTGAAGGACCAAAAAAAACCACTCACTATGAAAATAATAAATATAAGATTACGCTACAAGTAGATGACCACATAATCCCTACTCCTAAATTAGATCAAATTATATATAATGTACCTAATGTCAACCCTGGTCTCTCTCCAAGAGGCACAAAGCTTGTAATACCCAACCAAAGATGAAATGGCATGAGACACCCTGCATTTTCAGGTTCCTACTTTAACTGAACTCTAGCTAACTTGCATTTTCATACGTGACTAAACACTTGACTAGGGTTAGTTAGGAAGGTCTTTCTATATGTTATAGGGTAATAACATATGTTATACGATAATAACGTACGTTACATTCTAATAAGGAAAGTTTTCATCATGACACACACACGAGTCCTGTATCCCGAACGTTGGTGATTTGTCAAACATACATGATCATATGTGCAATTGAATGATGATGAATGTGAATTAACATGATTATGTGAATTGCTGCTTAATAGATAGTCGTTACGTAAATCCTACGAATTATGTGCACTCTGTGATCAGTACGTGATTAATATGTTACGGGATGACTAAAACCATAGTTTTTATGTAATTTAGTGAGAATAATATTATCTGGATTATTTCTGGGGCTAAGCCTTATTAACGGGTCCGTTTATCAAGAAAAGGCCCATAAACCCGAAACCTGGCCCATGATCCAATTCCTTACAACTCACCATACACTCGAACCTTCCTAATAAGATCCGCGATGCTCAAGTTGAGGCTTTGAAGGAGGAAAACATTGGACTCGAAACGTTGCATGGTGCTGATAGGCACTTGGAACTGAAGTTGGATGGACTTCAGTACTTCATGAATCGGGTCTGGATTCCACTCTTTGGGGATCTCAGACAGTTGGTGCTAAATGAAGCGCACACCTCTCATTATTCGGTGCATCCTGGTTCGGATAAGATGTACTAGGACCTCAAAACTCTCTATTGGTGGCCGAGCATGAAAGCTGAAATAGCCACTTATGTTAGTAAGTGCTTGACTTGTTCTAAGGTTAAGATCGAGTATCAAAAACCTTTGGGCCTACTTCAACAACCGGGAATTCCCATGTGGAAATGGATGGGATATCCATGGATTTTATCACCAAACTTCCTAAGACACCCAGAGGTCATGACATGATTTGGGTCATTCTTGATCGTTTGACCAAATGAGCTCATTTCTTGGCAATTATAGAAACGGATAAGTTGGAACATCTAGATGCCTTATACATCAAAGAAGTCGTTTTTAGCTGCCTACTTCTATTATATCTGCTCGCGATTCGCAATTTACTTCTCGTTTCTGGACTATTCTCCCTGGCGCATTGGGGCCTCACTTAGACATAAGCACGGCCTATCACCCTCAGATGGATGGACAAAGTGAACATACCATCCAAACATTGGAAGATCTGCTACAGGCAAGCGTAGTGGATTTTGGTAACAGTTGGGATAAACACTTGCCTTTGATTGAATTCTCGTATAACAATAGTTACCACACTTCTATGCAGTGTGTGCCTTTTAAGGCATTGTATGGACGCACGTGTAGTTCTCCCATATGTTGGACTGAAGTTGGGGATAGCCAACTAACAGGTCCTGAACTCGTGCATGAAACTTCTGAGAAGATCGTGCAAATCAGAAACCGTATGGGTGCTACTCGTGATCGACAGAAGAGCTATGCTGATGAGCGTAGGAAACCTTTGGAGTTCCAGGTTGGGGACAAGGTACTATTAAAGGTGACGCCTTGGAAAGGCGTGATTCGATTTGGGAAACGGGGAAAGTTAGGCCCACGATATGTCGGACCATTCGAGATTGTGGAAAGAATCGGTCCGGTGGCTTATAGGTTAAACCTACCTGATGAACTCAGTGCAGTGCATAATGTATTCCACGTATCGAACCTTAAGAAATGTCTGTCTGATGCGGCATTAGTGGTTCCACTGGAGGAAATCCAGGTGGACGATCAGTTATGGTTCGTGGAAGAACCAGTGGAGATTCTTGAGCAGGGCGTCAAGAAACTCAGACAGAGCACTATACCTATTGTCAAGGTACAATGGAATTCCCGTCTAGGACCGGAATACATGTGGGAACGTAGGGATAAATGCGACTCAAATACCCACATCTTTTTACAAAACCTGAAACTGTGCATAGACCAAACTCTAAACGTGAAGCGGCTCGCTCAAAGTGAATTTTTGGGCGAAATTCCTTTCAACTTGGGGAAGATGTGACATCCGGTAACCAAGCATACATTTTTACATTGGCTTCACTGTTTACTTGCTGAATTTTGGGACGAAATTCTTTTCAACTTGGGGATGATGTGACACCCCGCATTTTCAGGTTCCTACTTTAACGGAACTCTAGCTAACTTGCATGTTCATACATGACTAAACGAGTGAATTGCTTGGTTGGTCCCTGTGCTTTCCAGATCTTGCATTCTTGGTCCTTAGTGTTTAATAATAGCACAATTGATCCTAATGGTTTACAACTTATTACTAACGTGATCCAAAGGTATGAATTTTATAACTACGGTGGTCCCTAACCCTAACGGTCGTTAAATTTCTCAGTTAAATGGATGTGTAATGTCTATTTTACCCTTCGAGAAAACAAAATAAATGAAGTTTAAGCGGACCCCACCCACCCTTCTTCTTCCCTAACCCCCACGTTCTTCTTGTTAACAAACACTTCCTGTCACCATCTACTTCACACCACCATCACCACCCGGTGCTTCCTTTCACCATCACCACCATCACCACCATCACCATCGTTAATCATCGCCGCTAAGCTTGAACAAAAACCAGAACGCAAACCCAACCAGAAGAAAATATACATGAAAATAATTCGTTGACCTTCAGCCACGTCTCCACCTCCAGTGAACCGGTCCTTCCCTCACTAACCAGCCACCAACAACACAACCACCCTTTCACCACCCAATCGAATCTTCTCTCAATATCTCATTTGGCCTTTCTTTATTCCTCTCATTTCTGTCTTTGTCTCGCCCTTTCATTCATCTTTATTATATAAAGTACACTTTTTATATAAAAATATAACAACATTAGACAGCTATTATTTCATCTGGGCTGAAGAAAAATAAGTGAGCAATTTGATGATGAATATGTGGTAGCTCCGGTTGTAGGTTGGGAAGGTAGTAGCGGTGGTGGTTGTAATTGTAGGCGGTGGTCGGGTGGGGGTGGCGGTTGAAGGTGGAGATGGTGGAGATGGTGGTGGAGTTGCAGTTGCGGGTAGGGAGCCTCTCCCTCTGGGACCCTCGTGGAGCAGATGGTGCTGAATCGGGTTTTGGTGATGGTTGTGGCAGAGGAAGAAGAAGGGTGGTTGTGTTTGGGGAGATGGTGGTGGTTTAAGGAAGAAGAAGGTGGAGGTTTATGGAAGAAGAAGGGTGGGGTTTTATATTGGGTTCAAACATAAAAAGACTATAATACCCCCACATGAGAAGCACGTGGGTGGACTTAACCAAAAAAGTTAACTTTCGTTAGTCATGGGGATCAATCGAGTGCAGTTTTGTTAAACCTAGATACCAATCTTGTAATTAGTGAACCACTAGGACCAAGAGTGCAAAATTTGGAAAGCACAGGGACCAACCATGCGATTCTCTCGTGACTAAACACTTGACTAGGGTTAGTTAGGAAGGTCTTTTTATATGTTATAGGGTAATAACATATGATATATGATAATAACGTACATTACATTATAATAAGGAAAGTTTTCATCATGACACACACACGAGTCTTGTATCCCGAACGTTGGTGATTTGTCAAACATACATGGTCATATGTGCAATTAAATGATGATGAATGTGAATTAACATGATTATGTGAATTGCTGCTTAATAGATAGTCGTTACGTAAATCCTACGAATTATGTGCACTCTGTGATCAGTACATATTTAATATGTTACGGGATGACTAAAACCATAGTTTTTATGTAATTTAGTGAGAATAATATTATATGGATTATATCTGGGGCTAAGCCTTATTATCGGGCCCATTTATCAAGAAAATGCCCAATAAACCCGTAACCTTGGCCCATGATCCAATTCCTTTAATATTATTATAAAAAAAAAGAACCCTAGAACCCCTTTTTGCGCCATGAACAAACCCCACCCCTCTCTCTCTCTCTCAATTTCAATCAAACAACAAATTCTCTTGACTAATCCAAGTTGTATTGGGTGCAATCTCTAGTCTTTGAAGATTTTTTTCATTGACAGGTATGATCTTTATGTGTTTTATGATAATTATCAATGTTTTGAAAAGTTTTAAAAACCCTAAGAACTCTATGAATGAAAAATCGCATATGGGTGTTTTGTATGGATTCTTGGATGTTTGATATGAAGGTTTATGAGAATTGTTATTGATAATCATAACTAGGGTTTTGGAATGAAAAATTCATGGATTTAATCATGATAATATGGATTGATAATGTGTTATAGGCGATTATGGATGATTAGGGTTTATAAATAACTTGTTGTGAAAGTTTTGGTTTTTGACAGATTTGTTGTAATGTTTTGTAGGGCTGATATATTAATCATTTGATTTGATTGTTGGTTAATGCTAGAACAATGTATATGATATTAGGTTTCAAAAAGTCCAAAATCATGCGTTTTTTACTTGTTTGGATATCTATTCATGATTTTATGAGTTTAGATGTCAAACCAGATTTTCGGATGTGAAAATTGAGTCAACTTTAAAAGGGCTGTAACTTGAGTTTTACAAGTCCGTTTGTCATGAATTTTGGACAGTAGTTGAGTATATGGGGGTAGAAGCTTTTCCAAGTAGATTCATCTCATTTGGATGAATCTATGATTTTTAATGAATTTTTATGTAAGCCACTGTCAACAGCTCGTTTTATTGGAAGGGGCTGAACTAAATGATTTTTCATAAAATCATGGTGTGTTTTTGTCACGAAATAAAAATAGTGGAGTGATAAATAAACTTATGGAAGTTTCTGTAAAATTTTTGGGACATGAGGAATTGGTTTGATATTTTATAAAAATTGGTTTTGGTAGCCTAAAATCTGTCCAGAAAAAGCAGGTTTGAGAAACATTGATTATGTGATGATTTGAATGTGTTATTGAGTTATAAGTTTTGAAATCTCATATGGGAACATGTTTACATGTTATGTATATGATGTAAATGATATGATAGGTTAATTGTATGCAATGTGCAATGGGAACTGATTATGTTACAAGTCTTAACATGTTACACTATGAACTAGTCACCAACGATTGAACAGGTCATACATGGTCTACTTGTGTCGAGTCCACCTGCATGAGATGTCACCTAGGTCATTGTAGAGTACAATGGGTTAGGATAAACAACACGTGTAACCACGTTCAAACACTCATAACTCTATGTTCGATAGGTTATCGGTAGACGGGTTGTCTTCCACGTTTACGGTTTTTGGCTATTTTACTTAGCACGCACCCAAAGGTGAGTTTCACTACTCTTTTCTCAAAAGTATGCGTCTCGGGTTTGAGACAACTTTCTAAACTTTTTCTAGTCCGGTTTAGGACTAATTTTACATCCCGGGTTTTGAGGTGCTTTGACTCCTTGTGTGGGTCGGGTTTTGACTCCTTGTGTGGGCCGGGTTTTCGATTCCTTGTGTGGATTGAGTTTTTATCAGTTTTGCAACTTTATTGTCCTTTTGTGAACTAAACAAACTCTATCATTTGAAAGTACTTACAAGATTATTGGGTTAATCGTTGGAGGCGAACGGGGTATTAGTTTATAGCGCTATTAGGTTGTGCAGCAACCTCATGCTTGAGGTGCTTAGGTCACGAGCATGAACTTCTGACCACAAATTTATCTTGCTAGTGTTGACAGACACTAGTGCTGAGGCACTATATCATTTGTATGTTCACAATAACCTCATGTTTAGTTACATTGAGTGAGTTAGCTACCCCTGACAAAGCTTAAAACTGATGGCTTTTACAACTTGATAACTATACACTTGTAGCTTAAACTGTGAACTCACCGATTTTGTGTTGACACACGCTAGCATGCTTTTTCAGGTCTCTAGGTACGGAGCATGATAGGTCATGCATAATTGCGTCATGGGTTAATTGAACATTGTTAACTTTTTTTCTGCTTTTCATTCATTTGGTTTTATCTTGGGCGCGTTGTTTTGCGCATGGTTTTAAAATGGTTATGTTTGGTTTACGCTTCCAAAACTCATCTAAACTTTTTTATTAAACATTAAAGTTGGTTTTTAAAAATGAACTAAATGGTTTGGGCATTTAGAGTCGTTCATATGACTTATGGCTATGGGATCCTGGCGTGTCACGCGCCTCGCGGTAAAACCCCGCAGTGGAAATTTGAGGGTGTGACATGGCATGGCATTTCAAAATGAATTTATGCATTTGGGAAAATCTCATTTCATTATTATAGAAATCATAACAATACTAATATTGCTATTAATTATCATTCCTAATGCATCTTGTCAAACCAATTTTACAGTAATACTAATAAGAGATCTTTAGGCTTGTTATAGTTTGCCTAATATTTGTGTTTGTTTGTTGGAAGTTGGAACCTTGTAAACAGACTTGTAGATCGGTAGAGTTACCTTTTAATGACAAAAACTGGAAGCCACTCTAAAATAGTAAAAGGTATTTTGTGTTGTCGGGATTCTCACGGGAGCTCTGCAGCATCGCGGAAGCTGGAAGCGGCTCTATCCGAGTTACTGACTTTTGACAAGATATGAGAGCTTGATGGGTGTCGCCTAACGTTTGGTGTCGACCAATTTCCGTATAGTATTTGGTGA
This sequence comes from Ambrosia artemisiifolia, assembly GCA_032199755.1. Lineage (NCBI taxonomy): Eukaryota > Viridiplantae > Streptophyta > Magnoliopsida > Asterales > Asteraceae > Ambrosia > Ambrosia artemisiifolia. The sequence goes on along the minus strand of CM063516.1, from coordinate 28,351,938 downwards.
TAAAAAACTGAAACCAAAACGGAGAGTGTGTGAGTTATCGTTGAAGATTGTGAATCCATAAAGACCAAAGAGGAAGACAAGTCTGTTTTTGGTTACTTGCACCAAGGTCGCACGTTTTATAACAAACCGTAAGGACTAAGGAGCGTCAAATTTAATGGGACGTGATGGGTGTTAATTTATGTTACAAAGTGAAACCATTATCCAAATGCAGTCAGGAAGAACTAATGGCTCGGTATCGTGTATAGATGCATTAATGAACAATTCCATATTTAATTGACAATTTTTAAAATTTCTTCCTCCAAACTTAATTTTTTTTTCTTAATTGACACGTTGACCTCAAATTAGTATTGGGTTACCGGCTGATGGGATTGAATATTTGATTGCTTTTTAATGACAATTTGATTGTTTCTTATAGGTATTTTATTTATAAGTTTCATCATATTTATATAAAGCTACTAATGAATAAATGGTTATATGCCCTTTTAAATACCCATGTTAATTTCATGATTAACTTGTAAATTTAATATTTATATTAACTTACTCATCAAATTAATATTTATATTCAAGGATCAAAACATTCAATTGGGTGTTTATGGTGTTTATGAAGGGGTTACATCTTCATGTGGATACAAAGAGTGTATAAGAGATATATACAATTAGTATTAAAGGTTGTACATGAGGGCATAAAAGAAAGAAAATGACAAAAAAAAGAGACTTGTAAATGACTCTTGGTATACCATTTTAACTTTGGACAATTTGGACTTATTTGCCCATGTCTCCTCCTTTATAATGTAGTACCGATAGTATGAAAACATCAAAAAAATGGTTCACCTAAAGGTGAATGAAAATATTTTTTTATGATGTAATATATTAATGGAAATAAAAACATTTAAGCTAAACGTATTTACTATTTGTAGTTTCTTTTAAATATATATAACTGGAAGATAAACATTAGGAGATAAATTAATGCCAATAGCATAATGTTGGTGCCACAAGCTCTGCTACTATATTAATAAAGGGGAGAGATTCCCTTCATACACATTTAAGTAATAAGTTTGACTAGAGAAGTTATTGCAAGGTAGCCAAGTTAAGGAGATAAAAGATTATCTTTTAATCAGGAAGTATGTCATTTTAAGTACTAGCATCTTAAATTAATACTAGTGGGTTTACTCGCACATTGTAGCGGGATCCACAAATGGCTTGTAATACAACATTATGATACTTAGGTTTTTTACCGTAAGTTACGCAAAAAGAATAGAAACATGCACAGTATGTTTTAACAAGTATTCGTAGAAAGAAAAGAAAAGAAATGTGCACCACCACTTACAACTGATTGCATTTCACCACAAAAACCATGTACTCATTATTGAACAAATCTTAATAAACCAAAGGTATATTACTATAACAGACCAATATGAACATAAACATCACTCTTGTGTAAGTTGTCCGGTCATTGCATATCTACATAACTGTGCCATTGAAGACACCTTACTAAATCAAAAAGTTCATTTACATGACAAAAGCATGTAGTAATAATATGATATTGTATACACTATTGTATACACTATCATATGAAGGTCACTGTCCATTTAGAAATTAAAATTTGTGATTTGTAAGTTTGTAATAGATGTGCCCAACCTGACTCAGCAGCTAAAAAATTGTCCAATGTAGCAAGTGGGCTGAACCATCTCGTCCACTTTGCCGCCGGGTAGACGCATATATATGAAAAGGGTTTATAATATAAGTATTATTATGGCACACGATAGCCAAAAATTCCCAAAACACAAGTAGAATGCAAGTGTGCAGCCATATCAGGGTGATTGCTTTGAAGGGTTGAAAATCGGCAATCTTGGCTCTTAAATCCTCAAATATCAACACATTGCTAGACTTAATATCTCTGAATTATTTTTAGATGGACTTTTCATGCAAATAATCCAGTCCCTTTGCTGCATCAACAAAAATCTTTACCCGCTGCACCCAATCAAGCACGAGCCCCAGTTGTGCTCCTTGTAGACCCTTCCTAGTGGCATGTATATATGCATATTAAATAGATTTTAAATCCAACACCAATTATATTTCAACTTATGTATCCGTTAATTTAAACAAGAAAACAAAAGTTCAAACAAGTGTTCATGTAATGCAATATGTCATATAAAGATCCCGTGGTTGCAAATTCATAAGCCAAGACACGTGTATTTCCTTCCACGCAACTCAACAGGATTTTTGTGCTTCAGTGTTGAGATCATGGCAATCTTGAACAGAAAGACAAACAATATAAAGAAAAGAAAAGGATAAACTCAATTTGAATAGAAATAACTATATATATATGAGCAAATAGCCAAGTCATATTTATGCTTTATTATGTGTCAAACGACGCCTTTGCCTCTTGCATCTTTTGCAAGAAGTGAACCCATTGCGCATAGTGTGCACACTAAGTACTATTAATTAATGTGTCAATTACAATAAAAGAAGTTATAGGGTTAACCTCTAGCTACATATCCCGGTACCTGTCAAATGAATTGTAATTACTTACAGCTCGAAAGTTACATGCTGGTAGATAATCCTTCAATTATAGGGTCAACCTCCAGCTAAGGCTCCAATTAGGATGTTTCCACAATTCCACCTAAAAATTGGAACATTTAAGGACCGTTCGGATATGTATTTGCAAAAGTGATATTGTTATATTAAATACCCAAAATCAAGTAATCAGATAATAACTTGGAAAAAGCACATCAAAACACCCTCATAAAGTTAATAGTGGATTTTTTTTCTTAGCGAGATTGTATGAACTGGAGATAAGACTTTGGGAGACTTTATGCTCGTTAGAATTGTTTAGTTAAATAGAACACATCGATCTTGTATGAATATAATCGATACTTTGTAGTGACAATGATATATGTGTTAACAAACCATTAGAAGCTAAACGATTTACTAACTACCTTCTTTGCGCAACCTTTGGCAGCGGACCCTCATGGTAGAATCTTAGCATTGGGTTTTCCTTAAATAACAACTCTTTCTGAGTTGCTTTAGGTTTGCTTCCTTTTCTTAATTTTTAACATAAAATATGAACTTCAAACTGAAAATAAATGAAAAAAATTAACTGATAAAGGTCATAGAAATTTCACCTTGGTTCTTGCCTCCCATTGAATTCTCTACCTCCAACGCTTATTGTTTCTCTAATTTGGAATAAAATTGAAACAAAAAGAACTAACATGTGTGTGTATAGAGGGGGTTGGCCTCCTTATAACATCTTTAAGAAATGTTATCAGGCCAAAAGATGTTAACGTACAGGATGAAATTGGCCGGTCAAGTAGATTAGAAACATTTTTGTAAATAATTGATGTAGCATATATGGTTTTGTACTTTTGTTCATTAAAAATACACATTTGAGCTTTTTTTTTTTTTTTACTATTTCCAAACTAATTATCATCTAGAAGTTTATAATCCAAGACAATGATCGATTAGGCAATTTTTTGGTAATTGGAGTACGTTTCACTGGTGAAGATGAGCTGTTCATATAGACTGAATCATCAAGAACAAAGCCTGAACTTGGATATATTTGAAAAAATAATTTTCAGACCATGGAATTTCTCCTACCAAAGCAGATCAATAAAAAAACTACACCAACCTTAAATTTTCTAAACAAACAGGCAATCCTTTAACCAATACCTAATGAATGACACGTATATCATATCATCGATCTATCATAAAACGCCTAAAAATTAATCAACTAATAAAAGCTATAGAGCCTAATTTCACGTAATTATCATGATTAAAATTGAAAACAAAAATGATTGCGTTGAATGATATAAAAAAAGGTGCTCTGGTTAGCTTGACTTTAACTTTAGGAAGACTCCAGTCACTATATTTAAAGTTTTAAAACTCATACAAGTTTAGCTGAGATAAGATTATTCATTGTGGTAGCATAAATTATTATCTTTCATCGCCATTATATGAAATTTGTTCAAAAATATTGTTATCTGTAGGAGGAATGATTTTACACGAAAACAGGATTATATGATCATACAAGTTACAAAACCAGGTGCGGAAACCCTAGCTTTGAACAAACTGATATAAACTCAAATCAAAACACAATCAAAGTCATTTTCAAACGTTTTCATAGATTAACACATTCATAAACTTGATTACAATTGACTTTAGGTTAATCTAGAACACACACTGAACCTCTCAAACTATTCTGGAACAACACCTCAAAACACACACCACTAATGACTCTCTTAACATTACAAAAACACAAATTCTATTTATAGAGTCTGCACATTCGCCCATTTCACCTGGTCGAATGTGAGTTCTTTCCACATTCGCCCACTGTAGTGGTCGAATGTGTTCTTCTGTGAAGTTCCATTCCAAGTTCGTCCTGTCAATTCTACCTTCGCCCACCTGAACTTCTTCCTTCGCCCATATAAGTCTACATTCGCCCAGAACAGCCTTCTAACACATGTTAATATCCAATCATTAGTCGCAAAACGTATCTACAAACTCCCCCTCGACTATTGATTGGATCGTTTTCTGTCCTCGTCCATGGCTTTGTTCAACAATTTGATTCTGAGCTGTTTCTTCTGCTCTTTTGTCATTTCTGGCTCTAACCTTCTCTTCACCGGTTTTGACACGTTTGCCATCTTCACCATCTTGCCAAGTTTTCCATCCAAATTACTACCTGCATTAATATCATATGCAAAACACACACCAACCACTTGAGTGTATTTCTTTGCCTGATCAGCGTCGTTCGGCTCATGATGAATCGGATTGTAAAAGAGCATGATGATGTCTTCGAAAGTGCAATTTATCAACCACATAGGATCAAATACATGCACATGCTTGTATTTATCCTTTCCATCTCTCAACACAATCACCGCCTCTGCTTTTCTCCAATCATAATACCAAAAGATAAAGTCAGCACTGAAATGTTGTGGCATGGGCATTAAAGGTATTTTCCTCATCACTTCAGGTGCCTTATATATCAAAGTAACCCGCTTCAGCTTGGTTCTCGGATCAATATCCCTGTGAACTTTCCTTCGGGGATACTGAGGCTTGAATCTATTCCATTTCGTTCTACTCTCCCAAACCAGCTTGTCTGCGCACCAACCGACATGTGTATTATTAACTGAAGCACCCGACATTGGGAATCTGCATAAATCTCTAACCGCCCAGTACGGTAGAGTTAGTAAATCGATGAATCTGTAAAAGTACAAGATCCCTGATTCCCATTTGGCAGCCAGACACTTCAGCCTGCCCAAATATGTCCACCCAAGAGCTCTGCCTCTAAACTTAGCATTATGAAATCTATAAAAGTTTCCTTGAGCTTCAGGCTTCGGTCGGTTCTCATCCATTTCTCTTAATTTCTTCAAATAACTCTTCAATTCATCAGATTTATTTGAAGATTCTGGCATATCGGTTCCAAATACTTTCTCTACAAACTCTGCACTTCTCTGCTTAGCTTTCTTCTTCGCAGAAGTGTTTGGAATTTCAGTAAAATCTGGAAACACCACATCTTCATCAGTTTGTCTGAAATATTGTGGGTATTCCTTATGTGTTATGTCTTCTATTTCCACTTCTTCAAATTCAGGGGTATTCTTATCATCTGAGTGACTTCCAATATCCTTTTCAGGAATATGTGGAATCGACTCATCTACAATAAACTCCTCAAACGTTTTCCCTACCCTCTGTGCAAGTCCATCTAAAATCTCCTTTGCCACAGATGCAGGTACTTCCCCTTCTTCTAGATCAGGATCGTTATATTCCAACTCATATCTCATATCGTCAGTTTGGAATATTTCAGCAAAACGGCATGTGAACTCAATTGTCCATTCTCTTCTTTCCAACATGTCTTTGTAAACTTGTTTAGCATCATCAGTTAAAGACCTCACCTTTTCATTCCAGAATATACTTTCTTCTGAATCAACGTTCTCACCTTTCTTCTTCGAACTTGATTCTCCAGTATCTTTCTTCTTCTTTGAAGGTGGTCTCTTCTCAAATGTAAACTTTGATGTATCATCTCCTCCATCATTATCATCATCACTGCTACTATCATCTTCTTTTTGACTTCCCGAACCCTCTGCATCATCATCATCATCATCATTATCATTATCATCCTCATCATCACTCTTCTCCGATTCTTCATCATCCTCATCATCATCTTTCTCCTTATCCGACTCAGATGGTTCAAAATCAACCTGTTCTTCTTCTTTTTCTTTATCTTCTTCACCCTCTTTCAACTTGGGTGCAACATTGTACAGGTTATCAATCAACTCACTCAGGCGTTTATTCTCAGCCTTCAATTCTTTGTTGTCTTCTTTAATAGCCTTAAACCTATTCTTATTCCTCAAACATTTACCTTCAAGCTTTTTATTCTTTGCTTCAAGCTTCTTAACCTTCTCGTCAATCTCATCTTGATTCGACTTTGAAGCTACAACAATCTGAAGCATCTTTTCCTCATTCTGCTTGAACTTGGCTATTTCTGCTTGCTGAGCCACAATCATCTTCATCATATCATCCATCTTCTTGTTTACCTGCTTCATAACATCATCATCCACAGTAACTTTCTTTGACTTTGATCTGGATGGCTCAACTTCAGCTTCTTTCTCTTTCTGAGGCTTTCTGAACATGTCAAGTACATTATCCAGTGCTACATTGAACTCATCCACTGGTAATGTTGCTGCCTCTTTTGATTTCTTTTGTTTCTTAGTGACCGGTGAAGATTGCTTTGATGACGTACCAGCATCGGGTACTCTTTTTCCTCTCAAGAGTTGAGCTAACTCTTTTTCTCTCAGCTGCTTTGTGCTAGTCTTCTTAGCCATGGTCTTGTGCTTAGGCTTGGGCAAGTTAACAACTACAGTTTCTCCTTCATTCAACTCATCCATGTTTACACCTAAACCTTCATCCTCAGCACCAACAGACTTCTTGCTCTTCTCAGCTTCTGCAATCGATCTGTCTAATGATTCAGACTCACCAACCATAGTTGCCTTAAATTTGGTGGCCCGGAGATTTTCAGCATCCGAATCCCACTGTTCCTCCTCCTCAGTTTCTTCTGAATCCACTGATTCTTCATCCACCAAACTAGTACCTTTCTTAGCAGTTGATTTCTTTCTAACAACTTGTTGCTTCGAGCTTCCCTGATCAGTCTTTCCTTTGCCCTTCCCTTTGGCTCCAGGATTGACTACTTGCCTCTTCCTCTTAGTATTAGCATCAGCATATACTAAGGGATCATCATTATCAGAATCACTATTAGGATGCCTAGCTGTATTCTTTCCTGGATCAGTGTAATCCTCTCTAGCTAAGGCTCCAAACAACCTTCTGTACGGTGGCCTTTCATTATCTGGCACACCCTTGTATCCCTTCATTCTCACCAAAGTACGAATGTTCATGTGATCTAAAGCAAGTATCTGTGTTGGATCTTTCCTCAGATTTGGATACTTGTGATCAAAGATCATCATCAGGAATCTTGGGTATAACATAAAATACTTCTTCTTTAAACCCTTCAGCATCTCCAGCATGTGGTCCAAAATCATTCCAGCAACATTAAATGGTTTGTTGAGAGTCAACGCTACCATTAATGAGCTCAAACTCTTTCTCATTACGTCATATCCTCCACTAACACATCCAAACACATGGATTATGACGTGAGCAAAATATTTAAACTGCACGCTCAGTTTCCCTTTGTACATTGAACCATCAGTGATAGGTCCTTTGTATTTCATTCTGAGGAAACAAGCTTTCTGCTCAGTCCATGACAATTCTCTTGGATCTTCACTCACTTCAAACTTAATCTGGAGAGCTTCTCTGATATCAGACTCTGTAATGAACATCTCCATGTCTTGAATTTTGCTTCGTATAATGGTCTGATTATCCAGAAAGTCATACTTCGCGTTGTTGTAGAAGTCTTCAACTATATCCTTGTAGATAATAGTTGGAGTAGCCAAAGCATATACTACTCTGCTTCTCTTCAAGAACTTGATTATATCAGTAAACTCCATGTTCTTCTCTACGTCTCCCAGATAAGCACAGCAATTATGATTCTTCTCGAATGGCCATTTGCTTTTGCTCGATGATTCACCTTCTTGAACAGGTTCTGGGACTATATCTGGAACAAGAGTGTCTACTGGAATCTCCACATTCTCAGTCTGGTCAGCCATCTAAACACACAAAATCAGAAACAAACGTCAAAACACAAAAACGACAAAATTTCAAAATTTAAAGATTTTAGAATTCCACATTCGCCCGTTTAACCTGGTCGAATGAAGATTATTCTGGTCGAATGTACAATATTTTGGTCGAATGTGAAATAATATTGAATAATAATATACATTCGCCCATTTATGATGTACATTCGCCCAAACAAGTTTCACATTCGTCCGTTCGTTCAACCGAATGTGTAATCTGTTCTTCCCTAAAATTTGAAAATTTTCAATCTTTGTTGTTAATCTGTAAAAATGATTGAGATGAGTCCTAAAAGTGCCGACTAACACTCGTGTAGCATCAATTGCCCCTAACATTCAGTCTACATCAGTTTTTAATGACGAATTAGGGTTTTATAGTTTTAATCAAACAATCAGACATCAACTGATGGAATTAATCTAATTCGTTGTACACTCTCCCCCTAAAACTGATGTGGAGTGAATGTAAATCCAAATTAAACATTAACAAACACTCTATGATCATGAAATCTAAACCCTAGGTCTGTATAGAAAACGAACGATTCCAGTCTCATTCCTTCGTCATTACCTGTAAAATTGGTATCAAAATGATCAGGAAGTAATGAGGAATCAAACGCACAAGCAAGAAAAACTAAAGCAACAAGGTGTCTACAACCGAAAGAAAAATTTTGAAAAACTGAATGAGAGTTCGAATGTGCAGCTGGTATTTAAAGGGAGTCCACCTTCGCCCGTTTATATGTGACACGGCAATTGCTGATATTGTGATCCACGTAAGCTCACATGCAGACAATTACGCAATGCTTTAAAATGATACGAGTTAGGTGTATTAGACTAACACGATGTGGTGCCCACACACACGACATACTCCCGTATCAAGTAATTGCACAAAGCTTCATCGTAACGCGTGATTATGCCAGAGTTATCCGTAAAAGTTACAAAGTGTATAGCACAGAGGTGTACAGGTCAGCAAATGAATGCAGCAGAGTAACATGTGCGTATACACTAGGTTGAGGCTGATACTAATCATTGATTTGCATCAGATGATCAATACGATGTGATAATGATCTATGATCAATTAAAACATAAAGTTCCTCAATTCGGTAACTTCCGGTTTTGGCAATTAAGCTCTTTTAACAAATATTCTGATAAAACTAGGTCCGTAAATCAATACGACAAAAGTTTATCAGAATATCCCGGATAACCATAACATAACGACCCGAAACCTCAGATTTTGGCAATCCTATCAAACGAAATTACGGTACTAAGACCATATGCCCATGAGGTGTTCAGCCACGAACGCGTAGTTCGTTATGTTTGTATCACTAATGCACGCAATATTTAGTCTACGAAGCCTATCAGCATATCACACGTAATCAACACACGCCTCATTATACTATACAATTCTTTAGCCTGTGTCAGATCCCCACTGATGTACTATCATTTCCTTTTTTTACCAGGAAATCATTTTTGATTTTCTAATTTTTTAGGTCTTTTTGAATTTTATAATGTTTTTGGTTTTTCTGATAAAATGGCTCCCCCTAAAATAAAGAACAAATTTTTGGGTTTTCGATTTTTCAAAAAAAATTGAAAGAAACAATCCACTCGAAAGCATCAACTTCTTTGAGGATTAAACAATCCCCTCGAAAGCATCAACTTCTTTGAGGATTACGATAGTAAAGAGAAATTCCCAATTAGCAAAGAGAAATTCCCAATTAGCAAAATGTAAAAACTAAAAACTAAAAAGCGATAAACCGAGGTGCCGATTAGTCCTGTTTTTCCTTTATGTTGTTTACTTTTAAAAGATATTCAAAGCGGGATCTGTCAAAAGCTTTTGTGAACAAATCTGCACGTTGATAGTCAGTATGGATTTTGACCATATCTATCAATTCTTTAGCGTAACAATCACGGATAAAATGATATTTAATCCGGATATGTTTCGCTTTAGAATGATTTTCAGTATTTTTAGTTAATGCGATTGCGGCTTCGTTGTCACAGTGTATAGGGGTTTTAAGAAACTGCAAACCGTAATCCACCATCTGCTGTTGGATCCAGAGTACTTGCGAACAGCAACTCGAGAGCTTCACAGGTAGATAGAGCCACGGAAGTCTGTTTCTTGCATTGCCAGGTGATTAACCTGCTCCCTAAAAACTGGCAACCGGCTGTAGTAGATTTGCTATCTTTGTCGCAGCCGCCCCAATCTGCATCACTAAAAGCAATAAAATCAAAATCATCATCATAGGGTACCAAAGTCCTTTTGAGGGACAACCCTTCAGATATCTAAGGATACGCTTGACCGCCGTCAGATGACTTTGTTTCGGCTTCGATTGATAGCGAGCACAGAGACACGTTGCATACATAATATCTGGTCGAGACGCCGTCAAATACATCAGAGATCCGATGATTGCTCTGTATGTAAATGGGTCCGTCAGCTCCCCCTTAGCGTCCACTCCAATCCCGTGATTGGGCTGAATCGGGGTATCCATCGGCTTAGAGTCCTCCATCTGGAACCGGCTCAAGATGTCGGAGACATATTTCGTCTGGTGAATGAAGATCCCGTCGGGTCTTTGGTCCACCTGCAAGCCTAGGAAAAACTGCATCTCCCCCATTGCGCTCATTTCGAACTTTTCCTGCATGACAGATTCGAACTCCCTGCATAAAAGCTCGTTAGTTGAACCAAATATTATATCATCAACGTAGATCTGCACTAGAAGCAAATCATCTCCCGTCTTCTTCGTAAAGAGGGTGCAATCGACGAGGGCGTGCTTAAATCCTTTGGAGATGAGGTATGTACTTAGCTCCTCGTACCACTGTCTCGGAGCCTGGTGCAAGCCATATAAAGCTTTGTTCAGCACGTAGACCTTATCCCGGTGGATTGGGTCCTCAAAGCCTGGTGGCTGCCCGACATAAACCTCTTCCTTGACTTTCCCGTACAGAAATGCGCTTTTAACGTCCATTTGATAAACTTTGAATTTCTTGTATGAAGCAAACGCAAGGAACATCCGAATAGCTTCAATTCGTGCTACCGGTGCATAGATTTCGTTATAATCAATCCCTTCAATTTGATGGAAACCCTGCACGACCAATCTGGCTTTGTTACGAACAATAACCCCACGATCATCCTTCTTGCACTTAAACACCCATTTAGTGCCTATTTTCTTTCTATCCGGCGGCAAATCCGTGAGCGTCCAAACTCCCAATTTCTGGAATTGTAATAACTCCTCCTGCATAGCTTCCACCCAGGCATCATCCTTCAAAGCGTCCTTGTATGTCCTTGGCTCTACCTGCGACACATAACACGCAAACGACCAATCATTTTGACTACCAGATTGTTGAATTTTGGCATATAAAGCTAAAGCTCCAAAACTCTCTGGCGAGTTAACACTTTTAAGCTGCCCTCTGGTCATAACACTGCTTCCAGGATCACCGATAACTTGCTCCAGCGGGTGAATACGATGAATCCGAGATTCCGGATAATCAGGTACTTGCACTCCCGTCTGAACAGTGAAGTTCTCTACAGCATCCAGATCATGACCCGTGTTTGATGATGAAGCAACATCTGGAGTTGGAGTTGGGTTCACTGGCGGTGCCTCCTGTTCTTCAGCATGTTCAAGAATGACTTCTTCAAATTGTTCATCTTCAGATTCTGAAGAGTCTAGTGACGTTGAAGCCTCTTGAAACACTTCTTCCTCTTGTATAGGAGCATTGGTATCATTAGAAGCTGGTAGGGGGTTCACGGTGATCGGACGCACCAACGGTGAAGTCGTTGCATTTTCACACTCGTAAAGTAATCTGATAACAGCTTCTTCAACCAAGCTATCTAGATTGAATGATTCAAAGAAATCTTTGTAATCAAACATCCAATCAGGACCCGTGCCTTGTAGATTTTGAGTATATCGTTGAACTTCCACGTTAGCCCAATCCTCCACTCGACGAGTTCGCTTGTTGTATACCCGTTTGAGCGGGGTTGCATATCCAACAAAGTAACCCTCCTCGGCTTTAGGACTAAACTTCTCGCTTGGATTCAACATAGTGCATGGCGCCCCAAAAGGTTCTAGATACTCTAAATTCGGCTTTCTTCGGTGTAACAGCTCATAAGATGTTTTACCAAACTTCTTCACTGTTAGAACCCGATTTAATGTGTAATTTGCTGCATAAATCGCCTCGTTCCAGAACATTACCGGAAGATTTGAATCAGCAAGCATTGTTCTAGCCGCTTCAATTAGAGTCCTATTCTTTCGTTCAGCAACACCGTTCTGTTGTGGGGTGTACGGAGCCGAATATTCATGATGTATCCCTTTGCTTTCACAAAGTTCATCCATCTTGGCATTTTTGAACTCCGTCCCATTGTCACTCCGAATTCTCTTAATTTTCACATTATAGAGATTCTCCAATCGAGTGAACAGAACTTTAAGATTGTTAAAAGTGTCACTTTTGTTCTGCAAACACATCACCCATGAAAATCTTGAGTAATCGTCAGTGACGACTAAACAATAAAGCTCTCCAAGATGACTTTTGCGCTTGACCGGTCCAAAAAGATCCATGTGCAATCGCTCAAGTGGCATCTCTACAGAGTTAACCTTTTTCACTTTGTGGGACTGTTTGTGTTGCTTCCCCTTTTTACAACTCACGCACTTGTCATTCAGATGGAAATGTTTCACGTTTACTCCATCGACAAGTCCATTTCTCACAAGTTGATTCATTTTCCTCAGATGAATATGCCCCATTCTTCGGTGCCACATTATCGATTCTTTCTCTGTCGCTTTTGGTAGAAAACATGTTATTTGCCCCTGTGATGTCATCGCCTTGGACATATCAAGAATGTATAGATTTTTGATGCGAGGTGCCTTCAACATGATCCACTCTTTAGGAATTGTAAAGCCCGGTTTCAGAATATAGCAGGATTTGTCATCAAAATGCACAGTAAATTGTTTATCACATATTTGACTGACACTCAACAGATTATAATCAATCTGCTTCACATAAGATATCCGCTCGAAACTCACTATCCCATTGCTCACACTTCCTTCCATCGTGATATATCCACCTTTATTACCCGCGAATGCGACATACCCTCCATTGATGTTCTTCACGTCGAACAGCAACGCAAGATCCCCTGTCATGTGCCCTGAAGCTCCACTATCAACAATCCAAAGACTGCTAATAGGGCTAGCTGAAGCTCCCTGCACACAAAAAGTAGATCAGTTAGTTCTTTCGGGGGACCCAAGCCTGAGTCTTGGGTCTTTGAACATCAGGTTTCAAAGTAACATTTTCACAAGTATTTTCAACAACTTTTTGATCAATCTTTTTCTAATTGTTCAAAACAGTTTCCTTTTTCTCATTAACCCTTGAAGTAGAGGCTCCTGGAGTACCATTGGGTGACCAAGATTGTTCAGACCTTTTTAAGATGCGGATCTGAGACTTTGGGTTCTCAGTCGGTTTCTGAACATTGTTAGCAAATGTAACTTTCTTGGTTACCTTATCTGATTTAACAGACTTAGGTCCAACATTTGATTTAACAATCGGTTTCGGTGGAACCTTTTGCCTATCAATTGTTGCGTTCACCACAGGCTTCCTCCATGATTGTTCCATAGCAATCCGATTCCTTCGATCATATTGAATTGGACGATTGTTCCTCATTTGATGAAAATTGTTTTGATTATAAAACTGTTGTGATTGTTGAGGAACAACTCGCCTATGTGGTGGCACATAATGATCAATCGGTTTTCTTATAGAATTCCTCACTTCAACCTCGTGCCTTTTATGCCTTACATATGGGCACTGAGCAAGTAAATGCCCTCGTTCCCCACATTTAAAGCACGCACGGTACTCTTCAAAAACATTCGGAGCATTTGGTTGAGCAAATGATCTAACAGGGTATTGATCATTGTACTGTTGCTTCCTTAAACTCTCAGGGAGTGGCCCTTTTGAGTAAGTAGGCTCAAGAAAACCATTAGCTCTGTTTTTGGGTCGAATGAACTCTGTCACATGGACCTTTGGTTCTTGAGGAACATCCAAATACAATTTCTTTAATAATGCTGGTGGAATCTCATTTGTTCTCTCGTGTTTTGGGAACCAAATGGTGCTTTCTTGCCATATTTTGTCAATTTTAGCATAGTTAACATCTTTGATTGGGAAGTCCTCGTCAGAGATGATCTTATCGGATCCTTCCATCCGATAAAACACCTTGACAGGTTTGTCACATTGTTCATTCTTAACACTCTTTTCAAGATCTTTCTTTACCACATTTTTCTCAAGATCTTTCTTCACAACATTCTTATCAGACTTCTTTTCACGATGAGCATTTGCCATCGGAATCACAATTTGAGATGGTGAAACTGGTTCATTTGTAATGATGTGATTTTCTTTTGGAATTTCACATGCATTAACAGTTTGATTACAACCAGTGTCATCACTCTCAGTGTCTGAATCCACACTCTCAGCATTAACACCCTCATCATTGATACCTAAAATTGGTCTAACATCGGAATGTGGATCACCAATACTTGAGGTATTAGATTCATTTTCCGATGCTGAGTTCGATTTTACCGAACTCTCCGGTGTCACTTGGTGACAATTATGGTTTTCAAAAAGAACCGGAGATGGCACAGATCGGTAATTAGTGGTTTGATCATCAATGATGTGGTCTACCACATAAGCAATGTGCTTATAACTTTCCAACTTTTTGTTTACTTTCTCAGCAAAGCATTTGATGGCGGCCATTTCCAACTTGGTATTTTCAATTTCATTTATATAGTTGTTAATTGCCAATTGTTTTAAAGACAAAGTGTTTTTTAAGTCAGAAATGTCCTTTTTGTAGCCATCTAAAACTTTGTTGAAAGCATTCAACTCTTTGCGAGTAGATTGACTGTTCATGATAGCACTATCACGTTGAACACGGAGTTGTTTGTTCTCCTCAGTCAATCTATCACATGTACCACAATATTTATCACTTTTAACATCAGTGCTACACTCAGAACTTACAGGTTTTGGCGGATCAGTCATGGCCATCAATGCGAAATGAGCTTCCTTTCCTGCAAAGAATCTGGAATAGTCAATCTTTGTGAAAGCATCATCTGCAATGCACGACTTCCTTGTCATCAGAAAATCCGCTTCTGCTAGCAACTGATCAATGTCATCATCTAGAGAATTAACACTAGCTTCTGTATCCGATTCACTGTCTGAATCAGAATAAACCGATTCACACTCCTCAGGAACATCAGAAACAGTATCAATCACAACTCCAGAATTAGTTTCTTCAGTCTTAACCTCAACATTAACCTCAACAGGTTCAGTCTCCACATCCATCTCAGCCTCAGACTCATCACTTTCAACCTCAGTTTCTACCTTCTCATCCACCGTCACTGAATCTTCAATATCAACCTGATACGCAACACAAGCCACATTGCCACCAGTAGTAATTTCTTCAACACCTATTTGCATACTCGACCAGTCAAACCTCTCATCTTGTTGAGTCACCAATGCTTGATTCTGATTGGTGTTCTGATGTGTCTCATTTGGTGTAGTTATTGGTATGACTGTTCGGTTAGCATTGTTTGGTGTTTGGTTTTGTGTCTGGTTTGGTGTGTTTGGTTGTCTGTTTTGGTTGTTATTAAAGTTGTTTTGACGGTTTTGGTAATTGTTGTTGTTTTGGTAAGAAACTTGGTTTTGGTTTTGTTGTTGACGATTCTGATAGCTAGCATTGAATGGGTTCCTATTACCTTGTTTTGATGGCTGGGTGCATTCTCTTTTAAAGTGACCTTTCCCTCCACAGTTAAAACAAGTAACTTTCTCTTTATTGAACCCGTAGGTTGTGTTAGGAGAAGTTCCCAAATCTGTTCTACCTGTCTTCTCGATAAATTCTGTTGCTCTTCTCATAATGCTCGCAAAGGCCCATTGGATATCAATTAGTTCCATCTCTTCCTTGTCAATCTGTGCGTAGTCTTCATTGGTTAAGTTGTTATTCCCAATTTGACTAGCAACTAATCCGTTGTAGGATGAGACCATTGCAGAGACTAATGCAATGTGTTGCTGAGCAACTTCAACCGTCACATAACCCAAGTTAGAAGTCTCCAAAACCACCGTTTGTTGATTAGGTTGGTTCATTGGTTGTTGAGATTGGCTAGCAGTGTAGAAAGCTGCTTGTTGCATTGGGGAGAATGGTGGAATGTATGAACTGTTGTATTGTTGTTGTGGTGGTGGATTTGATGGTTGTGAAAAAGATGATGTTTGTTGATGGTAGTTGATGGTAGGTGATTCCATAACATTGGAAATACATGCAACATGTGGTGCTACTAGCCCTCCTGAGTTTGAAGTACTAGCTGAAACTGGATTACCTCCAAAATATAAGTTGGGATTCTGAGGAATCTGTGCTCTTCTAGCTTTCCTCTTCTCTTCCAATTCTTTGTTTTCCAGCTTCTCAATAAACTCTTGAATAGACCAGAATTGATAAGCATCCTTCTCCCTAAGAACTTCCACATGCTGATCCCAGTTTGGTGGTAATGCATCTGCAAACTTATCCACCTGCTTTGTCATAGGAATCTGTATACCATAACTAGACAGTTCAGATAACAAATGACTATATCTAGGAGTTAGTTCTTTCAAAGTTTCATTTCCAATATAAGAAAAATTCTCAAACTCCTTTCTCAGTTCTTCCATCCTTAGACCTCTAGTCTTCTCATTACCATCATGCCTTCTTTTAAGAGCTTCCCACAATTGCTTAGATGTTGTACACGTCCCAAACTGATGCAACAGATCGTTTGTGATAGCCTGTGTCAATTGGGAAAAAGCCTTCTTCTCCACAGCAAACTTCTTTTTCTCATCCTCAGCCATGCTCTCCAATGGCACTGGTTCACCTGTATTCTCCAAAACTGGTGCTGTGTAACCTCTAGCAATCATGTTCCATGCCTCTGCACCCTCCACTCCCATGCCTTCCAAATGTATCTTGAACTTTTTCTGCCACTGATTGTATTCTTGTATCTCCATGAGCTTCGGTGGCCGATTCCCGCTACCTGAAGACAAATCATTAATCAGTGTGGAAATAGCATTTGTAGTTTGAGTGTTTACCACCGCTGCTGCTACTCCCCAGTAGTCAGATTGTGGTGCTGGAGGTGCACTTTGAGCCATGTAGTTAATCGGCTGCGAAGACTGTGTGCTCGTCTTCTGTGCTGCCACTGTCCATGGGTCCATCACTTGCTGCTGTGGTTGTGTAGTTGTTGGTGTCGGATTAGTCGGAAAATTCCACATGATCACGAACTTCGAAAAATTCAACACTTAGAAAATTTTCAAAAACTAGTCTAGGTTCGCCCAGAAATGCTTCACTTTCGTCCCTTCTGATGTAGGTTCGCCCAAACAGTAACCCTCGAAGGTAAAATCTCACCAGAATGTAAAAACACACTAACACTTTTCCACGTTCGTCCAAACTGGTCTAGATTCGCCCGTTGCTATTTCAGGTTCGCCCGCCCGATCAATCGAAGGTGAAAATTGTGACCCGAAAGTGAAAAATTCAACAGAAAATTTCCAGGTTCGCCCAAATTCTCCTAGGTTCGCCCAAAAATCACTCAGGTTCGCCCAAAAATCTACACATTCGACCACTCAGTTCCAGATTCGCCCATATCAGATTTTGAAAAACGGTTACACTTTGAAAAACGGTTATTTTGATCTCTGATTTTCAAAAGTTTGTGAATTTGAATGATCTTAATCAGGTTTTGATTCGGAATTGATTTGGAGCAACTTTAATTCTTGGAATTTTGAATTTTAACCACAAAATCAACTCTAAATCTTTCAAAAACACTCAAAAACCATTTTTATGCAAAAACAGATGTGAATTGATCAAAATAATGTCCAAATCAGCTCTGAGTTTATCAATTTGTTGTTGTATGATCCTCTATGCTCTGATACCACTTTGTAGGAGGAATGATTTTACACGAAAACAGGATTATATGATCATACAAGTTACAAAACCAGGTGCGGAAACCCTAGCTTTGAACAAACTGATATAAACTCAAATCAAAACACAATCAAAGTCATTTTCAAACGTTTTCATAGATTAACACATTCATAAACTTGATTACAATTGACTTTAGGTTAATCTAGAACACACACTGAACCTCTCAAACTATTCTGGAACAACACCTCAAAACACACACCACAATGACTCTCTTAACATTACAAAAACACAAATTCTATTTATAGAGTCTGCACATTCGCCCATTTCACCTGGTCGAATGTGAGTTCTTTCCACATTCGCCCACTGTAGTGGTCGAATGTGTTCTTCTGTGAAGTTCCATTCCAAGTTCGTCCTGTCAATTCTACCTTCGCCCACCTGAACTTCTTCCTTCGCCCATATAAGTCTACATTCGCCCAGAACAGCCTTCTAACACATGTTAATATCCAATCATTAGTCGCAAAACGTATCTACATTATCCCGTGTGTTTATTTAGTTTGGGTGAGTTCCATTTTCATATAAAAGTTGATTATCTTTTAGGGGCATTTAAGGAAGAAAAGTGGTGAAATTTAGGAATTGTAAAGAAACCATTGGTATGCTATCTTAACATTAAACAATATGGACATATTTACCATGTCCCCTCCTTGATAATGTAGTATAGCTATTTTGCATTATGATTACAATTATTCAAATTATCATCTTATAATCAGGAACTATATCATTTTAATGTAAAACAAAGCATCTTAAAAAGTTACTAGTGGGTTGCCCCGCGCGATGCAGCGAATACATAACCCCAAATCTAATGCTAGGATATGCAATATAAAAACCTGTTATATTCAACAGCAAGCTAACTAAAAATCCAAGCGGCACAACAACGCAACATTAAATATGACCTATCGCTAGCCCGGTACAAAAAAGGAGAATCTAATTGACAAACAGCTTTATTAGAGGTGACTATATTGGAAAAATCTAATTGACATAGAACTCCACTAACAGGTAAAATTATGTTAATTTAAGTATAAAAAATGGCTAAAAAGAAAAAAATAAGTACATAACTAAACCCAAACCCGTTGTTTAATCAAATGTTGTTTATGCTACTCTTATTTTGAGGAGTGATTTCAAATTTTTTAATGTTAAGTGATTTAGTTTTTGAATTAAGTTTTACCGAATTAAGTTTTACCAAGTATAAATGATGTTACCTAATTAGTGTTACTATAGTGAGATGTATACAGTGTGAATTGTGCTATAATATAAATAGTAAGAAATGCTCTTACGATCTATACATAATCCTCTATTTATATTTCACTTCATCTATACTTAAATTTGATAAAGCAATGTGATTTTTTATAGAAACAAAAGTTTTGGAAAGCCCGAGATGCTTCTGAATGATACCAATTGTTTCTGAGTAACAACAAATATATTGCTTTTTATTATCATATTTAAGTACAATGTACGTACATGCAAGATGAAGACATCTGAGCCAAGAGCAAGAAACTGACCTTTTAACAATAACGCAGTAATGTTCGGTGCTCATCCTCACCACAAACCTGATGTGTTAAATTCCACCTTTAAAAATCGTTCATTTTTCCAACTCAAAACAAGGAAAACAATGTTTAAAAAAGAATAATATATGAGGCATTTTTAAACAAGGTCAACCTCGCATCATTCCAATACAGTTTAGTATATTAATGTCCTCCATATAGACATGTATGTTCTAATCTAACTAAGGTAAATGAGTTATAAACCAAACGAAATGCATACCCCTGGTGTATAATGTTTACTTTGTAGTGGAGCCAAATTATCTGGGACATTCATGAACTTGTCGATTTCATCAAACATTTTGACAGCTAAAATGTGTGATCTCGCGGTTGCAGACGAAGAGACCCACTTGGTATAGCAACACCAGGACAAGTTCAACCTAATTAAAGTTGATGGGGTGATTGACATAAAGATGTGGAGTTGAAATTATCAAGTTAAATAGGAAGAACATCGACCTCTTGGAGGAGAAACGATTCAACTTGCATAAATTGATGATCACATTGAATATTATTGAATCTCCATGAGAAAACAATGAATATTATTGAATCTCTTGGAGGAGAAACGGTTCAAAGTATCTATTTTAATAATCACCACATAAAAAATCGTTTTCTTTTTTCGTTTTTTATATAACAATGTGGTACTAGTTGGAGAGATTAAAAAATACTCGTTAATTTGGTGTAATTGTTTTTCTAAAACATTGTCATACAAAAAAGTTATTAGCGTTTGAAAAACATTAAGGAAAGTGCATGTGTTATGTACATGAGTGATAAATAAATTTTTTTTAAATCACTAATGACATGACACGTTCAAATGGGGGATTGTCCTCTTTAAATACCATGTAAGATTATAGGCTTTGGTTTATTATAATAGATAGATTTTATCACAAAAAATATTAAAGTGTGAAAATAATAATGTTACATACAAGTTTTAAGCCATAGCCTTGACTCGTAATTATATTCATCAATATTTATAACTTTTAATAGATATCTCAACTTTAACCTATCGATTACAATCCTTGTCAAGAAAAACAAATAAAAAATAATTAATTAACAATGATGGAGACAAATGAAATTGTAAAGGATTAAAGAATATAATCATAATCACTACCACCAACCACAAGATTGACTTGAACCAGTAAAACATGATCCACCGTCATACTAATGTCATAGCATCCGTCACAAATTCACAATGTTAGTTCCACAATTTCTATATATGAACTTAAATTGCAGTTCATGTTTAAAAAAATATATTTATATATTGGTTTTCAGTGTGCTATAATATTACTTTCAACTTAACTTAAAAGTAAAAACTAACATTACAAGAAATTAATTCATTTTACAATAAGTGATTGTCGTTGTGAAAAAATAATAATAATTCTATGAATTTTACTAAAACTTAACTTCAAAGTTAAAACTACAATTACAACAAATTGATTAATTTTATAGTCGGTGTATGAGTTTGTCGTCCTAAAAAAATAAGAATTTTATAAATTCCGTTGATAGTTAAGTACAAGAGAGAATTTTATATAGACAAAATCATAAAAATCAAACCTTTATGTATTATGAAAACTAAAAGTTATACCTGTCACTTTGAAAAGCATTCAAACCATCCTTTTACTATCACTTTTGTTACCAGAATCAACCTTCTGACACCGTTTGATTTAATTCCCTCCTATTTAATTCAACCCTTAATCCCCTCACACGATCAAAATTCGACGATGCGGCAACTTGACCTAATTTGCGGTATACGTTGATTTTTGCACTCGACCTAATTTAAAATTTTGTTTTTTTTTATTACTGATTTTCATTTGAT
Source organism: Ambrosia artemisiifolia (assembly GCA_032199755.1). NCBI lineage: Eukaryota > Viridiplantae > Streptophyta > Magnoliopsida > Asterales > Asteraceae > Ambrosia > Ambrosia artemisiifolia. The sequence continues at coordinate 28,330,470 of CM063516.1, read as the reverse complement.
TTGTGAAATGCAGATGATTATCCAACCCTATTCTCTATCATTCTGTATAATGGGGGTTATTTCACAAATCCATCTGACCGAAGATATGTGAATGATGAGTTTGATTTCTTTTAATTGCTGGACATTGAGAATTTTTTTTATGTTGATTTAGAAATAATCAAGAAGAAGTTAGGCCGGTTACATGGATGATGTTTCTCACTTTCACTTTTGTGACCCCGTAAATGACTTAGACAATTGAACCCATCCTTTAGTTGATGATAAAAATGTACAAAACTATTTTGAACTTGTCAGGGCTAATAACAGGTTTATTGATGTGTACATTGAACATGGTACTTCAAAATTTCAAGGGTTTTATAAATCCAAATCTAGTGTTGTGCTTTCAATATGTTGGCCAAGTGGAACCAAGTTAGTTGATCCAATACGAACTAATGAAGTTGGAGTAAGTGGAAGAACGGAAGGTGATTCGGAGTATAATGTTACATTGAGGAACATGCATGAGGTTCGATTTATTCTAGATGGGTCGTTAATGATAAATAAGTTGATAGCCTAGCTAAAGAAGAGAGGGGGGAAAGTGTTCCTTTTAAAGATTGACTTCAAAAAAGCGTATGATAATGTGAGTTGGAGATTTTTGTTATCTATGTTTGATCAAATGGTTTTCCTGCTAGATGGATTTTATGGTTTACAGGGATTCTTGAGTCTACTAGATCTGCGGTATTGGTGAACGGAACGCCGACTTTTGAATTTCAGTGTTGGAAAGGTCTTAGACAAGGGGATCCATTATCGCCTTTTCTGGACATGTACTCTTTCTAAAGCTTGTCATGTTGGTGTGTTACAAGAAGTTAAGGTGAATAATGAAGTCCCAGATATTTCACATTTCTTAAATGCAGATGATGCATTAATTATGGGGGATTTGTCGAGATTGAATATTGAAAATACAGTTAGGGCATGCTTAGGGCTCAAAATTAATATCCATAAATCGAACCTTTTGGGGATTGGTATTGGTAGTGAGAAGGTGGGGGCATGGCCGCTGTTTTAGGATGTCAGATGGGAGAGCTTACATTCGAGTATTTGGGCGTTAGGGTGGGTGCTAACATGAATAGCTGTAATAATTAGAGGTCGGTTATTGGGGTGTTCGAGTCCCGATTAACTTCTTGGAAGGCCAAGACCCTCTCTAACGGAGGAAGAGTGGCCTTTATAAAGGCCGTCTTGGAAAGTAAACATGCGTATTATTTTTCGTTGTATAAATCCCCTCGTAAATTCATCAATATTATAGGTTCAAGTACAGGAAATAAAATTCATTGGGTTGTGTGCAAGAGGGTTGCATTGACAAAAAATGGGTGGTTTGGGTATAACTAAGCTAAGAGATGCTAATGATGTGCTTTTAGCTAAGTGGTTATGGAGGTATAGAGCTAAACAAAGAAGTCTATGGAGGCGGGTAGTGGACTCGTGTCACATGAAAAGAAGACGTTGGTCGGGCTTGCCTTTGAACAAATATATTGAAGGGTGTTGGAGCAATATCGCTAAAATGGGGGAGAGGTTAAAGATCCATGGTAAGTATGTCCAAGATTATATACACGACATTCTAGGTGATGGGATAGTTATTCGGTTTTGAATAGATTGTTAGACGGGTGACGAATGGTACAAAAATAAATGGCCTCAACTACTCGGTTTGGAAAAGGAGAAGTAATGTCGAGTGGTGGATCGGATCATGGGTGAAGATAGTTAGATGCACTCTCTAGAGAACATGGTGTTGCAGAATGAGGTTTGTGTGTTATGCGACTTCGATATCGAGACTACGGACCACATTTTACAGTGCGTGTTTTTTTTATGGGCATTTGGATGCTTGTGGGTAAGTGGTGTAAGATAGATCCTATTTTTGCGTTCGGGTTTAGAGATCTAGTAGAATTGTATAAGAAAGTTGACAGGAGCAAGGTGGGAAAGAAAGTGGTTCACTGTATTTTTATGGTCACATGTTGGGTGATATGGAAAGCGAGGAAAGAAAAGATATTCAAGAGTAGGACCTATAGGGTGCACGAGATAGTTGCGGAGGTAAAGTCGTTATCATTTTTTTGGTTGAAGTATAGGTCAAGGTTTAAAAACATAGTTTGGAATGAATGGTGTAAGTACCCACTATATATGTTGTAATTGTTTGTTGTGGTCCTCACTTTAAGAACTCGCTTTGTAATGAATGAAAATTAATGTTAAAAAAAATGTCTAATCCAATCATATTCTATCATTACATCATCACATACATGCCTAGATATCCAAGTGGTATTGTTAAAACCATAAAGTTTTCATTAATGACAAGTTATGAACATTTAGTTGATTTTTAAACAATCATCCCAATCATGTTAATATACGTAGACTAGCATATAATTGCCATCCTAGATCATCATAAACATCTAGAGCACAATCCCAAAAGATCATCATCAACAAGGTTTCTTTTTTTAGTAAGTTAGGAACTATTATGTAATTCTAGAGTTTATCAATCATCGATCACAACGTATATCATCTTGATCATAAACAACCATTAAGAATACCTTTTAATTGTTAGAAATTTGTTTGCATGTCTTAGGGTTTCATGAACATGAAAACAAATCATAAAAACAACAATTAAAAATAATAGAAATCATAGAGAACGAACCCTAATGCTTGAATGCTCCGATTTTCGCGATCCCAGACCTTGAATATGCTTCAAGAGCTCAAGGGGGTGATTTTCGAGTTTAGAGGTTGCTGGTTCATCTAAATGAGGTTGGGTTGATTAGTGTTAAGAAAACTTGATTAAATATATTAAAGAGTTAATTGTCAATTTAGTCCTTGAGGTTTGTCAAAAAAATGCTACTTTAGTCAAAATCTTTTTTTTTTCTCATTTGTGTCTCTGAGGGTTCCCATTTTTTGTCAATTTCGTCAACTGCCCTAACTCTGTTTACAAAATCCAGTTAAGTCAGCAACATTTTTGTCCATATACCACAAACATTTTTTTTTGCCATTTTCATCCAATTCCTTTTCACCTCTTATTAATACCCCATCTCCACCAATTGAGTACTAGATCTCTACTTTTCACCCCTCCCCTTTTCACCCCATTTTACCCCAAAACACTGTTATTCGAAATTGAACAATAAACTCCATCGAGGATCCTCATGTTTGTGCTGGAGCAAAACATAATTCCTCAAGTTTGTGCTTTGAAATTTTTATTATTATTTATTTTTTGTCAAGTCTTGTTTGCAATGTTGGTCAACACTCAACGGTGTTCGATACTTTCCTAAAAGGTGTGGCAACCAGGCTTGAAGAGGTTACATATATTGTCTATAGAACTAAGGGGTTTAATAAGTTGACAAATCTATACTTGTAGAATGTTGAGAGTGAGCTACATAGCATATGATAGATTGGCTTCTAAATTAGTGTTTAATTTCGTGGAGCTCGTCTGTAATTGTTGTTTTCTGGATGCTATTATCTTGTGTATATTTACTGAAATAGATATGTAGAGGGTGTTTGGGATTGAGTTTGGTAATGCAAAAGTGCTTTTGGTCAAAAGTGCTTATTGGCTTATGACTTTTTGAAAAGGACTTTTAAAAAAAGTGTTTGGATTAGCTTTTGGATGAGAAACCTCAAAAAGTCAATAGATTGTTATTTTTTTAAGTGTTTCGCTTAACTTATTGTGAATATTGGTTATATGGATGGTAAATTTGTAATTTTTTTTCTAAAAGTCAAAAGCCAAAAGCCAGGATTTCTAACTTTTCAAAAACAACTTTTTCACCCTTAAAAGCCAAAAGTCAAAACAGAAAGTGCTTTTGGGTTACACAAACAGCTTATTGACTTATTGGCTTTTCCAAAAAGCCAATAAGTCAATAAGCTAATTTGAAACTCAATCCCAAACACCCTCGTAGTCATTTGTTTGGTGGGAGCTGACTTTTGTCACTCAGTTTTTAAGGATTAGGTATTTGACTTAGTGGTGTATTGTTAATGTAGGTTCCACTTTTCAACATACTGAAGAAGTTCGATGGGGAGAGCGTAACTGAAGTAGTGTGCCCTTGTGTAGCCAGGAGCCCAGGATGAGATATCGTGTTACAAGACTTCCACAGTAACACGAATTGGATGAAAAGGGAGGGGTGAAAAGTGAAGATCTAAGACTCAACTGGTGGAGATGGGGTATTAATAAGGGTTGAAAAGGAATTTAATGAAAATGGCGAAAAAAAAAGGTTTGTGGTATATGGACAAAATTGACCTTGACTTAACTGAGTTTTGTAAACGGAGTTAAGGCAGTTGACGAAATTGACCAAAAATGGGAAACCTCAGGGACATAGATGAGAAAAAAAAATATTTGGACTAAAGTGACATTTTTTGACAAACCACAGGGACTAAATTGACAATTAACTCTATATTAAATTTCGTGAATCTTGGGCTGAATAAGGGCTGGGCCACGACCAGATTCCTCGTGGACCGTAAAGGAATTGGCCCGTCATTGCGGTACGCGACGTATCTAGGTCATGTGCTCGGGCTGATGTTTGGGCTAGTTTGTTGGATTGGGCTTTTCATCCTTTCCTTTCCTTTCTCTTGGGTTGGTTCCCTCACATCTCTTTTGTTTTATTATTATTATTTTATTTATTTATTTTCTTTCAAATAATAAAAGTCGTCATTATCATCATCATCATACCCAGTTAATCCCACCAATAGCAAAAGCTAAGGTAGGGTCTGAGGAGGGTAAGATATAGACAGCCTTACCTCTATCCCGTGGGAATAAAGGTAACTGATTAATATTTACAAAACTTAATTACTTTGGAATAATGGCACATGTAATTTCACATATGTTCACCTATACACCTAATTTGCTAATAATTTCACACAAGTTATTTCACAATTATATTTTTGAAATATTTCACCAACGTTCAGGGGAACAAGATTTGTGTGCGATCCGGTAATTTTACGAATTACCATTAAGTGAGTGTTTGTATTCAATGCACTTAATATATTCTAATTCTAATTAAGTTTAATGTACAAATGTTTGACCAAAGTAAGGAGTTTGTGTTTGACCTAAAATTGTTGGGTGTCACACAACTCATGGAACAGACGTCATACGAATACTCAACCTAGTTTATTATATAGTATATAGATATAGATTCATAAGATACAATTAGTAAATTGTAATTTGTTACTTATAACAACTTTTATTCCCCCTTGACGGGGCGTACATGTAAAAGGTAAAAATTGTGAGTACTGGGGGGAGGAATATTATTATTAGTGTGTGTGTTAATTTTTTTTTTTTTTAAAAAGAGCCAACCGAAACCAGCCACGTGCCCACTACATCTCCCCCACGCCCATGGTCTTCACCCCGCCCGCCCCCTTCCACGCTCAACCGAGACGGTGATCCTGCCTGTGAAGGCCTCCCCCCCCCCCCCCCCCCCCCTTTCAAGCCCCACTCCAGGTTAGTCTAATCATAATTATTATATGTAATATTTCAATTTTAATATATATGTTTACTTTTTCACTAAATGATCGTTTAGTAAATAAAACTATGAATCTAATGTCTGCCTACAACTAGACTTGATAGTTGAAACAACGATCACAACACATAACCAATTCTACTATGTGAGGCATAATCTAACATGATTTTTTTTTATTCATTACCCTCCAAGTACTTAATATCTATTAAGAAGAATACATGGATTATAAAGTTATAACAAACTATTCAGTACCCATAATTAACCAACATTACATATATAAACGTAACATGCTCTAAAACGCCTCCACGGCCTAAGTGCGAGGCTAGACTTATAGCTTGAAACGTAAGAACAAAATCGAGTAGTAGCTAGGTCCGTTTAGTGAGTACATTTGCACTTTAATAATTAGTAGATCTAAGTAGAACTTGAACTTGAAAAAATATTTCAAATAAACATGTTTTTTTTAGGAAAGATTCCGATATATGCACCAAAACTATTGAGGATGATTTGTTAACACACCTAATTCATGATTAACTGCTTGCACACAAGTATGCTTAGCTAGTATCTCAATAAGAACCTTCAATGTTTAACAATGAACTAAACAAGGTGTAACCAATACAGTTAACCCTCCCCAATGATTTATGAAAACATGACTTGTCGTCCTAAGGTTTGTGCATGACCTCTACTTAAAGGAGCACATGCCTAGGATGGTCAACCGTTGCCTTATGGGTTACACAATTGTTTTGTGACCTTAGTAAGGGTGTTTATAGTCTGGTTTTTAACGATATTTAGGTCAAACCATTAGTAACAATTTTAAATTATAAAAAAAAAACAAAATCGAAACGTTGAAATTTATAACTGAATCGTTACTAATAGTTTGATTCCGGTTTGCTTAAATTGTTTAAGCTTATTGAGTCGTTATACAAGTTGTCCAGATTAAGGCATCAATATATTTTAGAAACCTTCAATTTGTCTTTAGATATTTTTAAGTTTTGTCAACAAATAATATTGTACCAAATGTATGATTGTGGCTTACATGTTCAAATGATGGGTCACGGGAAAACGACTCTTTGAGGCTTTGTTTTAGTAGGTACGTATTTTGATTTTTTAATAAGCCTATACAATCAGTTGTTGCATTTCAACTCTTTAAGCTAATATTTTAATTAGGCCAAACATAAATAATTAGCATTTCAAATATTCAAAAAATTAAATTATATAGTCAAATCTTTGAGACCAAATAGACTTTATACGGCCGGTTTTGAAATTTTTAAAACCAATGGACAAACTTTAATTTTTTTTTTTTTTACTCCAGTTCATGTTAGTTGGGGTAGAGTAATACAAAAAATTGGCAATCAAACTAAATTAATAGTGAACAAAAGTACGTCAAACATCATTACAAATGCATAATGAAAATTTAATATATCTAAAGTTGTTCTCTCCGAGTTTTTATTTTTTGAATCCTAGAGAGACATTCCTAATCAAACATTTTTCAATATAACATATACAACTATCGCCTAAATTCTTATCACCAATCCGAGTATGAAGGGATGGTGCGCGTTAGACAAGTCACATCCGGCGATGATCGGTCTTCTGTTGTTGTGTGTTTGCCGATTCTTTCAATTGTTTCTTTCTATATTTTTAGCAACCTCTAAAATCAGGGCTAACACTTATGATAATGACATTTGAAAATTATTTGGACATTGGCCTATGAATTAAGTCCATAAAAGATTAATATTTAGATATTGGTCATTCAGCTTATGAGTTACTAGATTATATCCCGGAAGCTTTCCAGGATAAATAATCAACAACACATGTAACAAAAGTAATTTGGACGCATGTGATCTATTCCATATCAACAAAGAACTTCAACAATAATGGTCATGGAGGGAGCTACATAGTGCAAACGTCATTTACGAGCTCGACCACACATCCACATAGGTGTTCGTGGCTCCAAAAATGCATGTTATTTGCGATGGGATTCTAAACATTCCCAAAAATGAGTTTAGAAACCTCAAATATCACCAACTTTTATGTTTATTTTTCATAACCAATCTATTAATATATATAAAAAAATTGAACGTTGCTGACGTGGCGTGTAGTGGTGGCTTCAATCTCTCCATGAAACTGTCACGTGGCAATGTGGCATCATAATTGAAAGAATTTAGTGTTTTTGAATTTTTTTTTAAACCCTAATCCTTTTGCCATTCTATTCTCTACATTCTTTATCTCTTCCATAATTCTCTCACAAACCAAATCTACTTATATTTTAAATATAATATTATTATAAATTCAAATATTTTATTAAGATATGGCTATCTTCAAAATAAAATAAACATATTTACCTGTCATATTATATTAATATACTAGCCGATCACCCCGGGAAGGTCCCGGGGTTGAAAATTTTAATATGATTTAATAATACGGATCAATAATTCTCATTTGCGTTCACTGACCTGAACCATGAAGCAAATGTGGCGCAAGTTACAATTCCTCAGCACCACTAACCATCGGTCACCAAAGCCTACATCAATAACAATGGCATACCTACAATAACAATCATCAAGTAACTATTCGACAGTCAACCATCACCATTACAGTATCACATCCATTAAGTATTTTAGCAATTACTTAAGCTAATACGGTACCATTAAATCCCATTACCATCTATACCTGTAATGCGAATACCAACCTAAAATAATGTATAACTCTTACACCTATCATAAAGTGTAAATAAATGCATAACTCTAATATCAATGTTCAATACCTAACCTAAAACAATGTATAACTCTAGCATTAGCACCTATCATAAAAGGCTAAAGAAATGCATAACTCTAATGTCAATATTCAATACCTAACCTAAAACAGCCTATAAATCCAATGCTAACACCTAATACTTCAACATGAAGAAACACTAAAAACCTAGCCGAATCGATAAAGGATACATGACATATTATATGAAGCGTCTCAAAATATTAAAAGAATCATCACACATCCCACAACCTTTTCTTTTATTTCAACTAATATACTATCACAGTCATAACTCACAGCTCACAACACAACTTCAAACCCAATTTTAAGCCTAGTAATCTACAGCTAGATAATCTTAACCCAATAACATGAACTAAACCTATTGTAATCAACCTAAGCTACCTCTAAATAAGCCTAAAGCATGTCTTAAACCCCTAAAAGTTGTATATTATTTATTCTATACTATACGCCCCGCCTTAAAAAGCCCTCATTGTTTAATGCTTAAGCGCCTCGCACTTAGACCTAACTAAGTCTCACACCTCTCTTTTGAGCTTTAGTGCTGCAGTAACCAGTCCAGATTCGGGAGTCCATGCTTCCGAAAGCAACTTGATCTTTGCAGGGATCTCAAACTTCTCCAGTAACTTCCCAGTAAAAAATAGTATATGCTCATTTACATATTTCCCATTCTTTTTACACTATCTGGCATCCTCCAATTTCTAAACTTGTACTCATATTGGACCCACATCATGTCTTTATTTCTCCTCCATCCACATAATATTATGAGATGGACCCACAAAATGACCTATATGAATAAAGAACCCCCAGTCTTCCCATTTAACATGTATCAATAACCATTTGGTATATGCATACAGAAAAACACAAATACAAGATAAACACAAGGTGGCAAATCATCAAACACCTTATCTGCACTCCTACAAACGGTTCTATTTCCAGTTTCCCACAAAAAATCAATAGATTAACAACAACAACACACACACAAACACATAATAATAATAATAATAATAATAATAATAATAATAATAATAATAATAATAATAATAATAATAATAATAATAATATACCTTGTGAAGGTGAAGCATGAGGAAACTCAGAAACAGGAATACTCTCTTATCTGCACTCCTACAAACGGTTGTCTGCCACCAATAATAATAATAATAATCGAAGCAGTAGTTACAGTGGTGATCCCAGCAATCTGCATCTGAAGAAAGAGTTGACTCAGATTAGGAAAGCTGCTCGTGTGCTTAGAGATCCTGGTACTACCTCTTCATGGAGGTCACCTCTTGCTTCCTGCCACCAATAATAATAATAATAATCGAAGCAAGGATATGGCTCCTGCCACCAATAATAATAATAATAATCGAAGCAAGGATATGGCTGTGGTTTTGGAATCGATTGCAAGCGAAAAGGTGGAACCCCCGGCGAACGCGGAGGCGGTGGGTACGGACGATAGTGGGTGTCGGCGGCGGTGGTGTGGTGCGGTGGCCGTCGTAGTGCTTGGCGGTGGGGTTTGTTCGACTTTATTGAGTTATACAGAGAGGGTATATAGTGTGTATCAAATCAATTAATTACAGCAGGAAGGTATTGAGATGTTTGAAGGTTTGTAGGGGACAGAATTGAAGATCGTAGAGGCAGCAGAATGGATTTGGAATTAGGGTTAAGAGAAGATGGGTAGTATTCTAAAGGAAAAGAAGAAGAATAATTGAGAGAGAGAGAGAGAATGAGAAGAGGCGGATGATATTTTAGGGTTTGAGTTTTTTGGTTTCTTTTTAATTAAAAAACAAAATAATTGAAAAACACCAAAACCTTTCAATTAGGATGCCACGTGGCAGTTTCAAGAGGGCCTTGAATCAACCAATGGACGCCACGTCAGCAAAACACCTTTGTTTTATATATATATATAGATTTCTGTTTAGAATTTTTTTTAAATTATTATTGTTAAAAATAAATCAAAAAAGATATGGATATCTTCAAATTTAAATAAAAAGATTTATATTCCAATTTATCTAACAAACATTTATTAAATGAATATTATAAATAGAGGTAAACATTCCGTTAGCTTCTACCTTTGATCAGGAGAGAAGGTTTATACCAATAATCTAATGCACAAATATTATAACTTTTGCTTTGACAAATAAAACAAATGATGTCACTGATAGATTTAAAACAAAGCACTAATTACTTTAACAATTATCATATATACCCTTAATAATAGATAATTGCGTGTACACTTATAGATTTATTAGTTGGGATTTTTACTTTAATTAAATATGTAATGTTTGTAATTCAATATATGTATTAATAAAATCATATAACCAAGTACTTTAAAGTGAGACCAAAACGATGAAAACTTCAAAAATGTCAAAACCTCATATGTAATCTTTAACCACATTTGCTTCAAGGTTCAGGTCAGTGAACGCAAATGGGAATTAATGATCCGTATGACTGAGTTTACGATTGGTATGTTTTCTACTTTTATCATTTTTTATTAAGTAATATTAGATTTTTCAACCCCCGAGACACTCCCGGGGTAATCAGCTAGTCTAGTAATAAACTATTTTAAATTGATGAATAATTTGTTTACTATTTAATCTTTAATAAATTTTGAATATATTAAGTTTTCATGTACAAATAAATATATATTATAAATATCTAAATTTAAAAAAAAAATAAACAAAAGGAATAAAACAAAAATAGAGGAAAAGATGAAAGACGATATTGTCTAGAAAAAATCGGGCTACTTTATGCAAAAATCCAAGTGATTATTGAGCACCATATCCACCATGTAACGATGAACATATAGATTATGACACACAAAAGAAGAAGAAAATGGAAGGACCGCACAGTCACGGTCATATCAACATTTAGAATGGAAAATTTCAAGGCAAATTTTATATCTAGTGGGTATTGAGAATGTCATGGAGGCCTCACATAAACATAACCAACTCTCTCCCCAAGAGGTATTATAGCTAGTGAGTATGAAGCGAGTGAATTTCTTAACGTAGACAACTAGTGTTTAACACCCGCGTTGCGGGTGCAGGTTCATAAACCGTGATAAGTAGTAAGTAAATGACAATCAAAACCAGAACAAATCGTAAAAACCACGAATTTATACCGCCACGTGACGTAAAATGTAGGTAAATACAAACACAAACTTATACCGCGTGTTGATGTAACACATGGGAAAACTCAAATTTTAAAATAGAAATACTTTAACCTAGAGATTAAAAAAAAGTAAAGGGCAAAAGACGACATACAATCTGCATGAAACAAATGTCTAAACTATTTTTCATTAGAAGACAAAAAAACATAGAACATAGAAAAACAAACCAAGAAAAAAAAATACCAACCTAAATGAAAAGTACAATACCCAAGGCATTATAGCCTAGTGGTATCTTGGTGGTGAGATAAGACTTAAGGGCCATAAGGTCCTGGGTTCGAATCTCACAAAGGGGGTTTTCTCATAATTATGAGTTTCCTCCTGAATTGGTGACTTGGTGGTGGAATATGATCGCGTGGCAACACTGGTGGCACGTTGATACTCCAGTGTTCCGTGAGTGATTCCAATTTGTTGGCCGTTCAAAAAAAAAAATGAAAAGTACAATAATGGCAGTTTTGAAATTAAGTTTTAAATGAGAGTCAAAATATATACGGTAGTTAAGAACCTATTCAAATTGTTACATAGAAGAATTAATTAATTTATTTTGTATAATTGTTAATTATTATTTAAATAAATAAAACTTAAAGATAATATTAATGAAAGCTTTTAGTTTAAAAATCATGAAAATATTTTACAAGACAAAAAAAAATACTTTGCTTTGAAAAAACTAGGTTCTCTTAACAAACTTGTCGGAATATTTAGAAAACTAGTGAGAAACCCGCACGATGGAGCGGGTGGACAATTTCACTATAACACATGGTTGTAATTTATATGAAGATAACTTTAAAAAAATGTAGGGTTAAAAGGTAATGGAAGCAACATGTAATGTATGCATGATAAATACAGTTTATGTATATGAATTAGAATTAGAATATATTAATAAATCAACTGATTTGAACAGTGTTTTATTATTATTATTATTATTATTATTATTATTATTATTATTATTATATTAATTTAAAAGCTGTTAAATAGTAATATGTTTGATATTGTTAACCAATGATGATGTGGTGCAGTTGGTTTGGGGATTGTTATGTCTGATGTGGTGTTCCGGTTCGACTCCTGTAAGGGGTGTAGTTTTTTACCTTTTTTTGGAAGCCAGATGAGCCTTAGATTAAGGGTAGTTAGGTGATTTTGCAATCTCAATTCTGAAACGTGTCAACACCATTTTACAATCGGAAACGTGTCCAACACCTAACCATCACACTCATCTTCTTCCTTCCCCCGAACGCCACCTCCAACCACACAAATTGATACATGTCTGACCCTCTTTAACACATGTCTTAAGAATAGATAGAAAGAGAGAAAGAGAGAGAGAGAGAGAGAGAAACGAAGGAAGGGGGGATAGAAATCCAAATTCACATATTTGCGGTCTCTGATCTTTAGTGAGAAAAGTTTGAGAGAGAGAGAGAGAAAGGCAGAGGTTAATGAGGACGAAGCCTCCTCTACTCCGATGCATACTGGCGTGGTGGTGATTAATCATCTTGCTTTTCATACTTTCATACCATTTTAGTTGGTAAGTTACCCATATATATGTGTTGCTGATCTTAGTTTAATTTTTACCCAATCGAATCATTTTTAATAATCTGTGTTCTTCATTTAGGGTTTATATGTTGACTCCAGAGGTTGGCATTAGTTTTTCTTTTCCTGATTAGCATTACCCCTAATTTTGCAGGTGGCATTTCTGTTACAAACAGCTAATACATTGGTACTTAATAAAGTCCCTTATTTCCAACTTTCTTGATTTACTTTTATTTTATTTGCAGATAGTAAACTGAAAGATTCTTAAACTATTTGCAGCAATTCAACTCAGTTTTGGGTTAGTGTTATTATAACTTTAGTTTAATTTTGCAACCTGTTGTTGTTTGTTGTTTGCATTGTTCTTTCGCTAAGAATTCTGAAGAAAAAAAGCCGGCATATTCCTTTTATGGTTGGTGTCGAAATAGCTTTATCGATTGGTTTAAAAATTATAATTCAATGGATACTGGAGCATGGATCTAGCGAGTTTGAATATCAAATGATTTTAACTTTTAGTTTTGATATTGATATGATTTGAGGTTTTAGTGGTACCAACCCCTAATAAATGATGTTTGTGTTATGCAAGTAATCATTTTTATAACATTTCTTTTTGGAAAATATTAGGCTTGAGCTTATTAAAGAAAAAAAAAGAAGGTTGTATGATGTAAAGTGGGATTGATTTTTCTCCTGAAATACCTTTCAATGTTTTCATGGTGTTTTAAAAGTTTACATATTTTTCACGTAGTTACAATTACTAATCTATGGATATTTTACAAATTGGCGTTATATTGCTTTCAAGTTAAATTTCAATTGTAATCATCTTATATTGGTGCCACTAACTACTTAATGTAATGTTCCTTTTATTTCATTTCCAAATTGTATAGGGAAAGTATTTATTTTAAGCTTTTGGGGGTTGTCCATGACCATATTCTGATTCACTCATATAAAAGCAATGGGAATTTAGTTGCTACTCTAAGATATAATAATACTTGCTTATTTGGGGCCAGGTTGGTGATGGAAAAACTATTTTAGTTCTCCTTGCTGGTGAGTTCTTTAGAGAGGCCCCACTATTCATTGAAGATAGTGTTCATCCTCAAAATCTGAGACGCAGTTACCGAACCGCTTCCAATATGGTATGTTTTAAGAGTGCTTAATGTATCATATCTTACATATATGTATTTGTTTTATTATTAAAGATTTATATTAGGCAATTTAGAAGATGAAAGAATCATCTATAAGAATAAAGGGAACAAGTTTAGATGAGAAAATAAGCTTATTAGCTAAATGTGCTGCTACAACACTCTCACCGAAGCTAATTGGAGGTTTGATAATCATCTGGTAAACTAATTTTTACACAAGTTTAGTTTCGGGTCGTGTATGTGTATGTTTTAAGGACCGTAAATGTGAATATGAGTCGTGTGTAGTTACTCAGCATACAGGTTGTTAATATCTTTAAGAAATATATTTATTTAAAGATTATGAAAAAAAAAACATCAACAAAATGCTTTGGATTAAGAAAGTTTTGGGACAGAGGGTTGCGGATCATTAACTTGATACAATGAACAAGAAAGTTACAACAAAATGTTACCCTTATTGAAGGTTTGGCTGAACTTTAAGCTTGGCAAAATTTCAATCCTTTGAAGGTTAATGGATAGGTCATTCTAATTATAAGCGAATACAACTCACCAAGGAGATCGTAACTTCTTCAATATTAACTTTTTTATATGTATAAAATCTTTCCAAAGTTGGTTTAGATGGTTCTTTTTGTGGCTGAAAATGATTTTTTATGCATCGGCTATGCCATATTGTAGGCAATTTGGTCCTAGACTCCGATTATAAAAGACTCGCACCAATTGTTGATTTATTCTATTAGATTTAGTCAAATTGTTGAAGCTGTATGGATTTAGTAAAGTTGTTGAAACTTTTATATACTATGGTTTATGTTTGCCTTTTGTTTGTTATATGTTTGTAACTGATGGTGAGAAACCAGTGCTTGGATTGTTGGACCTCTTATCATAGACAACTTTTCTGGTAACTGTTTTTAGTTTATTTTTTTCATATTTTTATTTAACAGTTAAGATGAACATGTCATATAAAGTGTATTTGTATTGATCTCTTTTGCTGAAAACTCAGATTGGTTATGATGTTGTAGGTGGCATCTCAAGTGCATTCTATTGACTCAGTTTAAGTACATGCATTAGTTTTAGTTAGTTTCTACCTTTATTGATCCATTTTTATCAAATATTTAGTGGTTAATTCAACTTTACTGTCGGAAGTCTGAGTCATTTGGATCTCTAATTACAAACATACGATGAATAGTAACACTGGGTAGTTTATAGTCGCCGGTTTGGATGGCCATGAGAATTCTGCGGAAGGTGGTGCTGTTGGTAGTTTCCGGTTCCATTGGCGATGGTGGAACTTCTCTGGTGATGGTAACTATTGTAGTTGTTTTTATGTTCAGGTCATAGTTGTGTCGATGATTCGTTAGTTTTTTATACAAATTATTGCTTCAATTAGAAGCTTTTTGTTGACTTTGGCGAAAAGTAACAACAACCATCTTTGTAGCAAACTGAGAGACCAATTGTCCATTAATTCTCATTATCTGAAAGATGTAGATTTGGTTTGTTTGGCTCTGTTTTTGAAGCATGTTTGGATATGACCTGTTATATGATGTCTCATAGATTACAATACTTCATAAATAAGGAATTTACATCAACATGAAGATGCATACCTAGGTGATCTCTCATCTCTGTCTACACCTACACCGCCTCAACAAAAGTGAGATTCAATTATTTTCCTCATGAATAATTGCAATTTAAAATATATTCTTAAATTTCTTAATGTTTAATTTAGGAATCAAGCACATGATTGTGAAATGTGCAAATTTTATATGTTGATACGCTTCAGTAGTTCCATTTGCATTAATCTGATTAGATTTTGGTTGGTATGTGATTTTTAGGTTTTTTTAGAAATCCAGCTTGCTCTTTGTAATCCTAGAATCACATGTTAGACTGGTCTATATGTGATAATTAATTATGCATATGACATATTAGACTATGTTTTAAGTTTTCTTGCACTTCCGATTTGTTATATATTTTTTTCCAGTTACATCTTAAATCAACCAATTGGTCCAGTTGAATAAGTTTTTGGTATCTATTATTGTTTTTATTGGTTTATTTTATAAGGGAATTTGTCATCTTAGTATGAGCTTTCCGAAATATAGTTGGGATGATTTTAGCGCCACAACAGTTTGTTTGGCTCTTGCCCATCAGGTCCTAACTTTCTGATCAATTTGTCACCAGAATAAATGATCTGTCCGAGCATACAGATCAACCTGCATCACCTCAGGCGAGGAGCTACTCGCGTTCATTATCGCTGCAAGGCATTGTATCGGCTGTCAAACGTGGAGCCCACATCATTAAGGGACCAAAGAAGACAGTGCGCGACAACACTCGGTTCACATTTAGGATGCCCGGGGAGTATCGCTTGACATTACAAGTTAAATTGGAGACTCAAGAGAGACGGACATCTTTGATATTGCGAGTGCTTTTCACTATGTAAAATAGATTTCTAATTAGTCAAGCTGTACTTTTGACTAGAATTGTAGTTGCATAGAACCATATACATCTGGTTTGTAATCAATTGAGTTGTACGAATGAAGTCGTAATTGGTTGAAATTGTAGTTTGCACATTCGTAATTGGTTGAAATTGTAGTTTGCCTATAGAATGTCAAATTGTAAAATGTGCAAGTATGGGATCCCCGCCGCATCACAATTTGGTGAGATAATAATGAAATGATACCGGCGCAACGCGCCGACGTGGATACAACTAGTTATATATAAGCAGAGATATCTATGTGATACGTTCTAAAATATACATATATTTATATCAATATTCTCTACACTTTAACTAATCTCTGGGCTAGTTTTTATTATATATTACTCTTTATTGGTTCCTACCAGTTATTTAAAGGTTTTAAGTGTAAACGAGCTAAAATGGCGAAATTATATATTATAATAAATTTATGTTCAATTCTATTTATAGTTTTTATTAGTTACGATATAACAGTATTCAAAGTGAAATTAATTCACAAATCAAGTGGCACAATTATAATTATTATTATTATTATTATTATTATTATTATTATTATTATTATTATTATTATTATTATTATTATTATTATTATTATTATTATTATGTTAAACGTAGGTGACATAAAATAGGAACATAATATATTAAATAGTCTTTCAAACCACTTTTTACATTTTGGTAATGTTATATTTGCAGGCCCGTATAAAAAAAAGAATTACAGAATGGGCTAAGCAAGACATCGAGACATGGGCTCCTAGAGAAACATTTGGACCGGCCCACCTAATGAAGTTAGGGCGTGAGATTAACATGATGTCGGCTGTCAAGGTTATAAAAAAAAAAGTGGAGGGAGCGCAGAAAAGGAACTGTCACATTTTGTGACAGTGTCGTTCATCATCATCACAATATAACTATAATAATAATAATAAATTAAAACAAAAAAAAAATATTATAATAATAATAACAAAGGAGCAGAGTGGAGGTAGGACAAGCCACGAGAAGAAAGAAAAAAAAAACTATTATTTTAAAGGTGAAGGTCACAAAGAGGGGCGGCGACTACGGAGCTTATCGGTTTGGTATTTTTTTAGTCTCGCTATGATTTTTGTTTGTGAACCTTTTAGATTTATTTTTATTTCTTTCAATATTATGGTTGGCTAGATTTTATGTTGGTTGTCTAGACTTGGGATGAATTTTGATTTTGGTTGATTACTTTTGGTATTTGACTTCTCGTTTTGATCCGTTTATGTATAAAAATCTAAACTTTATTGGTTTTTGTTGTGATTTAACACCCGGATGATGTTTGTGTTATATTTTTAGACCCGTATGTGGCTTTGGTTTATTTACTTGGTGTTTTTAAACTAAAGGTTGCATATTTTTATCATTTGCTTTGTGTGATGATTTGATGGGTTGACTTGTTGACTTAGGATCTAGAAATTGCATGTTTGACATCGTGTTGGGTTTGTCACCTACCTTGAGACCGAGAGGAGATAGGTTGTGGGTTTGTTAGGATTTATTGGTTTATTTGGTTAGATATTGCACAATAGTGAGTTTCTTTCCCGATATCCTTTTTATCCGCTTTCCCAAACATTTACCTTTAGGAATAGATTCACCCCGTGATACCGTTAGGTGTTTCGTGATTAGTGAGACCGAGAGGAGATCTAATCTTTGGGTGCGTAAACTTGTATGTTTGGTGAGACCGAGAGGTGATCCATTCTTTACCCGGTGAGCTTCATGACCTCTTAGGATTTCATTTACTGTTCTAGTGAGACCGAGAGGAGATCTAGATACTATAGTGTTTCCCGAGTTGGTTATACCCATAGATCCCGGTAGTCATTCGAGTATCCATTTCCCGTTAGCTTTCAGCTTTATCATTATGAATCCCAGTCTAGGCAGCCATCCTCTCCATTTCTGATTCCTCTTTCGTGAGCGTTTACTCTTTGTTCTCTCGTCCTTCCTGCTTGCTTATTTCTTGTCTTATTTTATTTGTTTACTTGTTTATCGTTCTAGTTTTCAATTAGTTAAAAATCATGCTATTTTATCTAGATTAGGACTCGGCAGAGGTTTAGTATCGAGGGCTGCATATCAGTGTCCACGGATTGATACTCGGTCTTATCGACTTTACTACACTACGACCGGTACACTGCCGTGTTGTGTGGTTTAGATTGGTGATTCCATTTTTAAAACCAGATTGTGAAATTTAAAATATTTTTATATATGTAAACCACAAAAATCACTATGTTACATGGCATGATAAATGGTGTTCAATCTGGCCTAATATCTATTATTGTGCATAAAAACTGAAGTAGAAATATCAAACAAGCAATTTAAAATTTATAAACTATTACATCATAAATACAAACCATGTGGAACATTAAGCATCAATTCAAGGTAATAACGAGAGACCCACTGTTGTCCCTAAGAAAGGAAGAAATCATTCAAAACATATGGTCCTGTACTCCCGTGTTAGGAAACATATTGCCGATCAATGGTTTTTCTTCTTCAAAAACAATCTCGTATTTCCACTTTGTATGCATATAAACCATTATATACTATATTAATGAAAACTCATCATGAATAGTAGGAGCAGTAAAATTAGAAGTAACTGATAATAAAAAGTAAATGTTGTTGCCAGCTGGGTAGAGTGGAGTATTAGGACACATTTTCTAGATAGTAGTGTTGATACACGTGTAATGAGACCAAGCTTTCCTTTCCACCCACCATCCTTCATTTCAAGCCACGTTTCTTTTTTTACTTTACACCTCACACTTGATCATCATTAAATTAAGAGAGTGAGAGTGAGAAACAAATTTGTCATTAGAAGGAGAGAAAGGGATAAGGAAACACTAACATCTGGTAGTCAAATCAAATATTCAAAGGGTAGTGACGACATTTGGTGGTAGATTCGATTGACAATGGTGACATGGTGGTTTGCATCTGTTGGCTACCCACCGGAAACACTAATGTGATGGTGGTGGTGAGGAGTTTCTTGAAAGAAGGTGGCGGTTTAACGTGTCCAAATCTATGTTTTTGTTCTGATGCTAACGAGAGGTAATCATGGTTGGGTTCAGGAAGCGGTCGATATTCTTGGTAGCGGCCGTGGGTTATCCGAAAAAAAAAACGATTATGATCTACTTGGAGAGTGAAGAAGATGAGGATGGTGTTGTCTCTCTGTGTTTAACAGCTTTATTATGTTGACTTTCTTTTCTTCCTAACCTATCGTTTTCTGTTCAATGTGATTAGATTAACAAGAACTCAAGAAGACAACTTTCATAGGGTTATTTTTTTAAAATATATTGTCATGTATTGGGTGTAGTTGATAGTTTCATTCAACATTTATTTATTTAACAATCAACATATATGCATTCTGTATTTCTGTCTTCGAATTTTTTTTTTTTTTTTTGTGTGTGTGTGTTTTGGTGGTTGAATTGTGGTGTTAATACAATTTGTGGTAGTTTATCACAGTTTTATAAATCAACGTAGGAAAAAAAAAAAAAACAATGAGCTTAATCATTGTCACCAACATACGAAATCAAACAAACAATGAGCTTAATCATATTTAAAAAAGGAAAAAGGACAAAAAAAATATAAATTATTATTAGTGGGGTTAAAGGAAGAAGAAAAAACGACAAAAAGTTGACATATAATATTATTTTCTTCAAAAGGGAGGAGGGGGATATACCACCGAAGTCACCGATCTATGAAGGGGGGCGGTTCCCCGACACGGGAAGGTTCCGCGTGGGCTCCCAGACCCACTCACCGCTTCCATACACCCTCAGCCTAAGATGTAGAAACTTAATGGATTGACCAGTTCCCTCAAAATCAACATTGAAGCCTCCTGGCATAAGCCTAACACTTCATTTCATTCACAACTTCTATCTCACCAATTTCGCAAACTACATTACCTACCATGGTTATTGCATGATTAATGGGTCTTAGTTTCCTGAAATAAACTAAAGCACAGAAAAAGAAGACTATTAACTTTTTCTATATATTGAGCATATCTAAAAACCTAGTAAAGAATATACATATACAAACATGTATATATCAATGGATGAAAATTACCTACGTAAGAAAAACAAATATAAATATAGTAATGTTACATCCATAAATCATGTTTTGTCATGTCATGAAGTACACAGATACTTCACATTAATCAGTCCCATAATTATAAGCAAATAAACAGGTATTCATTAATCGTCAACAATAAGTTTTGTCACACAATCTTCCGAGGACAAATCCATTATCAAACAAACATGGAAACCGTGTACACACACAACACATGCTTACACAGACCTACAACCACACACACCATTTGATATTATCACATCGTATATGGATAATTTATTCACATTAACTATTATTACAAGTGTTTTAGGTAGGCATACCAGTAATGGTGATTAGAATAGTAGTGTTATTTTTTTTAATTATTTTATATTACTATTGGTAGATTCATAAATTTAATCGACCATATCATAAAATTTGGTTACGGGTTATTCATATCATGTTGAAAAATTAATTTATATATAGGTTAGGGTTAGGATACAAAAGATGTGTTTTGTGAGAAATGTGAGAAATAAATGTGGCCTTTAGATCATGTACATGGATGGCTGAGATTAAATGGGTGGCAAACTTGTAAATTATGTTATATTATAGTTATTAAAATTAGTCTTGTGAGGGTATAACTGTCAAAATAATAAAAAACCCACTAAATACCTCCTTTATTTAAGGAAAACAATCTCATCTCTTTCTCTCTCTTCCCTTTTCTTTTCTTTTCTTACGATCATTTTCTTTCTCTCTCTCTTCAAACCCTTGATGCAGATCCAAAAAACCACACCAACACACATGATCTTCACCCAAGCACAAGAGTAGGAGTATCACAGAAAGGTGGAAGAAGCATCAAGATTTGATTTTTGATGTGAGCCATAATTTGGGGATAAGAAACTAAGAGAGAAAGGAGATTATCATCAAATCAAAGTTGCCCATTGTGGTAGCTTGAGACTGTATTAATAGGCTAACGACTAATAACCGTCGCTAACAGACATATTACAAACTTTACAATTACAGTCCCTATTCTATGACTTCATGACAACAATAACCCTTCTAACTTTCAACTAACTTCTAACAAACTCTAATACACTTTCATTTATTACATTTAAGCCCCTATACTTTTCTTCACATATCAATACTCCCTGCCTAATGAGAACCTTGTCCTCAAGGTGATTTTAAAACTCAAAATCAGGAAATCTCAACACAAAAGCATGTCTATCTTCCCAAGTGGCTTCTAACACAGACTGTCCTTCCCACTGCACCAGAACTTGACCCACTGCCTTCTTTCCTCTTCTTATTAGTCTATGGTCCAACACCTTCAAAGGTTTTAATGAAAATCTTGCAGCTTGAGGAATAGGAGTAACAGTTTCAGAGGGTCCTTGAGCCTTCTTCAATAGTGAGACATGAAAAACAGGATGAAGTTGTGACTCTTCAAGGAGATCCAGCTTATAAGCAACTTCACCAATCTTCTCAATGATTAAGTAGGGTCCATAATATTTTGGTGACATTTTGGAATACATAGCCCCCCTTAAGGTTGTCTGAACATAAGGCCTTAACTTCAAATAAACCCAAGATCCAGGAGTGAACTGTCTATCAACCCTGTGTTTATTAGCCTGTTGTCTTAGCCTGTTTGGGGCCATATGCAAAGTAGACCTCAAAACAGCTAATGCCTCTTCTCTTGAGCACATTTCAGAATCAATACTGGCCACATTAGTATCCCTATGAACATAAGGGACATGTATTGGGGGTGCATACCCATACAAGGCTTGAAAAGGTGTTGTCTTGATGGCTGTATGATAGTTTGTGTTGTACCACCATTCTGCCAGTGACAACCAATGAAACCAAGAACTAGAATAATGAAGAATCATGCACCTGAGATAGGTTTCCAAACACCTATTGACAACTTCAGTTTGTCCATCACTTTGGGGGTGGTAAGCTGTTGACATGGCCAGGGAAATGCCTTATAATCTTGTAAACTCCTGCCAAAACTTGCTGAGAAATATAGAGTCCCTATCAGACACAATGGTAGAAGGCCATCCATGCAACTTATCTTCGATAAAGAAATTAAGTAGATTAAGCTGGCTAATTTTTCTTATTTCGCACGACAATAATAAATTTAAATAAATTTCTAAGACATTTAGAAAAATTATGTATACTATAACACTATTATATAATACAAAACTTAATTTTAAAAGTTCTATCCTCCTCCTCCTTCTGCTGCTGCATCACCAACCTTCACTCCTCCTGCTGCTGCTGCACAACCAACCTTTCCTCCTCCTCCTGAAGCCGATGATGACTTCACGGATGAGGAATTGGTTTGGGCCTTGGATTATAATACTGCAATAACTCTTGTCTGACCTCTTCATCATTTCCCACCACTATCTTAATTTTTCTTTTCAATAAACCATCTTGCCACAAATAATGACCATATTGCCCCTCAGCCAAACACTTTTGAATAACCTGCTGCAGATTAATGTCTGTTTACCAAGTACCCTTTATTTTGTCTAACAATAAAGGAGTAAATGAAGAAACAGCCATGTCAAATAAAGAAACCCCCTGCAGTCTTGATAGAGCATCTGCTGCCACATTTTCTACCCTCTTTTTATAGTGTATTTCAAAATCATAGTTCATCAGCTTCACCATCCATGAATGCTGAAGTGGTGTTGTTATTTTTTGATCAAGAAGGTGTTTTAAACTCTTTTGGTCTGTTTTTATGATAAAATGGCCACTTATCAAGTAATAGTGCCACTGTTTAATAGCAAGTAAGATAGCTAATAGCTCCTTATCATAAAGTGATAATACCTATTGTCTGGGGCATAAGGCTTTGCTAACGAATGCCAATGGATGATGGTCTTGCATTAAAACTGCTCCAATTCCCAAGGCTGAAGCATCAGTCTCCACCACAAATGTTTTAGACAAATCAGGCAATGCTAGGACAGGTGCAGAACATAGGGCCTTCTTGAGTTGTTGAAATTAATTTTCAGCTTCCAATGACCACTTAAAAGCATCTTTCTTCAGTAGGTCTGTTAAAGGTTTAGCAATCAACCCATAGGACTTAATGAATCTCCAATAATACCCAGAAAGGCCCAAAAACCCTCTGAGTTGTTTAACATTTATAGGAGTAGGCCATGATGCTACTACTTCAATTTTTGTGGGATCAGTTGAAACTCCTTCTCTGATGATCACATGGCCTAAATATTCAACTTTTTGACCACCAAAAGTGCACTTGGACATTTTAGCAAATAGTTGTTGTTCCCTCATAGTCTGCAACACCTGTTTAAGATGGTCTAAATGTTGTTCTTTGGTTTTGCTGTATACTAATATATCATCAAAAAATACCAGCACAAATTTCCTCAACAATGGCTTGAATGTGTGATTCTTGAGGGCCTGGAATGTTGCAGGTGCATTAGTCAGCCCAAAGGGCATAACCAAGAACTCAAATAAACCTTGATGAGTTCTGAAAGCAGTCTTGTGTATGTCAGGCTCATACATTCTCACTTGATGGTACCCAGACCTAAGATCAAGCTTTGAAAAGATTGTAGCTCCCCCTAATTCTTCAAGTAACTCATCAATTAAAGGGATAGGAAACCTATTCTTGATAGTTGCAGCATTCTGTTGTCTGTAGTCAATACATAGTCTCCAAGAACCATCTTTCTTCTTGACTAGTACTACAGGGGCTGCAAAGGAACTTTGACTGCTTCTAATTACCCCGAGTCTAACATTTCTTGAGTCATCTTTTCTATCACATCCTTCTGCAATGCATGATACCTATATGATCTCAAATTGACTGGTTTGTCCCCATTGTTAAGGACTATTTGATGATCAAAAGGCCTTTTGGGAGGCAAAGCATTAGGGACTTGAAACACATCTTGGTACTCATCCAAAACTAATTGTAATTGATCATAATTGACTATATCAAATACCTTGGATCCAAAAGTATCATTCTCACCCCTTCAGACAATTATAATCCAAACATTTGAGACTGATTTACCCCTTGACTTCCACTAAGTAGGGTTGCCATTGTTTCAGTTGAACACAACTTTACCCCATTAGTTTCAGTCCCTTTCAGGGTATACACTTTGTCCTGAACCTTAAACTGCATAGTCATATCAGAGAAATTCCACACAATGTCTCCCAACATAGATAACCATTCAATGCCCAATACCATATCATAACTATCCAATGGTATAACATATCAGCCTGAAACCACACCCCTTGCATCTTCCATTTAAAACCAACACATCTTTGCCCACACTCTAACTGATGATCATTAGCAACTGTAACTTTCATTGAGGATACAAACTGCATTATACATTGCAATTTCTTTACCAGTCTAAGACTGATGAAGTTATGGGTGGATCCAGAATCAACCAGAATGAACAATCTTCTGGTACCCATGTATCCCACAATCTTCATTGTTGAAAATGATGGTACCCCAGTGATTGCATGAATCGAAATATGAGGCTCATTATTTCCAACAATGATCTCTTCCTCATCAATACAATCTTCATCATCATTAGTCAACTCAATAGTAAACAATTGTTTGTTTCTGCAGTTATGAGAAGGTGTAAACTTCTCATTACACCAGAAACATTCACCTTTTTCTCTTTTTTCAGCCATTTCCTTTGTTGTAAGTTTTCTAGTGTTTCTTGGTGTGTTGTTAGTTGTTGGTTTAGGTAATAAGGGTAAAGAATTGGCATTCATGGTTGCAGGTAGTTTAAAGGTTAAACTGGTTGGTTTTTGAGTGGAGTTGTTTGAAGTGGTTGGTTTTTAAGTGTTGTTTGAAGAATAGGTTGATTGGTATTTCTTGGTTCCAAATAAGGTGTTATGTATGTTTTCTTGCTATTTAGAAATGGCATATGCCTCTCTTAAGTTTCTTGGTTTAAAAGCCTTTACCAAACATCCGATTTCCATTTTTAACCCCCCAACAAATAGGCTAACAGCCTGTTCTTGAGACAATTCTACTTTATTTAAAAGAGCATCAAAAGAATCACAATATTCTTGAAGGTCACCTGTTTGATGCAGATTCTTGATTTCTTCTAAAGCATCTACATACACTTCTGTAGAAAATCTTTCTTCCACAGATCTCTTGTAATCATCCCATGCAATTGTATCAATTGTCAACCTATTACTCTTCAAATAACCTTGATGCCACTGTAATGCCTTCCCTTCCAAATTAACAACAGCATATCTCATCTTAAGGTTCTCAGGGGTGTTGTCTACTTCAAAGAAATGGTTAGCCTTATATATCCATCCCTCTACATCTTCACCATTGAATTTAGGGAAATCAAGCCCTCCCAATCTAGATAACCTCTGTTCATGATGATTATTATTAACAACTATCCCTCTAGAAGTTTCTAAATTGGTTATCTTCTCCAGTAATGATTGTAATTGAAACTGAATTTGCATAACTGATGCCTTATTGTCTTCAGCACTGTTAGCAACAGTCTGCATGTTGTTATTAATCAATTGGGAATTGGCTTGTAAATCTTGCACAATTATCTCTATTTTCCCAATTGACAACTGATTATCTTTGATCTGATTTTCAAGTTCTTGCTGACGAGTACTAGTAGTCATGGTGATTGAATGAAAATGAATGATAATGAAAGAAACGAAAGAAAAATCAATGATAAGGATGGACCGAATCACAAATTGATCAAGTCCAGGAATAGATTGATCACGATTGATCAATCCACGTACTGAAATGAAATGAGAACAGATGAATTGAAACGAAAAGAATCAAAATATTTTGATCGGAGCACTGGAGAAGATGATCGGAGTTACTGTTACGGTGGTTAACGACGGTGGTTGGTGGTGGTTTATGGTGGTCAGGAGCGTTAAGCTCTGATACCAATGATGTGAGCCATAATTTGGGGATAAGAAACTAAGAGAGAAAGGAGATTATCATCAAATCAAAGTTATCCATTGTGGTAGCTTGAGACTGTATTAATAGGCTAACGACTAATAACCGTCGCTAACAGACACATTACAAACTTTACAATTACAGTCCCTATTCTATGACTTCATGACAACAATAACCCTTCTAACTTTCAACTAACTTCTAACAAACTCTAATACACTTTCATTTATTACATTTAAGCCCTATACTTTTCTTCACATATCAATTTTTTTATTATTTTTTTGTCAAACCGATGGGAGGCTTCAAGATTTGATTTTTTTATTATTTTTTGTCAAATCGTTGGTCACAAACAAAGTATACAATTCAATATATGCAATCTTTAACTATTTCATTTAGTTATTTTTTTTTCACGTATACTTTTTTATGCATTTGGTTTTTTTCATTTCGTTATCTTTTTTTTCACGTACAGTTTTTTCACGTGCTTGAGAGAAGCTCTTGATGAACATAAAACACATTTTAATTGTTATCGTGTTTTATGTACCAAAGTGTTGGTTTGTTGAAAATTAAACACATTATAATTGTTATTGTGTTCTGAACTAATGGATTAGTTTGTTGAATATAAAACACATTTTGGTTGTTAACATGTTTTCTGTGCTAATGAGTTAGTTTATTAAACATAAAACACAGTCTGGTTGTTAGTATGTTTTATGCTTAAATGAGTTATTTTATTAAACATAAAACACAATATGATTGTTAACGTGATTCTGAACTAACGGGTTAGTTTGTTGAACATATAACACATTCTGATTGTTAAAAAATGTGTTCTTTTAGTGATGGGTTGGTTAAAGATAAAACACATTCTGACTAGTTGGTTGAAGATAAAACACATTCTGACTAGTAGGTTGAACATAATTAAAGCTTATTGTTGTCTTTGATTTAACATTTATTATGTTAAAAAAATAAGATCCAAACAAATCTTCCTTTGGTTAGTAATTGATTTTTTAAATAATTGTGTATTTACTCTATCGCCCTTATAATTAAAATAAAACTATGTCACGTGTCACTCCCATAAGGCTTCTTACCCTTCTCACATAAAGAGGTTTTTGTACCGGAACCTCTATCTATCAACCATATCATAAAAATTTATTTTAGACAACCCCACGAGTATATTCATATACACACATACGCATCTCAACATTTCTAACACACATGACAGATGCATGCAAACATACAACACACGAACATAAACACCATATTAAATGTGCACTCACATGCGGCACAGACTCACAATATTTACTTCGACCCGCACCCATAAAATCAACCCCTCTATCTCAAGTAAGTATGTTGAATGCCCAAACCAATACCAACACTCGCTAGAGCAAATCGACCCGAACCCCCAAGCTTCGGTCGCCGGAAACTCAAAACAAACCCCCCAACTTCTCCCCAAAATAGAGCTTTAAACCAAAGAGCAAAGGATTGAGGGCTAAACTCACAGATCGGAATAAAGAAGCACGTTAGGCTGCAATGCAGCAACGGGCTAGTTTATAGCGACGACGGTTCCTGATTTGGATTTGATGGCAGTGGGCATTAGGCTGTGGGGTGACAATGATGAAGATACAGATGCAGCTAAGATTCGTGGTTGTAGTGCGGAGTCAAACTCCGAGGAACACCAAAACAAAGGCTTTACAATAGAGTGCGTCACTAATAAGAAGGAAGAACATAGTGTGCGGCGTGGCAGTGGCTACTGTATGATCTAAATTTGATTATTAGTAGCGGAGTGTGTTTCTTGTGGACTTGTGAAACAAATAAAACGACTATGTAAGGACTTAGTCCACCAGTTATAGAATTTTAATCATTTCATCCCATTTATTTTCCTTACTATTCAACTATTGTAAACTTCAAAGCTTGCCAGTTAGGAAACGCAAAAGATGGCTCCAATTACAACTAGGTAGAAGAGTTGCAATGCTTTAATATTAACTTAAATTAACTATCCATATTCCAATGTCAATACTGATCAGTTATGTAAAACCAATGAGGTTTTTATCATTTAGTTATCAATTTAATTGTATTTAAGAACATAATTTATCAATTTATTTGTATTTATCAATTCATATATTGCAAACCCTAGTCTACTAAAGACAAATCCTTGCTCCCCTGGGGATGAACTATTGTTGTGGACGACCCGTTGGACCCTGGTCAAGAAACGAATAGCTTCTGGCGCCAGGGAGCCAAAGGTGTCAAAGGCCAGAGGGATAAAGACATGTTGGTTATCTGCACAGGCTTTAGCATGCTTATCTATTTTCTTTGATTCCGCTTTTCTTGATGTTTGCCCAGCTACGAACCCTGTTTCCCTTAACCCAACCAGCGGAGGTACCCCGGTGAGGTCCACGCAGGCATGTTTCCCCCTCTCCCAACCAAAGACCAGCAAATCTGCGGGTCGCAGGGTGGATCTCCCTTCCGTGGGGTCTGTGAGGAAGTTTACGGGAGCCTCCTTTTTGTCTAAAAGTAGACTAGGGTTTGCAATTCAGAAAGGAGTGGCGGCGCAGCTTATTGCCCGTCTACCTTCTATTATGATGTAACTTTCGTATTTTGTTTTAATGAAAAATGTTTATTTGTGGTTTAAAAAAAAAATTCATATATCAATTTGATAGTAATGTAGAAAGACCATTTTGTCCATTTATTAACTTCATTAAGAAATTGTACCATAAACATAAAATCTAGTATTTACTTAAATTTTGTTAATATAGTATAGATAACTAAAAAAACTTTGTATTTCGTGTTTTCAACACAAACGGGTACAAGTTAGTTGACAAAAATTAAATCAATTGGCAGTTGACATAGGGCTGTTCATGAGCCGAACCGAGCCGAGCCAGGCCAAGCTCACGCTCGGCTTGGTTATAAACCGAGCCAGCTCGGCTCGGATTTGAAACCGAGCTGAAAATGAAAGCTCGAGCTCAGCTTGGTTTTAAACCGAGCCGACTCGGCTCGGCTTGGTTTGGCTCGAAAATAAAAAGAAAAAGAAAAATGGCTTTCAAAATTCAATAGTTTAAACTATTATTTAATAGTTAAAAATAACACAATTAAAATAAGTTCAACCTTATGCATTGCACGCTAAAATCAGTTCAAGCAAGTACAAAATAAGTCTCAAATTTTAACGGAATACAGTATAAGTTCATCAACATACGAATTAACTTGAGTACTTGGATCAAAAGTAGTATTAAGTTTATTTAAATAACTTGATTAGCTATAACTTCAATCCCAAGCAAAGAATCTCCATGCCACTGTTACCAAATATTAAATTTGTAGCATATTATCCATATTGTTTTACATTTTGGTAATATATTATATGTATATAAAAATATATATATTAAAAATTAGAATTATTCGAGCCAAACCGAGCCAGCTCGGCTCGTTACGAACCGAGCCGAGCTAGGCTCACTTTCTAACCGATCCGAGCCGGCTCGGCTCAGTTTCAAACCGAGCCATATCGAGCGAGCTTTTTTCGAGCTAAATCCGAGCGAGCTTCGAGCGAGCTCCGAGCCACGAGCTTTTTGGACAGCCCTAAGTTGACATATTATTATAAGAAATGAAAAAAAAAACTATTTCATTGGCTAGATTTAGGATTTGATTCCGCTTCACGAGGGGAAGTTTGCTAATAGAGTCATCGCTTACATAACACTCACGTCACATATGGACGGTGTGTTATTCCTCACGCTCCCCTCTTCTAATCATAACGCAAAAGACAATGTCTTATGGTCATACTTTCATACCGTATGGTGTGGACTGCAAGCGTTAGTAGGCCTGAAATACTTCCCCTATGGGGCATAAAAGAGGGGGGAGCATGGAGTGTGGTGCTAGTTATTTTTAACCACCATTCATTATCGGTTTATAATTATTTATGGAGAACAAAAATAATAAGTAATTCTAGTGTAAGTTAAACCATTATAGATTAAGGTGAAAAGTGTAAGGAAGAGTTTATGTTTATGTGCTAGTGACGTGGTAGTGTAACTTAAACATGACAATGAAAATTTATCAAGTTTGTAAATTTATCTTCTATAATATATAAATGAAAGCAATTGTGAAACACATAGCACCTTATTAGGGCTTCTATGTTTTTTTCCCCGCTCATTCCCAATTACCAGTTTTGAGAAAAAAAGTAAATCTTTTATGACTATAATTTTGGCCGATCCCATTTTTTAGAAACAAATTTATTTGTAAACCCTAATTTATACTTCTTCTTCCGGTAACACAATTTCAAAACAAACATAGAAAGACAGAGATGAGAGAAAGAGAGAGATTGGGATCAACAGTGCATCAGGCGAAAAGGAAAGGTGCGCTAACTTCAATCATCTACTTACTGAATCAAAATCCATGTAAAACTTTATGTGTTGCGATTCTTACGGTTACTAAACAAAACATGGACTTCCTTTACACGCTTTCTTTAATTTTTTCCTGATTATGCTCACAGAACCTAACAAAAAACAAACCATTTCTACAAATCGAGGTTGATCTTCTTGAAGATACCCTAATCAATCGCCCTCTCATTAAAGATGATTTTTTGATCTTTCATATATCATTTTTTATTTTTCCATTTTAATAATATTAAATTGAAGCTAATATTCAAATTGTTTAATTTTGTAACCAAAACTCTTGCACTAATCATCTTCACTTTTCTGATCAAACTCTACAGTGCAATGTCGTCGTTGCGGTAGTTGCTCCGGGCAAGATCGTCATCTCCAACCACAAGGAGATTTTTGTGCAGTGCTTTGTAGGAACGTTGTTATTATTGATCTCTCAACAGAACGTAAGGTCTATCACTTTGAATTGCATTCTCATTGATTTGTGATTTGTGTTTTGATTAAGGTTTTTAGAAGTTACTTTTCTCCATCGTGGAAACCCATATGTTAGTTATTTTGGGGAAGAAGTCATTTTGCATAACCTTTCATTGGTTATCATTTTTTTTTTTTTGTTTTTTTTTTAAATTGGGGTTTCAATCGAGTGAAAAATGATTTGGGATATTTTGTTATTGTTCAAGATTTTGTTATGGTTTTGTTTGAAATAAGGAAATCTTGCTCATTCTGTAACAAAGTTTGGAATTTTATCTCATTAACTGTTTACCTTTGTCAAGGGTCACTGTAGATTTCATGTTTTGTTTAATAATTTTATTAGGATAGTGTATTTGTTTGAAAAGATTCATGTTCATTCCAAAGTTGAAGGTTAAGCGATGTTGATTGTACTTCACTCCTTAATAATAATATCCTAAGGAATCAAGTAGTCATTTTTATTAAATTATATTTAAGGATGTGTGTGGTTACATAGTTGAAGTTAGTCAAGCTACTGAGATTTTGTATTAAAAGGATATCATCTGCAAATATTTAGGGGTATTTTGATTGAGGGTTAGATAGCAGACGATACTAAGCACTTGCCTCCTTTATGGGATCTCTACTCAAGAAGCTGGAAAAAATTGGGAATGTCCGGCTAGAAAAGGTTTGTAGAATTTATCATCATAACATGGCTATCAATTATCATCAATTGTTGTTAAGGAAAATAGCAAAAATAGCATGATATGATATCTATAAATTTTAGATTACATGAATGATTATTTGTTGTATATTTTCTTGTCACATACTTGCAGGGAATGCTTAATGAAAAAAATTAATTGCACGGAGAGCAGACAAAAAATTTCCAGGTCTGACATGGCGTAGCATGCCCAACAAGCAGGCCAAACCCAAGCAAGGATAGCCTAGCCGATCCCCCATAATAAAAAGGTCAAATTGCACGTTAAAGGAAGGTACTCAACTTTCTAATTTACCCATTTAGGCTGAACCATTTATTTATGTTTTCACCTTTCACTCAACCCAACCCATTTGACCTACAAATTAACTTAATATTTGTGAAATTGGGATCATTTGTAAAATCATTTGTGACTAAATATTTGGGGCCTAACCTTGCGTGTCCAAAAACAGTTTAAAATTAATGTTTATTGCTTATTTACCGAATATTGCTCTTTTGTTTGCCAAAATATGTGTACTAGGCTGACTTTGACGGCGTTCGCTTGCCTTTTTACAATTCTTAGTATGATTTACAACCTTTTGATCTTTTGTTAGGCAACACATATCTATTATGCAGACTTTGATGGCCTTTTCTGGCCTTCTCACAATTCTTAGCATGCGAAAATGAATTTGTTTGGATCTCTGCACTGCTTTACTTTTGTTTACCAGTGATCATTCTAACTAATCCTCCTTTAATCATGGTGTGTAAAACGATGGTACTAAAGCTTGCGGTTTGTGGTTCACTTAAAATTTGCTTATAGAAAAAGATTGAAAAAAGCTCGTTTATTAAGAGTCGAGCTGGCTTGTTTTGTAAACAAGTCGGTTCAAGTTTTTTATGAGCCAAGTTGTCTTGCTTAAGCTTAAGCTCGAGAATCGAGCCTGAGCCCACCCTGACTTTGAAATGGAACTATCTAACTTTGAAGTTGGTGGGAGTTATTTTGGAACTTGCAAAATGAATACCAAATAAGTTGATTTTGATTTGAGTATTACAAAGTTAAACAAAATATTTTTTTGTAGCCGCTACAATTTTGAATGAATCAATTAGTCCAAGGTTCCTTAGGTTCGGATGCATTGACAATTTGACGCTAGTTTAGCAGTCCAATGTTTTGGAATGTCGCTATCAACTGTTGCAGAGTAGGAGCCTATAAAACTGATTGTGTTCAAGTCAAGTCTTTATATATATAGAGTGAGTTGCCATTAAAAAAAAATCAAAAAAAAAAACAAAACAAAAAAAAAACAACGCAAATTACATTGTTGTTGACAACAAAATCATTCTAAACAACGCTGGCACTTGTTAAAGGCTAGGGTATGTTTGGTATGAGGTAATGGAATGGACGAGGGAATGGAATGGACAAGGGAATGGAATGGAATGGAATGGAATGGACAAGGGAATGGAATGGAATGGAATGGAATGGACAAACGAATGAAATGGATGATTACCATTCTATGGTCTTGTTTGGTTACCATGTAAGAATGGAATAAATCATTACTTTATATTGTTTGATAGGTAGGAAAAGACTTAGGAATAAAACCGCCGGTGGTGAGTGGTGGCGATGACAGTTGATGGCGGCGGCGACGATGGATGGTGGTGGTGGTGGTCGATGGGTGGTGGCGGTCGTGGTAGCGGCAACGCTGGTGGTCAATGGCGGCGGCGACGATGGATGGTGGTGGTGGTGGTCAGTGGGTGACGACAGGGAATGACGGGGACAGTGAGTGGTGGTGGCGGTAGCGGCGGTGGTGGTTGTGGTGGTTGGTGCGTGGCATTGGTCGGTGACGGAGAGTGTTAGTGGTGGCGGTCGGTGCTTGGTGGCGGTGGTCGGTGGTGGTGGTGGTTGGTGACGGAACGTGTCGGTGCTGGCGGAGGTTAGTGGTGGAGGTGGAGGTTGGTGGTAGGTGGTGGTGGTGGTCGGTGATGGAGGTGGTCGGTAATGGCGGTAGTCGGTGGGTGGGGGTGGCGGTGGTCGGTGACGGAGAGTAGCGGCGGTGGTCGGTGGTTGGTGGTGGCGTCAAGTGGTGGTGGCGATGGGTGATAATGGTAGAGGTGGGTGGTGGTGGTAGTCGGTGTTGATGAAGGTTGACAGAGGGAATGGAGTGGAAAAAAAATAGAGGGGATGAATGGAATGAATTTTGGGGTTTTTAGAGGGAATGAAATGGAGGAGGTAATGGATGATTCTATTACATTGACCAACCAAACACCTTTTTTTCATTCCATCGTAATGCTCCATTCCATTTCGCTTTCCATTCCTGCATACCAAACGCTACCTTAGTTTTTCATGAATGCCCCATTCCGCCGATATTTTATTATATTAAAACCTTATTTTCATTAATAATTTAGCAAATTTTATGGTAGGATGGCAGCTAAACATGCTATATTATTTAAAACTTAATTGGCCGATTAAAAATAAAAAAAGAAAGAAATTTGTTTATTACATTGTACATTATTACGCTAACACAACATTTTTGAAGGCCTTAAGCGAAATACAAAATCGGTGCTTTTTGAATTTGGTATAGAGGAGATATCGATTCCAAGAGTCGTAACCTGGGTTTTGATAAGAGTTGTAATCTTTTTAGTTCGTTGTATATGCCCTTGACAAAGATACTCCACAACAATAAGATATACTCAGGGGCTGTTTGGTAGTATCTTAATTAGCCTCTTAACCATTCAGGTATGAATCATTCAGCATTCAGACTGTTTGTTTCAGCATCTGAATGGAATGATTAAGTGCTGAACCATTAAGCTAATAAGGGATGCTGAATGATTCAGCTCTTAACCATTCAAAGCCTTTTAACCATTCAGACCATCTTAATGATTCAGCACATAATCAACCAAACAGCCCCTCAGTTTAACATGTATACAACCAAGACAAAAAGAAGTAAGTTTACACCTTGTTATTTCTCTTGTATGCTTTTTTAAGCCGCAAAATAAAGCTTTTCAACAATTTCAATAGCAAAACCGATCTCTATTACTCACGCTTGGAACCGATAATTATAAACTAAAATGTTTATAATTGGCACAGTAATTTTTCTTTTCGAAAGTTATATGTATTCGATAAATATAGTATATATTTAAAAAAACATAAAATTTTGAGGGTCCTTAAATTTTGAGGCCCTGGGCCTTTGCGAAGTTTGGTAAGCCCAAAACATCAAACTTAGAAATGTTTATAGGTGATGTTGATTAATTATGCAGCACTAAATTATTTCAAGAACAACACACAAACTTAAACTGTTTCAATTTTTTTATTGATAGTTCATATAATTTGATTTATTTCTTATATACAAATGTGTATCTTATGGGCATAAATCCATTAGACTAATTTGTTTATATTTTTTATTTTTAATATTAACTGTTTACTTAACATATATAGGCTATGGGTGGCAATTTAACTTATGTGTAGTTTATACATAAACAAACTTTGGGTAAGTGGCAAAACTAGCTGGTGGCTGAAAACTAGAAGCTGGTAGCTGTAGCTTTTTAAAAATACTTTGGTGTTTGGCAAAGTCGCTGTAGCTTTTAATAAAATGTATAAAATAACCAAAATGGACATTAACTAAAAGCTTGTATGCATGTTTTTTTTTGTTTTTTTAAGATAAAATGGATATTTATGTCATTTACTCATTAAAAGCTTATAGCTAGTAGGAGTTTTTTCTTAAACGCTAGTACTAGTAGCATTTCAATATAGAGTTTTTTCTCCTAACCTAAAAGTTTCACCCTCCTTCAACCAAACAAGACTTTTTATTGAGTATGAGCTTTTTCTTAAAAGATTGAAGCTCATAAAAGCTCCTTACCAAACATACCCTATGCATGTGCATACTCTCGGAAGAGATAAACAAATATTGTATTCAATGTTTTATATATTTTGAGAAATTTTATAAGTTCAAAAAAATAAATGATTTATTTTGTTCAACGTGTTCTTGCAATATATATTGTTGGGCATAAATTCCTCTGCATTATTAGATAACCAATGCACATTGTTATATTTAACGGTATTTGACGAAATTGATTTAAGGATAGAAACTACTTGCCTTGAATCCATTAATGCTAACCCAAAAGCTAAAATGTTAAAAATAGTGTATCCTAAACCAAAAGACATATATTCAAAAGACAATTCTTTTTTTGCACAAAAAATGACGTAAATAAGTTATTGGGATTTCAATTCGTCAAGCAAACGCCATCGCCACTACAAACACCACTACACATCTTTCTATCTCGTCTCCATTTCCTTTAGATGTCTTCTTCTACTTTATTATAATATCAACTATAGGAAAACAATCATGTGAAGTAGGGGTTCAGTGGCCTGGGGCATGCACTATAAACACCCTCCACAATACGTAGTAGTTACCTTGCTTTGAAGGAAAATGAAAAGAGAAATCATATCTTTTCTTGTTTTCCCCTATTGATAATACATTCAAAGTTATAATTAATCTTATCTTTATGATGTGAATGAAAATTGGCGTAGTTGAAAAATGTTAATGGGGTTAAATGTGAGGCCACGGAGAGATATGTAGCTCTAACCACGGTTGTGGCAAGAATAATGAACAAACTTCCTAGAACGGTGACGTTTGAACCATGGTCTATATGGTCTAGCAGTTTTAAAAAAATTATCTTATCTTTATGGTGTGATGTTACCCGTTAAGCATCATAATAAACTGCACCAAACATTCATGAATCTGATGTTACCCGTTAATCTTCATATTAAACTACACAAAAATTTAATAATCTTATCTTTATGACGTGATCCTTGCAAATCCTTTCATGAATCTGAAGTTGCATCGGGTCCATATTCGAGCGGTCCATTAAAAGGGGGATGTTATCAAATTGGTTCGGGTTAGATCCATAGCGTAATATTTCTTGAAATGATCTGTGATCAACCAATTTTTTATTTTTGAATATTTGATGTTACCCAAGGCATTATAGCCTAGTGGTATCTTGGTGGTGAGATAAGACTTAGGGGCCATAAGGTCATGGGTTCGAATCTCACAAAGGGGGTTTTCTCATAATTATGAGTTTCCTCCTGAATTGGTGACTTGGTGGTGGAATATGATCACGTGGCAACACTGGTGGCACGATGATACTCCAGTGTTCCGTGAGTGATTCCAATTTGTTGGCCGTTCAAAAAAAAAATATTTGATGTTGAGAGTGAAAGTTTGAGATTGGTTGAGAAAGAAAGTTATAGAGTGAAGTTTGAATGTTCGCGATTGGTGTGAATTTGTTGAACGATTAAATTAAAGGTGAGGTTAGAATTTGGATTTTAATATTTTTTATGATGTAACGGTTTGGGATAAGTTTTTTTTAAACATTACTGAATTTTATTTAAAAAAAATCAAACGGTTGCATACAATTGGACCCCACCGCATCACAATCGGACGAGCCGCTTCAACAAACCTCACCCATGCTATGTGAACTGGTCCAATGGTAATGGCGTTTGGTGGAGGCCGTTTGGTGAGCGGACGATGGATTTACACCCTATTGGAGATGCTCTAAGATAAGGTGATGATGGTAGCAGGATGTTTGGTATGATGACTAAAATGACCAAAATATTTTTTGTTTTTTTTTTTTTAGGTAAAACTTATATATTTCAATCATAAACGCAAAAACGCGATTAATTACATCAAGATAGCGGGCAGGCGGGCAACAAGCTGCGCCGCCACCCCTTTCTGGATGGCAAACCCTAACCTACTGAAAACGAACCCATGTCCCCCCGGAGTTGAGACACTGCTATGAATAACCCGTTGGACTTTGGTTAGGAAACGGATGGCTTCCGGTGCCAAAGAGCCAAAGGTATCAAATGCCAGGGGAACAAAAACGTGTTGGTTCTCCTCGCAAGCTTTAGCATGCTTCTCAACTTTCTTCGCCTCTGCTATCCGCACCGCTTGCCCTACTAAAAAACCACTATCCCTCAAACCAACCAGAGGAGATACACCTGTTAGGTCGACGCAAGCATGTATCCCCCCGGCCCACCCAAAGACAAGCAGGTCTGCTAGACGTAGGGTGGATCTCCCGTCAGCGGGGTCCGAGAGGAAATTCACAGGAGCTTCCCTCTTGGCTGATATCCCAGCCCTTCTTAAAATGTCCCAAAGAACGTCCCGGGCCGAGTCATGTCTATATTTGAAACCAGGCAACTCCTTACAATGAACCGCGTGTTCCCTGTATTTGTCCAAGCATGCCTTACGGCAAATCGGACATACTTCATCTTCATGGTACATGGGGATCACCAAACGATATTTAAGAATTGCCCTGTATTCAACCCTAGACATGGTTTGGCCCAAACCTTCGATTGGAATAACATTCAGGAAATCTTGGGCATGGGGGCTTTGCAAGCATTCAATAACTGCCTTTTGGCGGGGGGACAGATCAAAAGTTTCACCCAGGCTCTGTGCGATTTTGCCAAATAGGGCATTCGCCAAAGTTTTCTGAGGCTTTGGGGGGGCGGTGTCCTTGTTAGAAAAACCGTCAATATCAAAACCTGGGAGAAAGTCATTTATCCTTTCGAGGGCCTGTACGTAGTCCAAGTCCATGTCGACAACCCCACTATTCCTTAAGATGTGGTCTTGGAGATTCCAAGACTGAGCTCGCGATGCCACAAAAGCATACACCCCAACATCTTTTGCTGAGAGGAGCCCTAATCCTCCCAAACGCATCGGCAAGGATGCCAGTCGCCACTGTAGGTCACCAAAGAACGGACCCCCACATACCACTATGCCTTCGATGGCTTCCCGCAGACCTTTGTCAAAACATGATATCACTTCATCCATCATGGCGGGTTGGCAGGTCCGCAAACCAAAAAGCAACTTAGCGACCCCCATACAAGATCTGAGCAAGAGGAGTTCACTCTGAGGATCCCTAAGGCAGGGCAAAAGTTTCATAAGATCGACCGCACGCGAGGCTCTCCGCTCTGCCAATTCCCGTATAAAGTAAGAGTCCCGACTAACAGCCCCTGCAAGGAGCTTCACCCCTTTTTCTGGCCTGCCAATCCCACCGGGGAAAAGCCCGTCCCTACGTTTCACCCCATTACAAGACGGCCAAAACACCTCAGTTTTCTTAATATTCAGTTGAAGCCCCAGGGATGGTCCCTCCTTCCGGATGATGTCTAAGGCATTCGCAACATCGATGGCATCACCGATAATTGTCCCATCATCAAGGTACCACGCATGAAAATCCACTGTCATATTGAGTCATTATCAACTTGCTCAAAAGAAATAAACATTTTTTTTTCAGTTTTACCTGTTTTCTTAATTCACGATGAGCAATTATCGCGCTACACAACCTAATATTAGTTAGAATATATTGTATTTTTTTTATTTGTCTTGCAAATCCAATATAAATTAAGTATTTTATAGAATAATGTCAGAAGTCTTTAACCGGTTGTAAAATTTTCTGGTTTATATGTACATGACATCTTATTCTAATTTTATGACTTGTAAGTGTCGCTATGGACACATGCGCGGCCTTCAAATATAATTTTGTTGTTACTATGCTATGAAAAAAGATATTATTTTATAGAAGTATATTATTATTATCATTATTACTAAAAACAATATCACGTGATTTGGGTTTATTATTAGTTATCATATAATATACAAGGAATATTTATATGTTCTAGACTCTAGTTCAGTTAAAGTACACGTTATTAAAATAAATGAATGCAATTGAGGTATATGGAAATTCGGTTCCGCTGCTAATCTCTTGAGTAGCAGTGCAGCAAGGTGTGGGGCTCTTGCTATCTAGCTGGTTGTCAATAGATGAAACCAATTATTAGAATTTCATTTCAAGTATGCAAAGTTCATAATGCAGATACACTGGTGGTAGATGTATGTATGTGTGTATAAAAGGGAGGTTTTGTGGTGGAGTTAATCAAGAGCTCATTGGCAAACCAGAGTCAATATGGGTCTTGGTCCATTGTTGATCCTTCTGGTTGTTTTGAGTCTATTTTCTGTTGATGGGCTCGACCATCAGACTCTACAAGAGAATGTTTATAATCGTAAAGATTTGAAGGAGTTAAATGTGCATGGTAAGAATGCAACTTCGTTGGATATTGTTGTGGTTGAAAGCAAAATGAACAATGATGGAGCTAGTAGTAGAGGTGGGAGTGTGAGTGTAGATAATAGAAAGCATAAGGGAGGCGGTGGTAGTGGAGCAGGAGGAGGAAACAGAAAGGGGGAAGGTCATGGAAGAGGAAGAGGAAGAGGAGGTGGTGGTGGTGGTGGAGGAGGAGGTGGGAGAGGAGGAGGCAGCGGTGGTGGGGGTGGAGGAGGAAGTTGTGGTGGTGGGAGCGGAGGAGGAAGTGGTGGTGGTGGGAGCGGAGGAGGAAGTGGTGGTGGTGGAAGTGGAAAGGGGGAAGGTCATGGACGGGGAGAAGGGAGAGGCAGAGGCAATGGAGGTGGTGGTGGGGGTGGGGGTGGGAGTGGAGCAGGAAGTTGTGATGGTGGTGGTGGAGGGGGAGGTGGAGGTGGCAGCGGTGCTGGGAGCGGAGGAGGCAGTGGTGGTAGAGGAAGTGGAAAGGGGGAAAGTCATGAGCGGGGAAGAGGGAGTGGCGGCGGTGGCGGTGGCGGTGGTGGTGGTGGTGGGAGCGGAGGAGGAAGTTGTGGTGGTGGTAGTGGGAGTGGAGGCGGACGTGGTGGTGGTGGTGGAGGGGGGAGTGGAAAGGGGGAAGGTCATGGACATGGAAGGGGGAAAGGAGGTGGCAGCGGCAGTGGTGGTGGTGGTGGGAGCGGAGGAGGAAGTTGTGGTGGTGGTAGTGGGAGTGGAGGCGGACGTGGTGGTGGTGGTGGAGGGGGAAGTGGAAAGGGGGAAGGTCATGGACATGGAAGGGGGAAAGGAGGTGGCAGCGGCAGTGGTAGTGGTGGTGGGAGCGGAGGAGGAAGTTGTGGTCGTGGTAGTGGGGGAAGGAGAGGAGGCGGCAGTGGTGGGAGTGGAGGAAGTAGTGGTCATGGTGGTGGTAGAGGAAATGGAAAGGGGGAGGGTCATGGACGGGGAGGAGGTAGAGGGGGGTGGTGGTGGGAGCGGGGGAGGAAGTTGTGGTGGTGACGGTGGTAGCGGAGGAGGACGTGGTGGTGGTCAAGGAGGAGGAGGGAGTGGAAAGGAGAAAGGTCATAGAGGGGAAGGGAGAGGAGGAGGAGGAGGCAGTGGGGCTGGTGGTGGGAGTGGAGGAGGAAATTGTGGTGGTGGTGGTGGTGGAGGAGGAGGAGGGCGAGGAAGAGGCAGTGGTGGTGGTGGTGGTGGTGGTGGAGGCCGTGGAGGAAGTGGAAAGGGGGACACTCATGGACATGGAAAAGGGAGCGGAGGAGGTGTCGGCGGTGGTGGCAGGACTGAAAAGGGAGGTGGTGGTAGTGGTGGAAAGGGAGAAGGTTATGGGTGGGGAGGGGGTAGAGGAGGGGGTGATGGTGGTGCAGGAAAAGGTGATGGTCAAGCTGGAGGATGGGGTTGGGGAGGTGATGGTACCCAAAATTGCAGGATTTGGTGGTGTGGCAGAGGGCATCCGCCCATTAAAGGATGAAATGAGGTGTGTTGATAATTGTATAGCATGGATCTTGCATGCTTACTTGATGTCTTCGTCGAAACCTTAAATGAGTTTCTTGAATCACCAATAACTTTTGTTCTACTTCATTTCATTGAGGCATGCATTGTAGTAATAGGATGGTTTTGCAACAATTTCACGATTTATGTGGAAATAGCACACGTACAACTATGATATTGTAACATCTGCAATGTATTGTTCATACAATTATCCATTATGTTATTTCAGTTTTTAGATGATACTATTTCTAAATAAACCTATGCAATGTTTATAGAATTATACATATGTTTCTTTTGATTAAGTATAACATTTTTTTAATAAAATTATACATGTGCTGAATAGTTTAGAAAATGTCACTCATACTATCATCAAATATACATGTGATTCCAATTCTTGACGGTGAATTTTTAGCAATAGTTAAGTCTCCGACAAAATGATGAAAAATATTGACGAATTGAATGTCGATGGATGTTATCAGGTTATGTCATTTATGTAGATTGTAGATTGACTCCTGTCAACACTATAAAATACACTTATTATTAAATTAAAAAAAATTGCCCCACCCCTTCTGATGTGGCGGTAAAAGTGTTGGGGTTGTAAATAGAGATTGAGAGTTAAGCCTCATGTGAGGCAAAAAAATGGTGTAATAAAAAAGATTTAAAAAAGGAGGAGGAAATTAGTCGTTCAAAAAAAATTAAATTAAAAAAATAAGATATATCCAAGAACACTAAAAATAAATGATAAACAACTAACAATTGATATTTTTTATTCTAAAAATACTTATGTTTCTTGTGTCCGAACATAAATTCTCGCATACTTACAAATATAATTAGCATTTCCGTTATAAAAGGTCCTTTTGTGAATCTTCATGTTGGGAAACTTTGGAGAGAACTCAAACTTTGATAGATACATTTGCGACAACATTTTACTGTTGAAAACTAACTAAAAACACATAATTCTACCTTCGAACCTCCTCCAAGTCTCTCTATCTCCTGCAAAATATCAAACAAATACAAAATACATAATCGAGTAAAGTTATGTACACAAATTGTGACTCATTGAGACCAATATGACTTATTACAACCCATTCCAACCGGTTACCATTGGATATGACCTATTTATACTCATGTGTTCCAAATAAGGTTGACTTATACCCAGTATAACCTATTTAAACCCATTCATGCCCGTTAAGGCTCATTTAATCTAAGTAATGTCCCCTTGTACCCAATATGATTTAGACATGATCATAAGGATTTGAAACCATGAACAAGAAAAAAAAACATATTTTTTTAGTTTACTGGATTGTGATATTTGGCAACAACTCTTGAATCCCTCTGTAATATATGTACTCTACGTAAAATTCGCTTTCCAATAGTCAATAATCTATATATGTGTTATAGGTTGAATTCTCTTCTCATGAATCATTGAGTAATATGTTTGATTATATATAGATCCGAGCCCATCTTCAGATAATTTAATGTATATCTTTGATTTTAATTTACTTCATTAAGGGCGAATTGTAAGTATAGTTAAACTTGAATGGTTTACCTAGGTATATGATACCAACTAGGTGGATTAATAGACGCGCGTTGCGCGTTTTTCTCATGTTGTGTTAATGCCGAAACTTTCAAACTCATTATTTCAACAAATTTGAATATCATAATTGTGAAAATCACAAAGCAAATCACAATTTTAAAAGTAACAAAGTAAAGAAAAAAAACAACTAATAACTTGAATAAGAAGTTCACACTCAACGTCGTATAGACGACCCAAAATCCATTGCCGGAAAAAAAATGAATGCGACCAAACATGCAGGTATGCGCCCACTATTTGTAGCCTGTACCAGAATAAGTTCACGCAACAGTATTTTCTTAAGTGGAAAATTCAAGATTTGGTAGGAGGCAACTCAAATCTTTAGAGACCTGAATCACGGTGTGCTAGATATAAAATAAGACATAGCATAAGCGATCTTGTTGAACATTGGAAAAAAACAATATGTTACAAAGCAGGAAACAAAAAAACCTAGAAGGTTATCAATCCTAAAAAGGAGTATAATAGAGGGTATAAAAACAAAGCTGCTTACACTTTGGAGAGCTTGTTGGAACGGCAACACGTAAAAGTGCGAGGCTAGCCTTTAAATCCTTCAACTGAGCAAACAAATCAACATACAATGAAACTCAATTTTTGGTGTAAAAGCGCGAGATGCATTTCACGTAACAAAAGCGCGAGATACATTTCACGTAACAGTAGATGAATAAATAAACAAAAAGTAATATGCATCAACATACAATTACGAAAGAATTGGTTAAACCTGTTGGCATGTGAGTCATGTATACATCGGAGACCTTCCACAAATGCCAAAAAAAATAGGAAAAAAGAACTGTTAGTTCAAGCAGCCTGTTTGACAAAAAATGAGCCGAGTTAAGCGGAGTAACTCGGGTCATTGTGATTATGACCTTGTTGACTTGTCAAAAGTCAGCCTGTCTTCAGCTTTTGATCAATGAGACCCACCAAAAAAAAACTCAAATAAATTACCATTTATTGTTGGCACAGATTCGTAGTAAAAAAGTGAGAATTTTCTGGTGATCAACTAACCTTTTGGCGACCAAGAACCTGATTCAAAATTATCTACTTTGACAATTTACCCAACCCACCTGACCTGGTCATTTACCCGCATTTAGCTATGAGGCATAAATAGAATACCAGCAGAAAACCTTACTTTGACCGTCTTCCATCTTTCACGTCCATTGCAATTGAAAGATTATATTAGCTAAACTAACATTCTAGAAGGTTTCACCATTAAAACCTACCACTCTGTAATGGTTCTAAATTGAAAGGAAAAACAGAAAGCATTCAAGCTTAAGTGCCATCCATTTTAAACAAAGTATTTCAATCTTTTAATTTAAAAACCAAAATGACAAACTACTGATTATGCATTTTATTTTGTGATGTGTCAACATTAGTCATACGCATAATTTCCTTGTAATATATGCAACATTCAATAACTGTCATATAACCATCTAAAAAGGTATAACTGTAAATGTTCTAGGTCTCAACACATTGTCAAATCACTGCAATCTGGATTAAACCCTTTCTAAGATCAACGCTAATCAATGCTGCATTATCTAAAGTTCGAACAATAGTGTAATTTGGATGCTCAAAAGGATGTTTTAACAATAGATGTTTATCCGCGACTCTACCGGACCAATATTTCCATCTGGTTCTATCAATTCTCTTTCTACTAACCTTAACATTTTCCTTCCGTCTAGACATTCTACATATATCTATAAATGTATAATTGTATATTGAAACTCTAAGTCTCAAACTCAACTAACTATCTAATATAGTTTAGCTGCAAACGGTTATCTTCCTCCACAAACTACAATTCACACATCTACAAAACACAATTAGATGCAGTAGAAATCCAACATTTTTTAAGCTTCACAGCTGCAATTAGTATACTACAAGGACACCCTAGCCTCTTCCAAGACCAGGTAACAGAAAGTGTATGCACAAGATGCACGTGCAATAGAAGTTTTCATCATAT
The DNA here is from genome assembly GCA_032199755.1 of Ambrosia artemisiifolia. Lineage (NCBI taxonomy): Eukaryota > Viridiplantae > Streptophyta > Magnoliopsida > Asterales > Asteraceae > Ambrosia > Ambrosia artemisiifolia. The sequence continues at coordinate 28,285,479 of CM063516.1, read as the reverse complement.
AGCTATACACCTCTGCCAATCTAGGAGCCGATAAGCCCTCATTTTTACAACAAAACCTTAAACCACTACCATCGGCCCATCACTACACATACGACCAGAAAATTTCTACAGGAACAATCAATCATCAATTATTAATGATAGAATCACTAATCTATAGATCTTCTGTCAACCACATCAAACCCATATATTAATAATTGCTCAATTATTGTTATAACTGCAATTCCTTTTTTTAACGGCTAGATCAAGCGTCAGCGCGCACACTTGAGAACCCACAAGACCCGAGTAGTATACGGAGTTACAGAGCCCGGGGATCAAAACCCACCAAAGATTTAACTCTTAATGTGACATCAACCAATCAGATCCAATAATATAAACAATGCCTTTATTACATTTCCGCCCAATAAAAAGTCAGGCTGTCTTAAGCTTTTGATCAATGAGACACACACAAAAACTCTAATAAATTACCATTTATTGTTGGCACAGATTCGTAGTAAAAAGTGAGGATATTCCAGGTACCAACTAACCTTTTAGTGACCAAGATCCCCAAAGGAAATGCCTTGTCACTCCTGAAGAAAACATAGTTTACTGTCAAACAAATATTAGGCTTGTATACATAGCACATCTAAAACAATTAGACATGATTGAGATTCAGAGTAAACGCATGTGATATTTGTTTTAAACGAACTTTTGAAAAACATAGTATCTATTTAGATACGTAAAAAGCAGGTCTTTATCTATTTAGATACGTAAAAAGATGGAAAATTTCACGCTAACAAAACAAATAATTGATTAATAAAATGCAAACAATTAACAACATTGAAGCAAACATTACCAAGCCATGGTCTTTGTGTAATAAAGAATCCTGCAGCCTTCAACTGGGAGGCGGATTCAAGTTCAGCAACAATATTCGTCAAATAATCTGCAACACAAACGAATACTTGATATAAAACAATAATAATCAACAAAATTATATATCAATTAGGGTGCGTATTCGATCAAAATCGGAAACTATAATTAGAAATGTAACAAATAGATGTACCTGAAGATCCATATTTAACCGACTCATACAAGAAATACTACTATTCAGTATAACTGAACAGCAAAATAATAAAACACTACACAATGTAAAAAAACATTACCTTGTTAAAAGCAGGCTGGTAGTCAGTTGGCGCTCCACCCTTGTCACCGCCAAATTCCCCAGGAGGTCCTCTATGCCATATATATGTTGTTGTGCATGAACCATATGGAATATGGATCAAGATCAACCTGAAAAAAAAGATATGACAACAATAATTCAAGTATTCAAGAATTCAAGAAATGCCTAAATAAAGTTCACCAAAAAGATCCACTCCCAATTTTCCTCCCAAGTTTAAACTTTCCACCAACAACATGATCCATGTTTCTTTATTTCTTCACTTAACTCTAAACCCAGTTCAGATCCACTTAAAACCTAATTTAAATCTCAAAAATAAGGTCTACAAAAACCTAAACCCTTACTTTATAAAATTCAAAACCAACCTAACAACTTGCATCAAAATCAGCAATTGTAAACACTATACAAAATCAGGATTCTTTTCTTTTTTATTTTATAAAATACAAAATAAAAGCAGGTCAAATCCACATACACATTATTTAAACCTCAAATTTGAGGTTTGCAAAAATTAAACCCTAGTTGATATATTTAAAAAAAAATCAACTCTAAAACTTGCATCAAGACCAGCACCTAAAGTCTAAATACAGTATATACAGAATCAAGAAACACCCAATGACCCAAATATAGATTCTTTAATTTTTTTTTTTATAAAATACAACAAACCCAGGTCAGATCCACATAAACCTAACGTAATCCTCAATTTAAGGTTTAAAAAACTAAAACCCAACCCAAAAACTTGCACCAAAATCAGCAACTAAATTCAAGAAACAACCTAATCAAGATTCTTTTTTATAAAATACAAAAAACCCAGGTTTTATTTTTTTGGGTAAAAGACTTTTGGACAACTATTTAGCTAATTGAGAAAAAGATGAGATTTTTAATGTGGGACATTAAGAAATTGAAAGATAATAACTGAAACTTCCTGAATGTCAATTTCATCATCATCGTGATCATCAAAATTAATCGATGATAGAGTACCTGACGATTATTGGGTGGTAATGGGTTATTGAGCCAGCTAGGAAGATGGAAGCGGTGGAGTATCCGGTGGTGGTGAAGAAGAGACAGTTGGTGTGGGTGTGGAAGGAACTGGCGTCGGAGATGTGGTGGTACGAGATGAGAGAGAGAAACTTGTTGAAGTGTAAATGGATGAGAGAGAGACACAGGTGGAATGATGATAATGTTTAAGCTGCTGACCTTTTCTGTATAACCTGCCACGTATCATTATCAATAGCACAGCTGGTGCCATCGGGAGAGGAGAAAAAAAAACAGATAATAAAAACCAATGCCATGGGATTCGAACTCACGCCGTCCAAATAACAATTAAATACTCAGACCACCACGCCAATATCATAACATGTTAACATAATTAACAAATAGTAATACTTATTCGTTTAAAAAAAAACCTCTTTTGAATTTACTGTTCAAACCCAAAGGTATGTTATTATAGTTTAATTACGTACCCCAAATTTGAAAGGGGCAGTCCTTAGAAATGAAGATGGGTTAACGAGTTGTAAGCTCTGTTGCAAAACAAGGCTGAGTTGACCGATTACTCCCCGAGTACTCGCTTCAGGGTAGGTCACCGAGTATAGCCGAGTTGGCCGATTACTCCGAGTACTCCCCGCATAGGCCGATTTAACCCCCGAGTACTCTCCCGATTAGTCCGAGTACTCGCTCCAAGGTAGGTCGCCGAGTACAAGGCCAAACTGAGTTTTGCAACACTGGTTGTAAGCAATTTGGATCGGGTCTAAATCGGGTTTAGACGAAATGAACAAATTAAAAAATATAAGTAAATCCAAGAAACATGCAATCACGTTCACCATTTGTTAATTTGTTGTATCACATGTTCTTTTACTTGTACCTTATGTTGTGGTAAAAATATATCATCAAATAATTCAATTTAATACTTTTATTTTTTACTAGCTTTTATCCCGGGAGCGTCCCGGGGTTGAAAATCTAATATGACATATCAATTTTACATACGAAATAGACTGATGCGCTTTACACTTACATGCAGGAAAGTTTCGGGTGGCACATAACCTAAAACAACTAACAATGTATCTCCAATGTTAACGCCTAACCTTAAACAATGTATAACTCTAATATTATAGAATTCATATTTACTAGTTTGAACATAATTAATAACTTGCCTATACATGATTAATGAATATCCTAAACACTTTGTGTTTTTTTCATGTATGAACAAAACCCCACAAAAAATAGTCGTCTTTTTTCTCCGTTTTTTATATAGCACTATGATACTCGTTGGAAAGATAATAAAACGCTCGTTAATTTAGTGTAATTTTTTTCTTTAAAAACTCTCGTATATAAAAGATATTAACGTGTAAAAATTATCGGATGAAACATGAGAGAAAAAAATCCAATTTTGTTTTTAATTGGTAAAACAAAACTTTTATTTTAAATTCTAAGATATACATATCTTGTATAGGGTTTTAATTAATTTTATTAGTAAATTTAATAATAATAAAAAAAATATAAAAAAAATTAAACACTCTCACCTCAACGTGCCACGTGGCACATTCAAGGAGGGGTTGAGGCCTCCATTAAATGCCACATCATTATAAATCAATTCTTTTATTAATTGTTATAGATAGATTGTTACTTAAGTCTCTTTTTTGTTTTGTGTTTTGAATGAGAGCTAGGTAAGTTATTGGGCTAGAAGCTTGGGTTTATGTTTGGAAGTTGTTGGGCTAGGAAGTTGGGCTTAGGTGAAGTGGGCTTGAAGATGAGATAAGGCGATGGAAAATTTCAAGGCCCAAGGCCCTTTTAGGCTATCTCGTGTGTATAAAAGGCATCTAAAATCGTATATTTGTTTAATTGATTCATCCGAGAACATTATCTCATCTCTCTAATTTCATTTTTCTGCTTTTTTCAGATCGTTGATTAGGGTTCTTGTGTATGTAATTTTTAGATTCATCGTGAATCTGATATCATAGAGTGTCTTGTAATTATTGTCATAACTTGATCGTTTTGAGAGTAGCGTAGATCTTAAATTTGAGTGCCATAGGATCTTGTTGTTTGAGAGTGTTCAAGTATTCTCATTAATTGTTTTACAGAGTTATTCGGATTAACTAATTCATGTTTTAAAACATGGTTTCAAAGATAAAGGTTGCTCTTAGATGTCTAGATATGTGTTCTTGTTGTTCGTCTAGATTCGTTCTAGATCTGGTGTGACACCCGACAAACTTGGGTTAATAACTTTTGTACATCTAGTAAGTCTACCTTAGCGAGTCATGCATACATCACACTTAACGGGGTCAGTTAGGTCGTTATGATGGTTCCGAGAATCATCGGGAGTCGTTACAGTGATCCACGGGATCATTGGGAGTCGGTCCATAACCATGTGAACAAGGATTGGTGATTTGTAGAATCGTCGGGTTTAACGCACACACGCAAGTCTCGAGTCCCGGGAATTGGTGAACGAATGTGAACGTGTTAGTTATCATGCATTATGTGTTTATAATCATTATGTGACTTGTCGATATGTGAATACGTGCTTATATGTGTTAAAATAGGGTTTAACGCGCCAAAAACCCAAAATACATTGCTGCAGGTGATTAGGAATCCTAATTGCCTATAGCAGGGAATATTATAGGCGATTAGGAGTCTACTCGCCTATAGTATAGGCGATTAGGAGCCTACTCGCCTATAGTATAGGCGATTAGGAGCTCCTAATTGCCTGTTGCAGCCCCTACTCGCCTGTAACCTTGGGAACGACTAGGCACACCTATAAATACCACCCTTATGTTGTAAAACCTCATTTGTGAAACCCTAACTCGCCCCAAGCCTCCCTCACACCATAATCACTCTCTGGAACACGTTTTTGCCCTAGAATCCATCCTATCAAGCTTTACACATCATTATCTAGCAAACCTAAGGTGTGTTATCCATCCTAAATCTATATAATGTTGATATCTTGGTTCCCAAAGGTCCAGACCTAGTTTTATCAAGTTTGTGTCTTTGAAAACCTTTGAAATGAGTTTCTAAAACAAGTCTAAACCTTTATACTTGCTCTATGTGGAGTATTCATGCAAGAAACGGTTTTTAATGGTTAAAACGTGAATGTTTCCATGTATTTGATGTTTTACTGATGTGTATGAGTTGTTAAGATGATTTCCTAAGGTTTTGAGTAATTGTTATGGTGTTTTGATGATAATACGCATTTTGACCCGTTTGAGTGATTCTTGAAGATTTAGGGTGTTATGATATGATTTGATGATTGTTTGATGTTAGGGTTTACACTAGAATGGTATAATAGCAGAGGAATGATGATTTTCAAGGTTGTAGGTGATGAGATCTAGTTATTTACCATTTAGGGAAAGATATGCATATTTAATGTTACCTACTACTATGCCATTTTTGGAAATAATTGCAAATAGGGTGTTAGACCAGTGATAATTTGGGGGTTTTTGTTTGGAATGAATTGTTTAATGATTTGGGTTTGATGTTGGGTGTTTTTACATGTTTCGGATCTGATTTGGAGGGTTAAACGCGCGAAATACGAATTGTTGCTGCATGGGGCGACTAGGCCCCTACTCGCATATAATTATAGGCGAGTAGGCCCTACTCACGTATACAACAGGTGATTATAACTCCTAATTGCCTGTTTGACTTTCCTATTGCCTGTTGACTTTCCTAATTGCCTGATTGATTCCTAATCGCGTGTTTTGCTGTTGTAAGTGTATTTCGACATCCCGAAACATGGTTTGACACCTAGGAACATGTTAGGAACCCCGTGACATGTCTAATAACCTGATAACACGTGTTCGGACTCGTTTATGCGTTATTTGAATTATGTGCTAGACTTGGTGAACTTTTGCGCATGTTAAGTGTATAATTGCATACGATGGCATGATATCTTGTATTTGGCTAACACGTGGGATGTCGGGTCTTGTCTTATGTGGTTAGGTTATCAGTCAAACATGAATTCAAACGTATAATGGTTATGGTCTTGACATTCGGGGACTAGTTAACCTACAGGTTATTAGTCCGTGTACTCACACACATCTTATGATGGGTTGCCGCTATTTGGGGCTATCATAGCTTGTTGATTTAATTGTTTTGAGTAACGCAACCTAAGGTGAGTTCACGACCCCACTTTTATCAGTTTTGTTTTCGGGGGAGAAACATGCTTACACATTTTAAACACACAATTTCATGTTATACTATGGCTATCATTATATTACTATACGACTCATCTAAATCCCATAGAAACCACTAATATGGGTATGTAGCGAGGAAATGTGGATAGCGCTATTGGGTCTGACAAACCCCACTCGACGGTGAAGGCCGGGCGGGTGCATATTGTCTCGATCACACAAGGCCTACCGGAGATGACGGTAGTCCGGAAGGGTATCACACTATAATAAATCACAATCAGCAAAGGTTTCAATCGTAGTAGTAATATACATAACGCCTAGCTAGCGTTCACACAGCATAGTAGTAACGGTAACAGTTTTAAAGGATTAACGAAACGTTTATTGTAAAATCTGTGAACTGACCAGCATTATATGTTGACGTTTTTAGCATGTTTTCTTAGGTCGCTAAGGTAGCAGCAGTTGGACTAGGCGCACGGAGTCGCACTCGTGTCTAGGATCATATTTTGGATGTCGAAACTTTAAACTCATCTTTTATCTTTGTTTGGATTTTGTAAACCAAAATTGCTTTCGCTGTATTTTGGATCATGGTTTTTGATCATTGCATGGTTTGGTTTACGTATCTTTTTACATATAGTTGTTGTTTATTGTGACCGTTGACTTGGATCCTGGTATGTCACGCGCCTCTCGGCAAAACCCCACATGTGGAATTTGAGGGTGTGACAGATTGGTATCAGAGCCAATGGTTATAGTGAACTAGGACTGCATGTGGAGTCTAGTCTATAGCCGAGTATCACACACACTAGACGGTCACATACATATGAGTCGTGTCAATTGGTAAATATACTAACCTTGTCGGGGTGTCAGTATCCTCATCACCATGTGTTACACAATCCATTCTATCTTTGGTTATTTTTACCTCTACTTTATCTTCCTCTTCGGGTTTGAAGTCGAAGGAACTTGTTTGTAGATCATGATTTTGATGGTTTATTGGGTCGACATGGGTCGGTCTTGGCTTGTTAAAACACCCTCAATGCTTAGCAAGGTGTTCAAATGGTTTTGTGGGGAAAGCCGGTTGTGATTATCATAATAAAGACTTTTAATTTTTGAACATAAACCAAACGGGTTTTGTTTATAGAAATCGACCCTTAGTTGCTTGCCTAGGTTGTGTTTTGACTTAAAAACATTACTTGATCTAACATTGGTGACATAGGGCCGATTAGTTATCAAAAAGTGATGGGTAATCATGTGTTAAATCATAGGTGCTTTGTGTGAATTAAAAGAGTCAATCTAGTTTGTTGTGGTCTTTATATATTACAATGTTTATGGACAAGGTATCGACTTAGAAGGTAATAGGTCGGGTTCACAAGAGGGCCGAGAGGTTTAAAGCTCGAAATAATAGAAGGGTTGGATAACTTACCTAATTGAACCAAAGTGGAACCGATTCTTCTAGATCCTCTCTTGCTCGAGCCTTTGTGCCTTCGGGTTTTGTTTGGTGATGGTCGATGGCGTTCAAGAGTTAGAGGAAAGTGTTGGTGTGATTGTTTGAGTTCATTGTGTCCTTTTTTATAGGGGCCGAAGGAATGTATGGGCAAAACCAAAAGAGGAAGGTCTTCATTACTAGTTTATGTCATTGATAGGAATGTGGTTCATGGTTTAGTGAAAAGTCATGAGTTGGAGGTTAGTTGTCTTGATTTGGAAAGGGACATAAGGGTAGATGGTGATGGATCAATGCTAGATAAGAGACAAACTAATGTTTCCATTTTGGTGATAATGCAGGACACGTATCTTGGTTCCTTATGCTTAGGATCGACCGATTATAATGAGGGGTGTTATGTCTCTATTTTGAGTATGAATCATGTCCAAGAAGGTTGTATGACAAAGGTTTAGGCTACATAAAGGTATAAGTGAGGTAACCTTGTCTTATATGGGCATGCATGATTAACGTGGACAAAAACAATTAATGGTTTTTAATTAGATGGTTGTGAGGGTGATACTTCGGCCGAGATCCAAGGGATAGGGACATGTGCTTGCTTCTCATTTTTGTCCTTCCTAGCCGATTATTATAGTGAACCAAAGAGTTAATGAATCTTGTGTTGGAAGGAAGGTTTCCTTGGATGGTTCTTAGTTTGGTATAACAAAGATTGTTTAATGAAGGTGACACTTGGTGACCTTGGGAACTTTCGGCCGAAAACAAACAAAAGGAAGAGGTCATGGGTTGTAGGAAAAGGACTTTTCAAGTGTATGTATGCATGTGTAGTTGATCATAGGTATGTGTTTGCATATATATATATATATAATGTTATGTGTATGTGTATGTGTGTGTGTGAGTGTAATTATTGTGGTGTTGAAATCCATGATAAGTTCTCTTAGTTATAGATCCCTTCATTTATCAAGTGTGTGCTTGTAAAAATCGTGGTGAGGTTATGATGGCTAGTCGATACATGTACATATAGGTGACCGATTATATTCTCTAGAAATACATAGGTGATTGGCTTGATATACCTAGTCATCTTAGATGTAGGAACATCTATTTAGGTGGCCATGTGTCGTGTGTTTGGCTAGAAATTGATGATGATATTAACATGTATCGTTTTTCCGACCTTTGTGTTCATGATCCATAAATCATGCTTATGTGTATACATATGTTAAATGGGAGCTTACCATGTGTTAAGAAGCTTTAATGTCAAAAAAGGCAACATATGTTTGTTTCATCAGTCGTGCGGGGGGTGTTGTATGCATAAACGGGTAAAGTAATGACCTTCCTTAATAATTTGTGCTTTACCAGACCTGGGGGGGTATAGTGTATGCTAAAATGTCCAGTTATGCACATTAAATGACATTAATAAGTAAAATGCGTACGAATGTTGACCTGAATTGTTGACTGGTGTCACAAATCTAAAACCCATTCTCATCATATGAACCCATTTTTATCAAAAGTCTACTCTGATGATGAGAATGGCTAATTTTAAAACCCATTCACATGGTCTAAAGATGTGAATGAGACTGGAATAGTCTCATTCTCACCAACGTAGAAAATTATGAATCTTTGATATGAACTAAGTGTTTTATATGCATTGCTTGCGTGTGATCTGTATATACTTGATGAACTGATATAATGAGTCACCAACGGGATGTCGAGTCATGTGTGGTCGTGTCAAACATTCAAACATGTTTTAAAACGTACCAAGTCATGGTCTGGACAATCACGAGCTAGTCAACCTACGGGTTATTAATTAAGATACTTGTAAACATTTTATGATAGATCGCCGGTATTAGGGACTATCATTACACGTGGTTATCTATTTTTGAGGAAACGCAACCTAAGGTGAGTTTCACGGCCCCACTTTTACATATTTTTTCATGGGGGAGAAACATGCTACACATTTCGGTTACTTAAAGATCATGTTTTACTAGTGTTATCATTTGTTTACTATGCGACTCATCTAAATCCCAACACCTCCAAGACATACGCGACATCGGGGCTCAACGTATCCAAGACAACCAAGAGGTGGCCGAGCTTATGAGGGATCGACAATTTGAACGCGACTTTGAGTTTTACACGAAGTCGCACGACCACTTAACCGGCAAAGCGTTGGACATGTGTTTGAAACAAAAGGCCAAAATCGAGAAAAAATATAATCTATGAGTGTTTGTTATTTTTATTAGTATTTGTAATTTTTTTTAGTATTTGTAATTTTTTTTAGTATTTGTAATTTTTTTTAGTATTTGTACTTTTTTGTTTAATGAAATATTATTTGGTATTTAAATGAAAAAAATAATAATAATTAAGCAATGATTACCCAATCATTTATAAAGACTCATAAAGCTCACACCCACTACACACATATTTTCTCATAAAGCCCATAGAATCCCTCCTAATACTTTATAATATTTTAAGTTCATAAAGCGTTATAAAGCCCCCACTACACATACACTTAGTGGCCACACGTAGTTCTAATAGAAAGTAGTTGGGTATAGTTGGGTGTGAAAAGAAATCCATGCCATGCAACAAAGACACGATTTAATATATATAGTTTTTAAATAAAATATCTCAATTTTAAACCTGGATTGGATTAGTTAGTTGTGATTTCATGTTTTTGGACAGATTTAGCCATCTTGATTCGATTATATAATTTTATAATATCAGGCTGACCCCAAGTGTACCGTCATCAAAGGATGGATGAGCGGCTGCCGGAGCCATGTTTTTTATGTCAATAACAATAATAATAATAATTACATTAGATGTTTTTAAGATTCAACTGACATGTAAATTATATCAAACAACTTACATTCTAACGGTATCAAGATAGGATAGAATGTTGGATATTTTAGTGTAATTGGATTGACTGTTTGATCAATATCTTCATAATAAGACATCATATAGGTATGGTGGTGCTGAGTGCACGCCTATATGAATTTATTATGAACTTAGGGGCGAAGCCCCTAAGAGACGGGGGTCCGGGGGCAGCGCCCCTGGGAGCAGGGTCCAAGGGGCGGCAGCCCCTGGCGGGGTCCAAGGGGCAGAGCCCCTGGCTGGGGTTAAGCTGATTGTATCCGATTGATATTCGATTGAACCGTCGAATTGATTCAGTCTGAAAGCGATTACGTGCCTTCAGAAATTTCTGATTATCCGGTTGTTCGTTTGTGTTACTGAAATCCCCAACATAGAAAGACATCAATTCTTATAAAGTTAAGGGTTAAAATCACGAGGAATGTAAAAATGTTTGTTTTGTAGCCTAATGATACCACTAGGATACAAACTCTAATTTGGAACAAATACCACATACACGAAACTAAAACAATTAAGTATAGCTCATGGGTGTTATGGTGTTGTATTGGGTTGCAACTAGTACCTTACTATGCGCAACTCTGTAAATAAATATTTGGCTGAAATGAAGTGGAATTTGCCGATAATAAAAATAAGTATAGCTCATTTATTATTTAACAATAAGGTATTCTTAATTAGAAGTTGAAATTGACTAGATTAGTGTTGTAAATGTGTGATTGAGATTTAAAGTCATTGAATAAACATTGCAACCGAAGTTTCTCTCCATACGACAAATGGCACTCCTTTGTTTTATAATTTTTGCCAGTTTAATATGACTTTGTATAAAAATTAAATATTTTTATTTAAGATTTCTAATAAAGTCATTATTAAATAGTATTCATGGAGGTGTTTAAGAAGTAGTTATAATTATAAATATTAATTTGAACTTTTAGCCACGTTTGAATCTAACATTGTCTTTTAGGAAAATCATAAATAATTCAATTTTTGAATAAATTTATATAAATTGTCATGTAAAGCTAAATTTTACTAGAATAACAGTCAAATAAAAAGAACTTAGCAAAATCTATTGGAGTTAGAGTGAAACTCGTCTTGAATGTTAAGGTTTGAGCGTCGGCTTGAGAATCATCACATTTAAAAAAATTATAAAAATAAGTTATTTCGTTTATTTTCTTTATATTTAAGTTTTGACATAGCGTCCACACATGAATAAATCTCACCCACAATCCTAAAGCTATGCAGTAGTTGCTATGAGGTGTGGAGGAGGCTCATTCTTTAAGGATGATCCTCCACATCAGCCGTCACGTTAGTATGGGGCATAGCCATCACCCAAAGGATGGTCCTGGGGTGTGGAGGATGGGTCTCCCCTTTTCCTTTTTTTTAATTAATTAATATTCAACATTTAAAAAAGTAAAATTAAAATTAATTCTAAAATTAGTAATATAGCTTACATTACATTAAAAAACCCACTACTAAAAAATATAAAATTGCTTGACATTAAAAAAAATACAAATAAGCTACTCGTTGTGTGAAGTTCCAAATATATTCAACCAAGTTTGATTGAAGATTTTGATGAGTATATGCGCTATGTTAGAAGAACGCATTTAAATCTTGTTGTTCTGGGTGAACCGGAACATTATTCTCCTCCACCGCATTTTCGTCATACTCACAAATGGTTGTGTCTTCGTCTTTGATGATCATGTTATGCAACAAGATATAAGCATACATACAGTAATGCAACTTTTTTGGTTCAAAGGCACGTGCTGGGTTTTCAATGATATGTCCTCTTGATTTAGGCCATGGGGTGTGGGAGACGGTCCTGGGTTGGCAAGGCCCGTCATGGGGTTCTACAATGATTGTACAGCTCCATGACGGGCCTCGCCGACCCAGGATCGTCTCCCAACCCCATGGGCTAAATTACGTAAATATAGTTTCTATTATATCGGTTTATGTAATATACGTCCTCACAACAAAATACAGAATTTGGACACCACAACCACTAATTACGTGAAGCAATGTCATTATTAAATGGTATTTAAAGATGTATTTAAGTAGTAGTTAGATATAATTTATGTGAAACATTAAACAAGGTCAACATCTAACATAAAATTAATTTTATAAGACGGCCTAGTTTTGTAATTTTTTTTAACGGCTAACAAAACGTTTCTGCCCGACTAACTATGGGACCCGTAAACTGGCGAACCCAAGAACCCCCCCAGGACTATGCAAGGGGCTGGCCAGGGTAGTCAGGCTTGCCCACGAGGTTTCCGAACCGGGGAAAACCCGATCCCCCACCTGTCCGAAGACCCTCTGTGGAAAACCGGTAAAACCCGGGCGAGATCAGGACTCGAACTCCTAACAATAGGTGAGGAGTCATCCCTCATTTCTCATTAATGTCCTCCAAATATAACTAGTGGGAATTGAACCCAAGCCTCCCATAGGAAACTTAGGCCCTCAACCAACTGGGCTACAAGTGTTGAACCCTAGTTTTGTAATTTTAAAAAATGAAATGTGATAAAATAGAAAAGGAAAGATATGTTGAATTATAGATTTATAAAAAATGGAAAAGGGCATCTTATTATTTTTTAGAGCATCTGCAATGGTGCTTTGACAGACCGTCCAAGCATGCGGGCGAACCAATCAAAGCCACCACCCCTATTGTAGCATTGGTACGCTAGGGCAATGGTCTGGTGGAGCGGACAGTCCAAAAGCGAAATTGTGGACCCCATGTGTTGTACTTTATGATGAAAACAAACAAAATAAATTATTTTTTATGTGTGGAGTATAAATTAAACAAAAGGAAAAGTATGTGATAATTTGAAAGTTTGGAATGTCTTATGGTTGTAAGAAAAAAAGCTCACCATTGTGGAAGCTCTTAGAGCATTCATAGTAGGTTGGTTATCTATCTCTATCAATATAGTTTAACTAAAGTTCATATTTTTTCTGAACTTTGTTTTTTTTAAACCTCCCATACGGAGATTCTTTAATTTGCATTACTTGCAAACACTTAATTTTTATTGTTTTTCCGTGTGTATACGCTCACACAATTAAATTTAGAGATTAACTAGTTTGATTCTTTGCGTTTTGCGGCAAAACTTCAGTCGGTACAGGTTCAATTCATTACAGCACTGGTACGATTGATACTACTATTATTCAGTCAGCTACTATTATTCAGTCAGAGTGGTTTGATTCGTCATGATGAAAAACAAATAATAAGGCTATATGAGGGAAAAAAACTAATATACTATTTGTATTAAAAAAAAAAGTTTACTATTCGACAAAGCCGAACATAACAACCAAGTTCCCCATGTTATTAAATTTTGGCCTAAGTGGTGAAAAATAAAATGTGGACAAGAAGGAAAAAAAACACAAAACAGGGCTCACTCAAGACTCGAACCTGTGGCTACCCTTTAATGGGGAGGGAGTCCAACCATTACACCACAAACCTTTGTGTTATTTAGTCTGCCTAAAATTTTATATATTTTCATAAATACGAGAGGGGAAAAACCCAACGTATCTCAACCAATGTTTTAAAAACCGGTTTATACAGGCCGGTTAAACCGGTTATACCGCCTACCGGTGTCATGCCCGGCACAAATCAATCCGGTATTTTAGAAAAGTGGTAAAGGATTTGAACCGCTAGTAAATTCCAGTATATCGGTTTATACCACCGCTATACCGGTGTCAGCACAAGGTTAAACTTTGAACTTTATCAGCCCATAGTGATGATATAAATAACATGTGTTGTGAGAAAGAGCATGAACTGGTTTTTTAAATACAAAGTTTCTTGTTATATATGTTACTTATCTTATGTAATTGAGCTAATTGCCAATTCAGTCCCTGAGGTTTGGTAAAAAATGTCTCTTTAGTCCAAATAATTTATTTTTCTCATCTGTATCCCCAAGGTTTCTCATTTTTTGTCATTTTCATCCAACCCCCTAACTCTATCAATAAAAGTCAGTTAAGTCAAGGGTATTTTGGTCACTTTACATATATAAGTGTGGTGGCGAACACGCTGTGCTGTAAGCTAAGCAGTTCACCTTGTAGACGGGGGAGAATATATATATATATATATATATATATATATATATATATATATATATATATATATATGTATATATTTCCAGTTTCATCCAAAACTCATTTTAAATTTATATCTCTTTCTCTCGCTCTCTCTCTCTCTCTCTCTCTCTCTCTCTCTCGTTCTAAAACAACCAAAACCACCATCACCACCCACCACCTCCACCATCAGCATTAACAGCCACCACCTTCCACCTCCACCGCCACAGCCACCCCCCCCCCCCCCACCACAGTCTCCCTCCACCATAACCACCACCGTCACCTACCTCTATCACCTAGCTCCAACGGTAGCTTCCTCGATATCGCCTGTAATCAAACATTTCAAGTAACATGTCATACAGATCCACGAAGAAAAAAAACACAAAATCAAAACTCATACACACCTAATTACATCTCCGTCCACAAACAAGCAAAAAGCTCCAACGGTGGTGTGGTTTCAGGCGGGGAGGGAGACGGTGGTGGTGGGTTTTAGGTAGGTTTAGGAGATGGGGAGGGAGGCGGTGGTGATGAGTTTTAAAATTTGTTGTTGTTTAATAATAGGAAGATGGGTGAAGATGATGAAGGAATATCGATGGAGGAAAAAAGGACCGTAAGAGAGCCAAGAGTTGTGATTCAGACTATCAATAATAATAATAATAATAATAATAATAATAATAATAATAATAATAATAATGAGATTAATGACATATAATAATATTACTGACCTTTACGCTTTGTTCTCGAGTTTACTTGAAGAGGGAAAAGAAAGGAAAAAAACCGAAGGAAAGGAAATGAAAAGAAAAGAAAGGATGCATATCCTTTCCTTCCGTTTCCTTCCATTTCCTTTCTTTTCCTTCCTTAAACGAAACTCGGGAACACAACATGTTTTGTTTTTTCTTTTTTTTCCTTCCTTAAATGAAACTCGGGAACAGTATCAAATTTTTCTTTCTTTTCATTTCCTTTCTTTTCTCTCGTTAAGTTAACTTAGGAACACAACGTTAGGGATATGATTTTAGAAAAGGTAGCACGATACATGATGCGTAATTGTTAATCGAAGAAAGAGATTGATTGTGTATTTGTTGGTTCTCTCTCTAATGTGAAGCAAAGAGAGAGGAGGTGAAACAAATTGGGGGATGGACTAGAGAGTCAATGCTGATGGTGGAGTTGGGGGGTGATGATTGTGGTTGTAGTGGTTTTACAATGAAAGAGAGAGATAAAGAGAAAGATATATAAATTTAAAATGGGTTTTGGATGAAAATGGCAACAAAAGAAATATATATATATATATATATATATATATATATGTAAAGTGACCAAAATACCCCTGACTTTTATTGACGGAGTTAAGGGGTTGGATGGAAATGACAAAAAATTAGAAATCTTGGGGACACAGATGAGAAAAATAAACTATTTGGACTAAAGATGCAGTTTTGGTCAAACCTCAGGGACTAAATTGGCAATTAACTCTATGTAATTTTAGTATATTTTGATTATTGGTAACTAAAACTTCTTATTAAAGATTATAGAAAACGAAAATGGTTATACTTTTGTTGATAAATATGCGTTGATTATGAATTTTATCTTTTAAGCAATCATAAACTTGACGCATTCAACACTTCAATGGCATAAACCTAGTATGCCTTTTCATATAAAAAAACTTGTTGAAAAGTTGGGTACTTTTGAATTATTTTTTCATTATGGATTCATTTTTGAACTGTTTTTTTATTACGAAATCAAGTACTATTTGATTACTTTTTTAGTTGAAGTTGTATTTTATAGAATGGTAGGGTTAGCTAGTCAATCCGGTTGAATTGCCCGATACAACCCAGTCCTTTAAACCATTTCTGAGTCCAATCTAGTATGGTTAAATAACCGGTTTTAAGACATTGATCTCAACTTGTCTCATCTTATCTAGGACTTGAACCGGCAAATGATAAATTAAAAAGGAAATAGTTATCTTTTTTTACTTCTAATTTACTTTTCAAACGTTATGTTAAACAGATTCGAATAAATAATTTGTGTGTGTATATATATATATATTGATCAATTGATTGATAAACTCATACTTTAAGTTTATTTAATTATCATAATATACTTCTTAAATTTGGCAGAAATTTAAGAGTAGAGATAGCCTCACAAAATGTCATGTTTCATCACCCCTATTGCTTTATTATATATATATATATATAGAGAGAGAGAGAGAGAGAGAGAGGGTGGGGTGAGAAAGAGAGAGAGAGACTAAGAGAGACATACAGAGAAAGAGAGGTTCCTATACAAAGTATGAGTTTTGTGAGAAATGCAAGGACTATGGTGATGATATGTGACACCTATTTTTTATAGAGTGAGGGTATTAAGGTAATTTGATTAACCACACATGATGAGTGAGTTTTGTGAGAAGTGTAAGAATGACTCTGATGATGATACCTGGCACCATTTTTTTATAGAGTAAGGGTATTAAGGTAATTTGATCAGCCACAAATTAAGGAAGTGATCAATGAACTAATCTAATGGAGAGTTCTAGGAAATTTTCAATCATCCCTGATTCTAAATTCAAACATGTGCGATCAACATATAATTCTATACATCATGGTGTTTTAACAATGCATAATAGCTTTCTAGACATGCTTCAAGATTTGTAGGCATAAAACACCCATATAGATGAGCATAGTGTTTTAATAATCAGCATATGGTGTTTTATATTTATGGTAGATTTTTATTATTTTTTTTATATTATATTCATGTAAATGGTGTTAGCCATACATAGTGTTTTAAGAACCACAAATTTTTAATGTATACAAAATAAAACTAACTGATATGACCACTATGAAGATAAAACACGTTGATATGAATATAAAACAAAGAACACCATAAAAATAAAACATAATGATATGAATAGCTTACTTCATATTATCATTTGTATTTGCCCAAAAATACAACATACTTGAATCTTTCAGATATTTAACACCATGACTTGAATCTTAATACATTCCTTCCAGATGTTAAAACACTATGACTTGAATCGTAACGCTACCATTACATATCGTAAAACAACATGGTGTGAATCATAACGCAATCATTCCAGATGTTAAAACATCATGACTTCATTCTAGTTTCTGTGAAATCGTGATAACCTTGAAGGTTAAACCCCATATTTTTCCGGTTTCCCTCATTTGATTTTAATGTTTGATGACCATATGTTTTGTTGATTGTAAGTTTTGATGTGACAGGGAGAGGGGGTTAGTTATTACAGGGTTTTAATAAGAGAGAAAAAGTAAAATAGAATGAACATAAAAGGAGAAAAATGGTGGGGACGATTTTGCTTATAAAGTTTTAAAAATTGTGATTTTACTCTCATACTCTTAAAACATCTAATTCATCAATTTAATCATGACATTAATTACAAATTTGCTATCCATTTAACCCTACTCCTAGATTAATCTAATCTAGTGGACACAATTATTTCTTACCCTTCTCACAAAACACATTATTTGTACAGGAATCCTACCCTATACACACACATATTGTGTGTGTGTGTGTTCATTTTGTTATAGTGATGGATAAAAACATTTAGGCCACAGAGTATTGTGGCCATGAGAGCCCCGTGATAGGTCGTGAGGCCACAGACACACCACCCCCACACCCTCACGGGTATAAACCTTAAGGGTTGTCACGTGTGTCACAGGCTTATTTGTTGTTGATTGTTTTGTGCTATTCAATTCAATGGGACGATGACCATACCATAGTGGAGGGTAATAGTGGAGGATGAAGTGATGTTGCAATGACATGAAGGGTAGTGATTGTAACTAAGATGGTGACCATACTTTATTATCCTTATGTAAACACATAACGGTCTTTCTTACTATCCTTTACTATATGTTCTTGAATCTTGGCAAACTCATTCATTTACACACTCATAATATACCATTACACCAATACTCATGCGCGTTAAGACTGCATGGTACAATACGGGGTGACGGAGGCGTGGAGCGACACGTGTCTGCCATGACAGCAGAGGGGACTCATCTCAAAATTATGGGGTGGTGGGGGCGTGATGGAGGAGATTCATCTGAAAATCAAGGGGGTGGTTAGCAAACATACACCGTAGCTAATAAACTCACGCCACATCATCATCATCACCAAAGCACTGATGAAAATCTCCAAGCCCTCCCACCCCACCATTCTACTCCACACCACCATATCATTTAGCCTAAGACTATGAGAAATGGAGGGGGAAAAGAGGGGCATGATACGCCATTTGGCACATGTGGGATCAATGTTTAAGGGTGAAAATTATGAGGATTGAAAGGCGGGAAATATGGTGAAAGGAATAAATTATTATTATGGTTTGTGAGTTAGATTTAAAAAAAAAAAAAACCAATCACCTTTGTCCTTGCATGCCTCCACGCCCAGGAGACTTTTCCCCCTTGTGGCTCACGCCCTTTTTACCTTTGGATGGCGGTGGTGTAGATGGGGTGAAAGGGCTTTCACGCACTCTATGCCTCTCTCCTTATATGGTATTAGACTATTAGGCGTCGCCTTTACTGGTCTACACTTTTTTTTTTCACACCCACCCAATCAGCAATGAATGGTCTTACAAACACAACACTTAAAATTAATTTAAAATAAAATAAAATAAAGATATACGCATTTGTATCGAAGTTTAAAGTGAAGAAAGAACCAAAGTAGCAGAAAGAAAGTTGCATGTACAATCAACAAAACCTTTGGGCCCCACCTTTTCTTTTTAAATTTTCTCGTGCCGTGTGAAAGATACTCCCTCCCTCCAATCCTCATGACGTCCAAACCTCTTCCCTATTCTCAACCGTTGATCTTCATCCAACGGCCACGATCAAAAGATTGATACCAACTTTTCACGCTTCCATTTCTACACTAACATTATCCCCACACCCACCTTCAATCAAATTCATAAATTTCCCACTCCTCAACGACCTCACGGGTTTTCCAAAACTTTCCAAACTAGTCCCTCATCTTTTTAAATATGACAACTTTTGCACAACACTTTAATTCACTACCTACTTTGTACCCTTCTATTTTGGGAATGTTTGCAATTAGACTAGATGTCTACACTTTGTTTTTTTGGACCAAACCAATGTTGGATGTATACCTAATCGGTTTGATCAACTTTGGTTAAAATCGGCCTTGACCTAAATCGATTCGGGTCATAAACTAGTTACACAGGCAAATATTGAGACCCTGTACAAATCGATTTGGGTTCGGTCCTAAATCGCTTTGCTAATGATATATAAAACCAGTATACAAACTAACGGTTTTGGTTAGGTTGTAGAATGTTGCACCCTAGACGGCGAAAGTCCAGTAGCCGAAAACAAAACTAGCTTACGCTCTTACCCGGGTAGCATGGGGCACGTGGAATACCTTGTGAACCAGGGGTAAAAATAAGTAAATAATAAATTCAAAACAACATAACCATAACTAACTTTTATAATAAAAAGTTACATTTAAGTCTCTTAATAACCGGTTATCCGAAACCTACCGAAATAAACCGGGTGACTAACTAACTAACTAAACCCGGTTCCTACTAATTCTAATTTCTTCTTGTTTCCTACCTAATTAACCTTCTTCAAAAACTCCGGACCGGAAAAGCTAAACCGGCGTCAGCCGCCTCCTTCTTCTGCCGCATTTCCAAAACTTTCCTGTGGTTGTTCGAGTGAACATCACTCGAAAACGTCGGGCTACAAGCGGGTCGGTATTCGGGTAAAAGCCGACCCGACTTGTACCGTACCCCACAAGCATTACAAAGAGTTTTCGCCCCAAGTGGTCCGGCTCGCCACTGTGGGGTTTTCTGAACCAAACAGTGACTACATCGCCGCGGCTGAGCCGGTTGACCCGCCGGTTCAACCGGCGGAGGCGCAACGGTTCTCTTCTTTTGTTTTTTAACCGGTGGCTTCCCGAAAACCGACTCGGCGCAAACCTCGACATTGTGCGCCGAGTCGGTCAATATCAGCCATGGGTTGGATGTGTAGGATGACGAGGAAGAACTTGACGTGGATGAATCGGTCAAAGGTGACGTCACCATGGACCAGACCCGACCGCCGGTTCGTGCACGTTTGCTTCTTGCTTTTGTCTGAACCGGTGTTGTTAAGGCCGGTTTAACGGCTACCGGTTCCGGTTCTGGCTTCTTCTCGGTGAACTTGAATTTAAAGGTCGGGCATGCTAATGAGTACCCATCGGAAAATGAGTCGTCAACGAATTGTGACACCCATTCTAGGGCCGCTACGTCCTCAACCTACAACAAAATTTTACAAAAAAAAAAAAAAAAATAAGAAACTTTTATTTAAAAAACTATTTAAAAAAAATGTTGACCGGAAGGCAAAGTATAACAACAATTTATAAAAAAATATATATAATAAGAAACATTTATTTAAATAAAAAAAAAGTTATTTTTTTTACAAAAATGTTACCGGAAGGCCAAGGACAACAACAATTTATGAAAAAGAATATATAATAAGCAACTTTTATTTAAATAAAAAGGCAAAGGACAACAACAATTTATAAAAAAAAAATTATAAAATGAAAAAACTTTAATTAAAACAAAAAAAAACAGATTTTTATTAAATAAGAATGTTACCGGAAGGCAAAGGTCGGTATCCGGGATGGAAAAACCGGCAAGAGGCTCATGGTGTTCAGTTTTAACCGGTGAAACAAAACCGGTTTTGTCGTTATCTGTATCAACAACAACATGGGTATTATCATCATCCTCGTTTTCCTCGAAACCACCGTCTTCGGAGAAGTCAAGGAAACCATCAACAAAGAAGTCGTCACCGGGTACACCAATTACCGTCGTAAAGTCGTCGTTAAGAGACTGTGGAAGGTGGTTAACAGCGGGTTTAACGGCGTTAAAAGTGTTTCTCAAGGCTCCTTCAACGCATTCCATGTTTAAAATTAACGGGGGATTAACGGCGAAATGGGGAGAAAAGAAAAGAGGATGGAATAATGGAAGATAGGGGGAAGTGATAAGTGGTAATATTATTATTATTATTATTATTATTATTATTATCGTGGGGTGTTTGGTAAAGCATTGAATGAGAAAGAAGTGCTTTTGAAGTGATATAGTACACCTCAAAAGTATACATACATTCTTATACAAAACGCCTATTTTTTTATTTATTGTTTTTGGTAACTTTTTTTTTATGTTACTTCGAATTTAAATTTGGTATCGTTTGGCTTTTTTAAAATTTGAATCTGCCGGTTCAAATATGATATTATAATGTCGTTGTGTATTTTAATCATCTTTTGGATAAAATGCCGTTTGTGTAACACATATAGTATACAATAGTGATGTTTGGTAAATCGTTCGAACTGGTTGAACTGTTTAAACAATTGAATGGTTTGAATCGTTTAAAATGCATATGGTTTTCTTACGGTTGGGTTTTAGTGGTTTATGGTTTAATAGCAATGGTTTAGTGCTTATTATGTTAATATTTATCAGTTTTTATCGTTAATAGCAAAGAATTATTTAAAAAGAACACATTTTTTTTTTGTCTAATACCGCTAAACGGTTACCTAATTGTTTATGTTCATCATTTTTTAAAACGATGGTATGTTGTTCAACCCAAAATCTCGTCAAAGTCGTTAGAAACATGTCTAAACACTGCTAAATTATGCACTATGTATTGAAAAAAAATTTGTAAGTAATTATATTTTTTTAGAGTAAAGTACACAGATGGTTCTTGTGAATATCAAAATTTTGGATTCAGTACGAGTATGTTTGGATAAACTTTTAACTTATTGTTTAACTCCTTTTCTATCTATTTATCTCCATTTTCAAAAAGTCACACATTTAACTTATAAGTTATCTCATTTTACACATCATTTTCACCTTATTCAAACCCAAGAACTAATTTTCAAACCATCACACAAACTCTTTTAAAATAATTTATGATTGTTTGAAAAAGTCACAAGTCATACGTAGAAGGAAATAAGGAGACCCAAACACCTTCTACAAAACTTTCCAAAGGTGTTTGTATGGTCCCTGCAGTTTACATTTGTAACGCATTTCGTCCTCAACTTTGCCAAAAAGTACATGAATGGTCACCGTAATTTGCGCTATATAACGCATTTAGCCCCTAACTTCGACCTACTAAAACATTTAGATATTTGATTGGAGGCTAACTGCGTTACAAAATGCAAATTATAAAAAAGAGTTAATTGCCAAAATGGCCCTGAGGTTTGGCCCAAAATGCTTATTTGGTCACAAAATTAATTTTTCTGCCAAAATCACCCCTCACAGATCGAAAATTGCCAAAATGGTCCATATTTAACTGAGTTTTTAACTGAGTATTGAAAGTCAGTTAAGTCTCAGGGGCAATTTCGTCCTTTCATCTCTCAACGTTTTAAAACCCTTTTAAAACCCTTTTAAAACCCTTTTAAAACCTTCTTCTTCATCTGATTCTTCAATAGCTTCATCTTCTCCAACATACAAACCCTAATTCCCAAATCATACAAACCCTAATTCCCAATTCATACAAACCCAACTCGATTAACATCATACTGCAGCAGCATCAGCTACCTCTTATAAGTATTAGACATCAGCGATTTATACATATGTTTATAACCAACAAACGGTGACTGTGACAGGTGTCAGCAGATCAAAGAGGAAGATTATTGTTCTCAACCGAAAGATTAAACAAGTCAAGTGACAAAGTTAGGGACAGCAGAAGGACCATGCTGGAGACCGAAGAACTTGGGGTGTCACTTCTTCAAGATCTTCATCAGCAATGACAATCTCTGTTACATGCCCATGGAACTGTACGATACCACACTATGCTAAATAATGGTTTATTTCATAAATATGGGTTGGTTTAGGAAAAAAAAACATTAATAATTATATTTTGATATTCAGGTTCATGGAGTTGATGAGAACATAGGAAGGAGTAAAAAGATAATGACAAACATACCGAGAAGGATGAATCGAAACAAGTGGATAATCGGGTTCATGGTTACCATACTTGTTGTTGCCATCATCTTGATCTTGTACTTCAAGTTGAAGTAGCTGCTGCTGAAAGTTGAGTTTGGTTTGTTTATTGGTCTGTTTTTGTGTCATTCATTGTGGAAAAAGATGTTTTTATTGCTTGAGATGTTGGTCTATCTTTGGTTGAAAAATAAGTTGTTCGATTTGGGTTTGTATGAATTGGGAATTAGGGTCTGTATGATTTGGGAATTAGGATTTGTATGTTGGAGAAAATGAAGCTATTGAAGAATCAGATGAAGAAGAAGGTTTTAAAAGGGTTTTAAAACGTTGAGAGATGAAAGGACGAAATAGACTTAACTGACTTTCAATACTTAGTTAAAAACTCAGTTAAATATGGACCATTTTGGCAATTTTCGATCTGTGAGGGGTGATTTTGGTAGAAAAATTAATTTTGTGACCAAACAAGCATTTTGGGCTAAACCTCATGGGCCATTTTGGCAATTAACTCTATAAAAAACATCCATGTATCTTTTGAATATATGGAAGAAATTAAATTTTTTGATAAATGACATGAATCATCCGCATATTTTACTTTTTTATATGTGGTATAATAACGTTTAATAAATTTAGTCTTATAACCTCATTAATAGGAAGGGGTTATGGCTACGTTTTTATAATTAGGTTACGATGGCCGTATTTAAGTAAATAAAAAATAAAAGTTTTACAGTTTTGGTTTTGACTTCATATATTTTCTGCGTCGGACTATTAACTTCTATCACATGTGTCACACATGATGATGTTTTCGTGTTTTTGAACTTAAAAAGTTAAAAGCATGTTACGAAAACACCTAACCAATACATATTCTTGAATTTCTGCCCAATACGACCCATGTTTTATCCGTCTGTTTTTATTATTTGCAAAAGCTTATGTTTATTTTGTTTTGTTAGCCAAACAACCGGATGTGTTCTTTAAGATTTTTCAAATTTTCAAATAAACTAAATTACAACTTCCATCCTTTATGAAAGCCCAAATCATGGATCAAGTCTTTTTAAAGTTTTTATGTTCACTTTCCTTTATTTGAAAGTTTGTTACGCTATTTCTCCTTTGCACTTAACCCTATCCAAATTCCCGGTTAATTCAAGTCATCCCCTTCCTCATTTATTTGATACTTTATCTCTTTCCTATTGAACCACCACCGCACTAGACATGAGCTCGCTACCATAGCATACTAAATCGATGACAATACCAAAAATATTGATATTGATTTTTACCAAAACTTCGTACTGATAGCGAAGATATATGGTTCAATATCGGTATTTTAAGGTAAAATACCGACTCGAACCCCTACTGAACCCAACCGATACCGATTTACGCCAAAATATAGTATTGGATTGGTACCGAAAATGAAACGGTATCGATATTTTCAGTATCATGATTGGATCAGTATAGGTATTTTCAGTATTTTATACCGAAATGCTTATCCCCATACCACACCATTAATCCATCTCCGATCCTAACAAGGTGTACACTCTTGTAAGGTCCGCACAAGCCTATTTTGCCCCACCTACCTAAATACAAGAATAACAGTTGGCCGTAAAGTAGACCTTCCATCAAGCTGATTCATCCGAAAATTCACATGAGCCTTCTTTTTAGTTGAAATCTCTCCTCACTTGAGAACATAACATGAAACACCTATGACAAAATCATGTATGTATTTAAACCCTGGTAACTCCTTGCAATGGACCTTAAGCTCACCAAAGATATCTTAACAAACCTTGTGGAAAACTGGGCATAGATCATCAACTAGAAACAAAGGGATCGTTAGCCGGTGTGCTCTACAGCCGAAATGTGCTGGCCAAATCCTTCAATGGGAATGATTACGAGGAATTACAGAGCATGAGGGCCTTGGAGACATTCAAATACTATATTTTGATAAGTAGATAAATCAAACTTCTCTTTCAAACTCTGGATGTTTATACAATTAGTGGTGGTGTTCTTATTAGAAAAAAAATTAAGTATTTTATATTTATTTTCAAAACTAAATAAATAACATTTGTTTATTTTTTGTATGATTAATTTTTTTTGTTATCTGTAAGCGATTTTGAGTTTTCTTTTTTTTTTTACAAAAATACTAACAACATAAAGTGAGAGCTATTAAATCTAACTAGCAAAGTTCTTGCGCACGTTGCCGTGCGTTCGCTGTCCTATTATTATGGTAAATTTTTGGAGAGAACAATTGCCTCAAACCAAGTCTCGAACCTATGACCTCAAACAACTATAAAACTAACCCAATTTGTGATTTCATATGAAACCAATCATACTTACATTAAATAATGTTGTGAAAATGAAAAAACAATTAAAATGCCACTGCCTAGTTTTAAACCACTAACCTCTTATTCGGGAAATGCACATCAAACGACTACACCACCAACCATTTTGTGATTTCATATGAAGTCAATTCTATTTAACATTCAATAATGTTGTGGAAACGAAAAATAATATGAAATGCCCCAGCCTAGACTCGAACCTGTAACCTAAGGTTAGAGAAATGCAGCTCAAACCAGTATACCACCAACCAAGTTTGTGTTTTAATATGAAATGAATTATATTTAACATGAAATACTGTCGTGGAAATTACTATTCACCTCATTCTAAATTAATAGCTAGTATAATTATTTGATTCTAATATGATGGAATGTAGGGGAGGGGAAATTATCTTACTTCCTTTAGAGCACTCACATCCCATCCATCAAATGGATGTGAGTGTGTCCACCAAATTATATGGGGTGAGTGTAAGTGGTTGTGAGTAGAGGAGGGAGAAAATATTTGGTGGAAGCACTGTTCCACCCTAAATACGAAAAGCTACTGTTCACCCATATATATATTTTAATATTTTTGTAAGTAGTTGTGAGTGAGGAGAGAGAAAAAATAATGATAAAAGTATGATTATTTTAATTAGGAGAGAGAAGATTTAGGGGTGAAGTAGTGATTTTTAGTGTAATTTGATGGAGGAGATTTGGTGGATGGGTTGTGAATGCTCTTAAATGCGATGAATATGGTTTGGGCTAAATGGGAAGTTTGATGAGGTTAAATGTAAACGAGAAATAGTGTGACAAGCTTTAAGTGAAGGACCCTAAGTGAGTAAAAGTGTAAGTGAAAAATTTATGGGTTCTGGGGCATTATAGAAGTAAAAAATTACAATTTAGTATATAAAATATGTTCTAACGATATCCGTTGCTTTAGAAGGGTGCATATGGATTCGGAGATTTTCAGGCCACTGACGACCGTCTGTTTTGAAAGCCTTGGGTTGAGAGCCTATATTTCTGGTTTAGTGTGAACGGTCAGCTAGGCCATCTTCAGATGCTTTTTGCCCTTGCAAACATGGCAATCTTTGTATTCGTGAATGAACACGACGCTAGTGCGGGTTGGGAAGCCCGCAATTTGATGAGGCGTTGACGTGTTGAAGTTAAACTTAGCCAGTCCCACTCTTCCCAGGAGCATGTCATGAGAAGAGGAGACCGAGGGAACCATGAAATCACACATTTCCGTCCTCGTATGGTGAGAGGGAGCCGGATGAAACCGGTTGGGTAAAGTCTTCCACGGCAGCTGCAGCTAGGAGACCAGTGTCATCAACAGCAGCAGCACGACGACAGAGCTGCAGATGCCAGAGCTCCCGACCCCAGGCAGGATCACCACCAGTCGCCAGGACCGACCGTCAGTAGCATGGAGGTATGTTCCGCGCCATCATGGATAGACTCAACACACTCACTGCTGAGTTCCGGTCATTCCGGGAGGATTTCTCCAGGCATATGGCTTCCTGCACCGGCTCTACCTCCAGGTCCCGCTCCAGCCACCGCTCTCGCCGCACCCGCTCGATTTGATTTCCTCTCTCTCTGCAGGTTTATGGATGACATTGATGGTTTGTTGACTTAAAACACTATTTTATTTTTATTTTTCTTTTTCTTTTGTGGTTGTTTATGAATGTTTTTATGGATGTTGATTTGGTTTGCATGCTTGGTGCATGCTGGACACGTTCCACCCGCTAGTGCCTTGGCGCTAGTACTTATCCTAGGTCGTAGCTTTGTTTTATTTATCTTTGTTACTTTTATTTTCTTTTCTTTTCTAGTTATTTTAGGGCAGGTTGAGGACAATTTGATATTTTGGAGCCGCCATTTCGACGTCTCTATTTGGAGGATGCAGGTTTCGCTCATATATTAGTGGATTCGTCGTTATCAGGGGAGGATCAGTTTCTCTTGCCTTTTTCTCCAATTCTGCACTTAAAATTTATACAAAAATTTTAAGTGTAGGGTAGACCATTATTGCTGCTTATTTTACTTTATCTTGCGGGTCATTTGTCATTTGATTATGCCTTATCCGGTACCCTCTTAGCAGCTTGATACCCGTAGCGTCATTCACGGTCATTTTGGCAGGTTTGTATAGTCTATTAGGCACGTCTGAATGGTCGCTATTAGGCATTTATGCCGAACGGTTCACATCAAAAGATAGTCGAAATTAGATGATGTTAATAAAACCCAATAGATCCGTTTAAAATAAAATAAAATAAAATAAAATAAAGTAGAAAAATAGGTTGCATGGCAAGTGAAAAATACCCCGAAAATTATGCTTGAAACCGCTACCTTATCCTACCCTTTTGTCCGTGTGAGTTTTTGAGCCTTTTCACGAGCACCACGCTTGCAGATATACATCATATATATTGCTCGTTTCATTTCTCGAGAGATTTCCGACCTTAGTCTGACTCGGTTAGAACTTGCGTGTTTATACATTTTCTTGTTTTAAAACCGGTAATTAAATAAAAATGATAGAGGCAATTAGGTTTCTCCCCAAAAATAAATCATTCCCTTAGAAAACCACTTTGAGCCTTAGCCTTTCGTTTCTTTATCCAATAAATGAGTCCCGATCATGCGTCACCACAGCAACTTCAAGATTTTGTCATCACCGAGGGCGCGAAGTGCAAGTTTGAAGAAAAGACAACACTGTTGACAAAGGAGGAACAACACATGAGGGGCCAAGAGGGAGATCTTCTGAAAAAAAAAAAGTAATAAAAGTAATAATATGTAGGGGAGAGCCAAAATAAACAGAGAGCGCGAACCGAAGAGAGAAAACAAAAAAGAGAGCCCAATCAAGAAAATTCTTCAAAGCTAAAAATTGGTCTTTGACCGGTGAGAACCTAAAGAACTGGGACTCTGCTCTCTCTTTCTCTCTCTCTCTATCTCCTACTCTTAGCTCTCTCTCTACTCTCTTTCTGTGATCTCCCATCTCTCTCTTGCTTCCCCCTCGCTTTCTCAAGATGCACCCGCTAAACGAACACTTGTTTCGCTGTTTCCACTTTGCTCAGCCACGTCTGCCTCCAAAATTAATACAGATCATCTTCAAGAAAACAGCAGACGAAAGAAAATTGTGGCGGAAGATGGAACAAAATCCACTCTTTCGTGGACAATCAAAGAGCGCTGCAAAAAGACGGGCAAAAAGATATGACAAGTGTATGAAGTGTGGCCATTGATCTCATGAGGGCAAGTGTAGCAACAATTCGACTCACTCGCAGTTTGAGTATACATTGCTGATCCATGAGGGCACTATTCGATACTGGGCCGAACGTAAAGTCAGAAAAGGAAGTAACATTGACTACACGATGAGGGACGAAATAGCCATGATGAAAGATCTCAGAATAAACACCCGACTCCTCTCAGAGATCGCTGTAGAAAATGTTGCACAACGTCGCGACCGCCCTTTTCCACGCTATGCTGCTTCATCATCTTCACAGCCATGACGCTCCTTTGTGACTCGGTGACTTATCCCCCTTGTAGATATAGTTTAACAAAAAAGGTTTGTTTTATCTTTACACCCCTACGTTACAACCCGAATAAAAGTCCTCTTGATTTATCTTAGTTATTCGGTTTAGAGACGAGGACTTGATTTGCATACAAGCCTATGACTTGAGTCGACTTCGGTACGGACATGAGTGTTCACCCACAAAAACTCACCCAAATAATAAAACTCGAGTGATGAGTGGACATTGTGAGCAGGTATAGGTTTGATCATAATCGTACGGGTTAAGTAGGCGTGTCATGCAATTTTATTTTTCTCGTAACATAAAATAAATAAATGGATTGAGGGTTTGTTAACTACAGTCTGCCTTAGTGTATTTGTGAATGATTGCTTGAGGACAAGCAATAGTCTAAGTGTGGGGTATTGTGATAACTCACAAAATTAACATATAAAACACGCATAAACAGTCCCATAGTAGGTTACAGTTAGGCTTATATTCTTGATAATTGATGCTTAATTCGTTCCTATTTGTATTTCTCGGGAAATTGGAGCTCCAAGACGGAAACAGAGGATTTCCGGGTGAAAACAAGCAAAAACTGGAGATTCCTAAAGATACGAGACTTGCAGCCTGTTCCCTGTATGTTTTGAAGACAATCCCGGGACTTAATCAATGCTAAAATCAGTCCGAGAATGACCAAGCACGCCCACTTGCACGAAGGCCTTGCATGCGAGAAGACAACGCAACAAACTTGGAAAGCAAGAAAACAGATTCATTAGGGCATGCACGCCCGTGCCACCATCAAGGGCATGCCTGTGCTGAAGACAAAAGGTACGGACAACATCTGCCATGCAGCAACCAAACGTACGTGAGACAGCAACGCTATTATCATCACGCCATCAACCATTTCTGAAACATAGCGCCCCCCGTAGCGGTGTGGGGGGCGCGAAAATAAAAAAACGCCCAACTTAGCGTTGCACTACACCTGATCTAATGGTTTAGTTAAGATATAGTAATTCAAGAATTCTACAGCTTGGTTTCGGTTTAAAAAATAAAAAACTACTACCCCTCTATTTATAATACTTTAAAGTTTCTTTCGTTGTGAACATAGATTCTCATTCTCAAAAGAGTTAATAGCCAAAATCGTCCCTGAGGTTTGGTCACTTTTGCCACTTCAGTCCAAAACCCAAACGTCTTAAATCTGGGTCCTTAGGATTTTGATTTTTTGCCACATTCGTCCCTGACAACGTTTAAATTGTGGACTGAAGTGGCAAAAGTGACCAAACCTCAGGGACGAATTTAGCAAAACCCAAACCTTTTTTGGGACGAATGTGGCAAAAAATCAAAAGCCTAAGGACCCAGATTTAAGACGTTTGGGTTTTGGACTGAAGTGGCAAAAGTGACCAAACCTCAGGGACGATTTTGGCTATTAACTCTTCTCAAAATAAAATTGTTTTGGAATAGTATAGAGGTAGCAAACATCCAACTATGGACTGTTATTCTTTTATAAGACACATCATACAGTATGAGTTTTCTCTGTTGCCCACGGGATTGAATAAGTTAGGTAAATAATTTATTGTAATACATGCAAGTTTATTTGAGAGAAAAAAAACATACTAAAAAATAATTTAGAACAGAAGAACACTTCTACCTCTTAACAAATTATGAAACACATGTATGGAAGATCTTTACATTGATGCGAACAAAATAAATCAGTTAGTATTATGTGAAGATATATACATAGATTTTTATTTTTGAAAATTCACTTTCATTCAAACACCCGTCCAAGTCCTCAAAGCAAGGACCGCCGAGAAGCAATTACAACATATATAAGGGCGATTTACGCCATTCCTCCCAAACCAAGTCTTTAGACCTATTCTTCCACCAAAAAAATGATAATTTTTTTATATTTGAAACAATTAATCTCCCTGTGATTGTTTTGTTGTTGAAGACTTTCTCATTCCTCGCTAACCAAATGCACCAACAAGAGACAATCATGATGCCATGAACAATCTGTCTTCCCCATTTCGTGCCTAACGCTTGCTTGTACATCTCTAAGCAGTCCGTAACACTAAAAACGGACATGTTTGATGTTTCCAATACCACACCAGTGACCAATCTCGAACCAAACCTCGATAGGAACCGTACAGTTAGAGAGGACGCTAGGTGAGTAACGGTTTCGTCTCCCCCATCACACCATTCCCAATTCGAATCGTCCACCAAGATATTTCTTTTGACCAATTCCATTTTGACCGGGAGACGCCCCATCTCGGCTCGCCACACCATGACACAACACTTAATAGGAACCCCACTGTTCCAAAGCATAATAAAGCCATCTCGGTTTCCCGTCCTTAACCGAAACCATTGCAGAGACCATCACCATCAGCTCTTCATAATCTTCTGTGCACTTTTGTGTCATTGGTTCCACCATAAAATTTCTTAACATTTCCCATTGATTATCCACAAAAAGAATTCTGTCTTTCACTAAAAAAACTTCTTTTATCTCAACTTCAAATAGATTAGGCCATCTCAAAAATAAAGGCTCCTCTACGAGCCAGCTATCAAACCAGAAACGAATGGAGCTGCCATCGCCAACCGTGGCTTGGAACTTATAAATCAAAGGCTTATCTCCCACCACCATCAGGTTATCTATAACCTTTACAATCGATTTCCAATTGCCTCCTACTTGAGAAGTCACGGATAGCGAAAAACACTGAGACCTGGACTTGTGAATACTAGAAATCACTTTCTTCCAAAGACATTCGTGAGAATCCCGAGAACGAGAGCCCCAATTGAACAAAAGAGCGTTGTTGACAATTTGACATCTTTCAGCTTAGGTATCCCGAGACCCCCTGCACGCTTGCAAGCCGTGACCCGCTCCCAACACACCCAATGACAACGAAGCATCAAGGAAAACGGTGTCAAATGCTCCATGACAAGCTCTTCGATAAAGAATTTAATGAAGTTTTGTTTGCATAATTTGAAAATTCTATGATGACTCGAGTTAAATACGTTGGCCCAGATGGATCAAACAGTCATATTGAACACGAACACGAGATGTTTTGGGAGATAAACCCGCGACTCTTTTTATATAATCAAATGAACTTAACGAACTTACAATGAAAGGAAATGAGTACAAACAAGACGTTAAACCTTTCTTAAACCTAACAATTAACTAAAATACATCAAACTTTAATATAACATTTCAAAATACACCCGTAATTATACTAAGGCTACACGGTGTGATGGCGTGAAAATGGGTTGTGGAGCCATTCCACGCTAGCCTGCCAACCCACCACCCCGTGGCCAGCGTGAAAGAGGGCTTGGGGCAAATGCAATGGAAATATCCATCGGCATGGGCAAATGGATAGTCTGACATGTCAGTTCTTATTCAGTAACGGCCAAGGTGATATTTTTATTAGAGTATCCGGAGGGGGGGGGGGATGAAGCGTCATGTGGCACGTGTGGGGCCTACGTGTGAAGGGTGAAAATTGTGGGGAGTGGAGGGGGGGGGGGGGGGGGGGGAGAGAGAGGGGGAAGGGAATAATATTATTGTGTGTAAGATTAAAAAAAAAAAAAAGAAAGAAAGCAACCAACCACAAGCTGCCACGTGGCCCAAACCATCCCCCCACGCATGGTCTTCTCCCCGCCCAACCCCTTCCCGCCCCCTTCCACGCCCTACAGGGGCGGTGTTCCCGCCTGTGGACCTTCTTCCCGTCCCACTCCGCATAGCCTTAACGTTGGTCTCCCCAACGGTTATACCAAACACATTTAATTTTACACTATATATAAACCAACCTTTTATTCTACTTACCCCACAAATTTATTTTATACCCCACACCACAATCCAACAAACCGTTCATCAAGCAAATGGCCAACTCGTGGACTGTAGAAGAAGAGCTAGCCCTAACGTTGGGTTGGCTAAACTTACAAGAGAGCACTAGAGTCACTAGTACGCTTCGTTCAATCCCCTTTGGGGTAAAGTCTTGGCGGAATTCTGGGCTCTCGTGGGAGGTCAAATAAACCGCCATAGTGATGAACTTCATAACAAGGCTAGGGACATTCGAAACAAAATGCAAGATCTTTGAGAAGAGGTTCAAGGCCAACTTGAAGGTATCCTCAATTGCCATAGAGATGACTCAAGTGGATTACATTTTTGAGTACGATGAGGAGTTAGAGTACGAGTCGTCATGGCAAATACTACGACAAAATTATATCTAGGTTTTAGTTTATGTGTTTTAAATTTATGTTTTTTAAATGTAATGTTTTTTATTTTAAATGTAATGTTTTATTTTATTGTAATGTTTTTTTATTTTAAATTGTTTTAGTTTACGTGTTTTTTTATTATAACTGAAAAAAAAAATCCAAGGTGACATGGAGGCCACCCAATCACCGTCCACGCCAACCCCCCCCCCCCCCCCCCCCCCCCCCTCAAACTGTGTAGCCTAAGATACCCGAAATTGAAGTGTGTGGTGTAAATTGGTAAGGTACCCTAAACCATGGGTCCCACCATTTTATACACACTACCTACTACCCTCTCTCTATATCTCTCACCCACAAACACGTACCATCAATCGTGACTTCCACCCGAATGTACTGCCTGAAATTGGTACCCGAAGGAGGGGTGGTGTTACCGATCGGGTACAACCTACCCGGGGGTGATAATTAAAATTTCAAGATATTATGATCTTAGAAGAATGAGATACTTATTGTTCATGTATGTCGAAGAACATATCACCACTCAACAAAAGTATTCTCAGGAAATTAATTTTGGAAGTTTCCGTATGGACCATTGCAAGACAGCATGAAAAGTACTACGAGATGTGGTTTTTAACTGAGTTTAATAGTTGTCGTTGGTTCTCCCTCGAAAAACAACTACTTATTTGTCATTTAGTCTAAGGGAGGATGATGAAACTAAACAAACCCGTTAGTATTATTTGTTCTATGTTTATTTGTTAGCTTGATTATATGACATGTAAAATCATGGGTAGCTTTTTAAAATTCATATCATGTAAGCTATTTATAAATCATCTTATTTTTCTAAACAATATCCATCATTCTCCAAAAAGTTCATACATACCTGTGAATAAACATGCATAAACCTGTTTGACAACTACATCATCAAAAATAAATTATTTAAAGTAGATAACAAAAATAAATACAGCTCATCTATTCTCTCTCAATATTTTCATTTTCCTTCACAATGAATTTTGCATAAAGTATAACAAAATGACACGCTGTCAAAAAGAATGCTTACATGGCGGAAGTGGGGTCCCACACAATCCAGGATTACCCAAAAATGCAGAAGCAGGGATACTAATATTATGTTTAGGAATTTCCCCAATCAATCTATTTCTAGATACATCAAACTCCTTCAAATTCTTCAAGTTCAACAACTTATTAGGTATCTTGCCTTTGAAATTATTGCTAGAGATCAAGATTTTCGCCAATTCATTGCTATTACTAAATGTTTCCGGTATGTTACCACCAATAGGATTGTGCGATAACACCAACGAAACAATCGAATCCAATGCGGGTTCATCGCCAATGTTAATGGGCCCCGAAAATGAGTTATATGATACATCAATCGAGTTGAAATGACCAAGTGGGCCGTCTACATTTTTCTTGAAAATCGTGTTTATGTCGCCGGAGAAGTTGTTGGAATGGAGATCAAGGTCCATTAGTAGTGAAAGGTTCATGAATTCGGGTGGAATCGGGTTCCTAAATCGGTTGTTTGATAAATTTAGAAACGAAAGATTCGTCATGTTTCCAATCCAATGTGGTAATTCACCGGTTATCGAATTGCTTGATAAATCCAATTCAGATATCGTTGATGACGACGAAAGGAACTCGGGAAGAGGCCCTCGGATTCCCGTGTTCGCCATCTTTAGCCGGAAGAGTCTAAGTTTAGAAAACCAATTTGGTAATGTGGTTAGCTTTAAAGGATTGAATGACAAATCAAGAGTTTGTAAATTTTGCAATTTAGCAAGTTGAGATGGAATTGGGCCAGATCCATACATCAGGCCCAAGTTGGCCTGACACGCTTCAGACCCTGTGCATGTAGAGGCCTCGTGCACAGAGTTTGCCCTTTGGCCAGAGAGTTTATTTCTCGATAAATCAAGCGTCTGAAGATTCTTTAAGTTCCCGAAACTCGAAGGAATGCTTCCAGTAAACCTATTACCGGAGAAGTATAATTCGGTAAGAGTAACCAAATTACCAATGCTAGCCGGAAGTCTTCCGGTGAGCATATTATTTTCAAATATCAACCGTTGGATCTTCGGAAGCTTTCCGATGGACTCCGGTATAACTCCAGTCAACTTATTCTCCGACAACCGAAAAAACTGAATCGAAACCAAACCATTAATCGAACCCGGAATGTCGCCCGAAAGTTGGTTTTGATTAAGATACAAAAGCTCCAATTCCGACAAAGACCCCAAAGATTCCGGTATGCTTCCGGCGATCCGATTTTCCGACAAGTCAAGAAATTTAACATTCTTCAACCTTCCAATAGTTTCCGGTGTCACTCCGGTGAAGTTATTCTCATGAAAATCTAATTTCTTGATCGAAATCATCTCGCCAATCGTCGCCGGAATCTCGCCGGAAAACTGATTACCGGAAAGACCAATCTCCAACAAAGACTTAAAAGATTTGAAAACCACTAATGGGATCTCTCCACTTAACTTATTATTACTAAGATAAAGCTTTTCTAGCCGGAACAGTGATCGGAAACTCACCGGAATTGAACCGGAAAGCTTATTCGAATCAAGAAACAAATGGGTAAGACGTGAAAGCTTCCCAAACTCAGGTGGGATCCGACCCGATAAGTCTTTAAGGTTACTAAGGTCAAGAAGTTGTAGAAACGTGAGGTTAGATAGAGAAGGGGAGATGGTACCGGAAATGGAGGTGTCAAGTAGGAAATCATCACCCGAAACGAGACCGGAGACCGAGACATTGACAACTCTACCATTTGAATTGCAGGCAATGCCTGCCCATGATTTGCAGCAATCTGTTTTAGGTGTCCATGATTGTAGGAGGTTTGATGGGTCATATGTGATTTTGTGTTTGAAGTCTAGTAGAGATTGATGGTCAATGTCATGGCATGGTTGTGATGGTAATGGTGAGAGGATGAGAGAGAGGATGATGAGAGAGAGAGTGTAGATCTTCATGGGATGTTGGGAAGTATTGGAATGAAGAAGAAGAAGAACATGGGGAGTACTTACTAGTGTCTAGTGGTTGGATGATGTTTAATATTTGTTTATTTGTAACTTTGTTTATAAGTGTTGCTACTTTTAGCAAGAGATATTTGACTTTTGTATGTTGTATTAATGGTAATAAATAGAAATATGAAAAATTATGAGATATAAATACCATTCATTCATATATAAATATAGGATGTGGATGATAATGTATAGTATAGGAGACTTCAATTAAGGTATCCAGTTTTCTATGAATTGAAATGATATTTTTTTTTTTGTGTGTGATTGAGTAGTGTATTTTTAGGTTATTCTAATTTTAGACAATATGTTTAACGAAAAATAGCTAGAAAATTCTTATCAATTTTCGGGAATGTATGTTTTCCTAGGAATCTAGTTAGATTGTCTTTTCATTGAATCTAGTTTGATTGTCTTTTCATTCGATACATGTAAGCTTCCATACAAATTTTTGTCAACAATATCTTCTTTTTGTCCTAAGATAAAACTCTTATATTTTGGGACCGAAAGCGATAATGAATTTTGAGGCCACAAAAACATATTTTTGACGGATGAAACTTCTATACTACTATAGTTTGAACGAATGAAGAATATTATCCCAATACCACTTTTTTTTTTGTTTCATTTTATAATATATGTGCAACTAACCAACAATAAAGCAACAGAACATGATTTGATATCATTGCCCTGGAATCATTCTGCTTATTATCTTTTAATCGCCCCACTAATCTGAATATTCATGGATTTCAAAACAAGTTTCGGTGGCAAGCTATGTGTTATGATTAGGGGTGGCAAAATGGGTAGGTTGGGTGGGTTTGGGTGTTGGGTTAGGATGGGTTTGGGTTAGGATGGGTGTGGGTCAAGATGGGTAAATTAAAATAATAGGTTAGGATGGGTTGGGTCAGGATGGGTTTGGGCCTGAATGGTTTGGATTAGAATAAGCTCACATCAAAATAGATTAAAATAACAATAAAAAATTAAAAATTTAAAAAGTAAAAAAAAAAATTTAAAATAAAAAACAAAAATAAATTTAAAAATAAAATCTTAAAGGATCCGAAATATTACATTTCGAACCTGGCCGGTTAACAACCCGGACTGTTTCGACCCGACTGACCCGTTATCGATCTGGACCGGGTCCGTTAACGACCCGGACTATTTCGACCCGACCGGACCCGTTAACGACCCGAACCGTTTCAACCTGACCGTATCCAATAGCGACCAGGACCGTTTCGACCCGGTCAGGCACGTTAGTGACCGGAATCGCTTCGACCCGGCCGGGCCCGTTTGCTATCCAGACCGTTTCGACCCGATCTGGCTCGTCGTTGACCGCGCCTGTTAGAGACCCGGACCATTTCGAACCGGCCGGGCCCGGTAGCGACCCGGACCGTTTCGACCCAGCCGGGCCCGGTAGCGACACGGACAGTTTCGACCAGACCGGGCCCGGAAACTACCCAGACCATTTCAGCCTGACCCGTCCCGTAGCGACCCGAACTGTTACATTCCAGCCGGGCCCAGTAGTGACCCGGACCGTTTCGACCAGGACTGTTTTGACCGGACCGGGCCCTGTGGCGACTCGGACCGTTTCGACCTGACCCGCCCGGTAGCGACCCGGACCGTTTCGAGCCAACCGGGTCCGGTAACGACCGAAACCATTTCAACCTGAACCGTCCTGTAGCGACCCGGACTGTTTCGTTCCAGCCGGGCCCGGTAGCGACCGGACTGTTTTGACCCGATCGGGCCCGGTAACGACCCAGACCGTTTCAACCTGACTCGTCCCGTAATGACCCTGACCATTTCAACCGGACCGGGCCCGGTAGCGACCCAGACCGTTTCGACCTGACCGGGCCCATAAGAGACCCAAACCATTTCAACCTGACCCGTCCCGTAGCGACCCAGCCGGGCCTGGTAGCGACCCAGACCGTTTCTACCCGACCGGGCCCGGTAACGACCCAGACCGTTTCAACCTGACTCGTCCCGTAGTGAACCGGACTGTTTTGAACGGACCGGGCCCTATGGCGACCCGGACCGTTTCTACCCGACCGGGCCCGGTAACGACCCAGACCGTTTCAACCTGACCCGCCCGGTAGTGACCCGGACTGTTTCGACCCGAACGGGCCCGGTAGCGACCCAGACCGTTTCTACCCGACCGGGCCCGGTAACGACCCAGACCGTTTCAACCTGACCCGTCCTGTAGTGACCCGGACTGTTTCGACCCGACCGGACCCGGTAACAACCTGGACCGTTTTGACCCGACCGGGCCCGACAACGACCAGACCATTTCGACCCGAACTTGCCGGTCAACAACTCATACTGTTTCGACTCGGTCAAGTCCGCTAACGACTCGAACCATTTCGATGAGATCGGTCTCGTTAACGACCCGTGTTGTTTCGACCTGGTCGTCCGTTAACGACCTGAACGGTTTCGAACCGACTGGGGTTATCAACAAATGCAAAAGATATAATTTTTTTGTTTTTAATGACATTTATTTTTATGAGGCATTAACGCTTTTGGTGTTGGGTGAGTTTTAATTCAAATTTGTATATGGTTATCTAAAAATACCCATCCTGACCCATTTGTTTTTTTTAATTTACCCATCCTGACCCACTTACTTATATCCTACAATTAAAATTACCCATCCTAACCCTCTTGAAAATTATACTAAACCCATTTCAACCCACAAAGTCAAATTTTAAACCCAAAATAACCCAAACTCAACCAAATGGGTTGAAATTGCCAGGTCTAGTTATGATAGTTGGTGCAACTCATGGATGATAATTTTTTCCTGTCACCACTGTCGTACCAACCCAACAAAATCGGTACTGGTATTAAATTTTCTCATTTATGGTAAATAGTAAGCATTCATTCACATCGCAATTTGAAATAGTGCTATTAGGGTCGTTCTTGAGAACCCCTAAGGAAATGGGGGGGGGGGGGGGGTGAACGTGTTTATAAAAAGCGCTCCTAAAATATAAACACAAAAACTTATGGGTGAGGCTAACGTAAAAATTTTGTTAGCGTACAAAATGTAAGAAATAATCTAGATGGTAGGATTAGGTGGATAATGTGGGGTACGATGGTAAAAAAAACACGCGTCATTAAATTTGTCGAAAACAATGAATAAGGGCAAATTAGTTATTGGACCAAAAAAAATAAAAAAGCGGACCAATTATAAACATCACTCAACTGACATTCAGTTTCTAAAATTGCAACGAAAACCGTTGACTCAACTCAAATCAAAACATAATTAGGGTTTTTTTTAGGAGAAAGTATACGGTATAAAGTTGCTTAACGTAAGAAGCGTAAGAAGCCACCAAAATTCGCCACCTGTCCACTCTGGTTAGGTTTAATTAACCTAAATCTGGTTTATCCCAGGGGTAAAGTCGTCTATATACACGATCATTCAATTCCTTCAATCACGTTCTAATTAACCTGTTGATTCTAAAAAATTAATGAGATTCAAATCATATTCGTTTCAAATCATGATCGTCAACATCTAATCAATCTGTTATTCATCAAACCAAATCTTAATTTTCGTTTTTTAATGCTCTGTTTATCGACGATTAAATTTAAATTTGATTTTGTTTTTTAAATTGAAATTATATGTTTTGTTTATTATAAAATTTTTTACTGTTTTTGATCGTTTTTTATAAGTTTTCAGGTTTGATATAAAAAATCCAAGTTTTCGATAGTTTTTCAGAGGTTGAAGATGAACGGAGGTTGAAGATGGTAGCAATGAATGCTTTTGAAGAATAACTGAGTGCGTCCGTTTTGAAGATGACCAGAGTTGGATAATACATCAATGATTGCGTCTGAAGAAGATCTGAGTGCGTCTGTTTTGAAGATGAGCAGAAGATTGGATCAATGAATGCGTCCGATACTTCAAATGAGTGCGTCTGTTTAAGTGTATAGTTGTGTCTGTTTATTAATGAATGCGTCTGTTTGTAAATCATGAATGCGTCTGTTTTGTATCTGTGTTTAATTACTGTGTACATGTGATTTTTTACAGATAAATTATTGGAATAAGACAAGAACAGTAATTCTCGTGATTTTTTATCTTGTCACTTTGTTATTATTTGTTTCTTTTTTTATATGGCTTTTCATTGTGAATTGATTTGCACATTCAAATTCATATACAGACTATAATTTGTTTTTTTCACTAATGGCTTCATCATCTTCATCTGCAAGATCTGAAATGATCAAAAGGATGGAAGATCAAATTGCAAAAGATTATGCTCTTGAGGGTCGGTTGGCTGATAATCTAAACAGGATAAATGATGGCATGAGTAAGAGAGATGAAATTTCCAAGCTTCTTTTGCGTATGCCTGACTCAAGTCTTCGTGAACTGGCGGTTATGTTCATGATTGATGCAAACAAGGGCGATGTTAATATTGTCGAACAACTTACAAAATGCATGGCTCTTTTGAGGTGTTCTATTGAATTTAAGATTCAATTTTTAAAGTCTATGTAAACACCACTATGTATTTGTTTGTCTTGTTACTACTTGTGTTGTAGTTACTGTTTTTTTCTAATAAAAGTCTGTTTCACCTTGTTATAATTCAAAGAAACAGGTAATGCGTCCAAAATAAACAGAACAATTACATGAGTGCGTTTAAACAAGACTTTACATCAGAATGTTAAGATGACATAAGAAAACCATTAAAATTGTTTATAAAGCAGCCACCCTCTTCTCTAACTTTGACTGTGCATTCTCTAGCATTTTTAGTCTTTGTTTTGCTGGCCTTTTTGCAAACTTCTCAGCTTCTTGACTTATGTCTCCCCTGAGTATGTTGAATGGGGAGAGTATCATCTTTGCCACGTACTTGAGCCGCAAGGAAATCAACTGTTTGTTTTGATATTCCGATTCGGCTGCAAAACCCGGGTTCCACGACTCATAACCTTTAAAGGTTTCGAGGGTTCTCATGGCAAAGACACCACAGTCTACATGGTTCTTTGCAGTCCTCCATGTCATCTGTCTTCTTGTAATAGGGCCTGTTTTAAGGCCTTCAATCCCCGGTGTTTTCGGACATGTCTTTAGCCACACCTGGTACAAAGTGCCTCTCTGTGAATATTTTTAGTCAAAACCATTAGTTTATTTATCATAGTAGTGTGCAGGTATATGTTATAATTACATACCAATATTTCTGGCACGCCTTTATATCGTTCTGATGGGATCTCTCTGAGTTTAGAGTTGTCAAGCAAGTCTGTTGTCCCATTCTTCACATCAAAAGCTAATACATAGAAATGCTTGTCCATCCACACCGGTTGAAGAATCATGTCGAACTCGTATAAAGAGTTTGCAGTTATTGACTTTACATTTATTTTTCTGAAGATATCTTGAAGGTTGCTCATGTAGACCTTTTCAATTTGTTCCCAAGAAACACCTACCTCATAGAAATTTGGAGGCTGAAAATAAAAAAATATACAGACAGTTAGAGAAAATGAGTGCGTTTGTTTTGGTTTGTGGGTGCGTCTGTTT
Source organism: Ambrosia artemisiifolia (assembly GCA_032199755.1). NCBI lineage: Eukaryota > Viridiplantae > Streptophyta > Magnoliopsida > Asterales > Asteraceae > Ambrosia > Ambrosia artemisiifolia. The sequence goes on along the minus strand of CM063516.1, from coordinate 28,243,446 downwards.
TGGTTTTTATTATTTTTGCAGTAATAGAGTGCGTCTGTTTGTATGTATAAGTGCGTCTGTTTTGGTTTTATTATTTTTTTTGCAGTAATAGAGTGCGTCTGTTTGTATGTATAAGTGCGTCTGTTTTGTGTTTTGTAACTTACTAGCATGCAGCTACTCAGAAACAGTCTCTTTATAGGCCCATCCTTCTTCTCCTTCCTTCTCTCAGCTTCCTCATAGTTCAGAATGTCTGCCCATACATCAATGACATTTGAACAAAGCCATATCTCCGAATATAAACTTTCAAAAATCACCTTCATCACCTCATTCCCACCTTCATCCCAATAAACTATTTTCTGAAACATTCCATATGAAAATAAATTAGTAAATAGTATATGTTTTAATTAGAAACAAAATATGAAGAAAAACACTTACATTTCTCTCTCTAATTGGGGCAAACATATATTGTGTAATCTTTGTTTCATCCTCAGTTAATTTTTCGATTGGACAGACTTGCCTCCCGGCGTATGGTGATCTTAATGCATAAGAAGGGTTTTTGTCCCTAGCTGGTTTATCATAACCAGCAAAGGCCTTCCCTTTTTCTTTCCCTTCTTCCTGCACTGCTTCCTTTTCCTTTACCGGTGTTTTGTCTTCCTGAAGATTCTTATCTTTTGGTGTTGCTTGTTTATCTCGAACTGCATACACACCGGGTTCTATTGTTTGTAGCTCACTCAATGCTGCGTCACTTATTTCTTGTGTTTCTAATGATACGGCAGCATTGTCCAATATTTCTGTTCTTTCTTTCTCCACTCCTTCCGCAGGTTGTTCTTTTGTTGTCTCATTCACATCTCTAACCTTATAAACACCTGGTTCCACAGTTTGCAGCATGTTTATTGCTGTATCACTTATATCAAAGTCCTCATTTGTAGTTCCCAACCCTTCCTCGACAGCCCGAGCATCCATTTCCACCTCATTCCCCCCCTCATTCACATTTGAAGCTACAGACACTTCAAAATTTTGATTTTTAGCTTCAATTTGTTCTTTGACAACTTCAGCTTCCTTCTCTTTATCAGCTTCAACATTTTCCACCCCATTCCCCTCCTCTTTCAGGTTTGAAGCTCCAGGCATTTCAACATTTTGCTTTTCAGCTTCAACATGTTGTTTTACAACTTCAGCTTCCTTAACTGAAGTGTTCAAGTTGTCCCACTTGTCGCACAATTTCATCAACTCTGGAACCCATAAATATCTGGTTCGTGCCTCCTTTACCATTTCCCCCATCTCTTTCTGTATAGCTTCGTATTTCTTTATGTTTCGTTCCATTGTTTTTATCCAAACCTGTGTATTTTATAAAGATCAGTATATATATTTAAATGAGTGCGTCTGTTCAATCTATGGATGCGTCTGTTTTAAACCAGTAGATTTTACAAAGATCAGTAGTTTTCAGTGAATGCGTCTGTTTTATATGAGTGCGTCTGTTTTAAACCAGTAGATTTTACAAAGATCAGTAGTTTTTCTGTGAATGCGTCTGTTTTTATATGAGTGCGTCTGTTTGTGTATGTGAGTGCGTCTGTTTTAAACCAGCAGATTTTTAAAAAAGATCATTTTTTTCAATGAATGCCTTTGTTTTTGTATGTGAATGCGTCTGTTGTACCTTTTTTGCCTTCAGTGAAGCCTCATACTCTGCTTCTTTTCCTTTCTCAACCAAACTTAGCTATGGTTGAGTTTCTTAATACTCAAACATTTGTTGTGTTTGGGTACTCATTCCATACTGTCTCCAATCTCCTTCTTCATCAACATCTTCTTCTTCAATGGTGATCCTTTTTTGTAGAGTTTTCACCAATGGAAAAGTGTAATCATCCTCAATCGACCTTTCTTGCATTGTGACCAGCATGTTAACAACATCATCTAGATTTTGATCATTTTGCAAATGATCATCTACTCCAGCCTCCTCATCTCTTACACCTGCATCGACCTCATCATTCTTATCAGCTTCAGCTTCATCATCTGCATCATCTTCTTCAACGTCGATCAATGGCCCGTTGTTATAAAGATGTTCTTCCATGCCGCAAGTGAACTACTTGTAATGTAAGAAATTGCTGGTATGCTAATTCTTACTTCAGATGGATGCCTCTTGTTGTATTCATGTGTGTAGATAACCTGCATGTGTTCAACATATCATATATTTTTGTTAGAATTACAAATCCGTTTAAATTATCAGTTAGTGCGTCCAATTAATAAATAAAAGGTGTTTGAATGCTTACACTCAGCATTATAACTGGACCATTATACTGGTCTTCTTTCCATCCTGCTTTTGTTCTCTTCAGGCATTCGATAAGGTACGAGCACCAATCCATATTTGGGATTTCTGTCTCATTATCCACACCATGCAAAAAGCTTTGATTGATTGTGGTTGATTTTGTGATCTCCCCGAAAACTGTGTTCCATAGCACAAGAAAATTCAATCTGAACAGCCTTTCACCTTTTTGTTGTGCCTTAACAGCGTTTGTTACCATCCTAACACTCACTTTTCTTTTATCAAATTGACCCTTGAATTCATCAATTGTAGAGTCAACACCTTTTCTTGCCCTTGTGTATTCTAGCACCGGCTTCTTTCCCACTGGTATCCCAAAAGCTTCATTCACCAATGCAGGTGTGATTTTGATTTTCCAATTTCCAACATTCAGTTCATTTTTATCCTTATCATAGTTTACTAACAGCCAGTAACCCAATGATGTTGAGATTTGATCAATATTAATGTCCAACGCGGACCCAAAACCCATACCTTACTTGAGCTTTCTGTTCATCAGTGTACTCTTTCATGCTGTCAACAAATTCAGCAGGAGAGCATCTGATTTTTAACTTCTTATCCCTGTAGTCAACAAACTCTCTATCCTTTATTTTCTTCTTCTTCTTAGCTTCATCCACTTTTTGCTTTTTAACAGGCCGTTGGAAATCTTCCTCTGATGATTCCGAAGGTTCTTCTACAGCTTGTTGTTTTTTTGCTGTAACTTTTGTGCCATTTTTTTAACATCTTCTCCCAACCTTCTTGCAGCTTCAGGGTTGACCTTTTCAACCCTTTTTTTAATCTTAATTAAGTTTTTTATTGGTCCATCTTCAAAATCAGAAGCATTCCATGTTGAGTCTGTACATGAACAGACGCATTAAGACATATATACAGACGCATTCACTAACTAAAAAGTGGAAAGAAACAGACGCACTCAGTATCTCAAACAGACGCACTTACTAATTAGCAAAGTGGAAACAATCAGACGCATTCATTAACCTCAAACAGACGCATTCATGTAACTTAAATTAAACATCAGTAATTAGACGCATTTATGAAATACTTCAGACGCATTCATGTTTTTCAGGTTCAAAATAAGTATACTAGTTATACATACCAAGCATAAAACCCTACTTCTAGTAAACAGATCTGATATAAATAGATAGAATGCATGATTTTGTTAGTACCTGAAGATGTGTCATGTATGATTTTGCTTCCTTTTCCCCCTGTTTTACCTGTAATAATGATTTTGAAAGGTTTTTGGTTTTAGAAGTTATAGATTATAAGTCGATGTTAATTTCAAAGTATAAATATAAGAAACGCACCTTCATTTCTTTTGGAAGACATGTTGATCGTCTGTATTTGTGTTCCTGATCGTCTCTGTTTTTTTGTTTTTTTTTTGTTGATTTCAATCGTCTGTGTGTGTTTTTGATTTTGAAAAACCCTAATTAAATGAGACGTAATGATTTGTTTCTCAATTTTAGTAACCGTCGACATTTTGGCGGTTCAAATTATAATTATTTTAAACGAGTTTTAGAATTTTGTTGACTAATCTACCCCTGGTTTCATTTAAACGCTAGGGTTAGAAGGCGGGTTATAGGATTTGATCAGGCTTTGATCTAATGGTCCAGATTGCTTCTTATGCTTCTTATTTTAAGAGGCTTTATACAATATCTCTTCCCTTTTTTTAGTGTGCGAAATCAAAAAAACACAACGATCAACACAAAATAATGGCATCGAAGGCAAAATCAGGTATTTATATACAATATTTGGAATATTATTGTGTGTAATTAGTAGTTGCAATTAACAAATCCAAATGATACTTTACAGGAGTTGAATATGAACGGTGATCAAAGGAAAACAATGATAGGCCGGCTAAAACTTCAAAATCAGGTTTGCTGAACAATTAAAAGTTGTTAATAAGTATTCGTATTATGATTTTATAATTTTGTTTTCAAATACATGTTTATTGCGTCTTAATGTACTCATTTTTTAGGGGTATTTTGCTAACTACCTACGTGTAAAGTTATTTGTATTTGCATTTGGATTTGTTATCAGTAATAGTTAAAACAAAAATGTATTTGCATGTAAATGTTATATGTACTTGCGTTATAATTTGTTATAAGATGTAATCAACAATTCGTAATAATGTAGATATTTTAAAAGTAATAATTACAAATCTGACATGATTTACTGGCATTTTTGTCAGTCGGCTGTGTTAGTAAAAATAAAATAAACTATATACACTAATCAAAAACCTATAGTATATCTACCATAATTAACCCTTATTATAATAAGAATGTGAAACGATCAATCCATTCCACTTGCGTCGTCTCTATAAAGATTATTTGATTTTATTATTTTTATCACTCAACTTTTAAAAATTACAATGTCAAAACGTTATGTCTCTCTCAAAGAATACCTAGATGAACTAGATGCTGCTGATGCCATACTTTTATTAAAAAAGGTGTTTTTGTGGATGATCCTGTACCACAAGCAGTAGGTATTGACGTATTAGACGCATTTAATAACATAAACGAAGTACAGCAACCTCAGAGACATTATGGTTTGGTGTATCAGCGTAGGAATAGAAACCATGTAGTCCCTGCTCCAGTAGGAAATGTTGAAGGTGTAGGGGATGTACAAAATGAAGTTGTTGTGCAAAATCAATAATAATGTTTAAGAACAAGCACAACAAGATGTGGATATGGTAGAACAACAATATGGGGACAACAACATAAATGGCGATGTGTTGTACACTCCACAAGAAGTGTTAGCAATCCTTAGCGAGGGATTATGAAAAAACCCTTTTGCATATTTTTTGGTATATTAAAAGCAGAAATGTTTTGTTAATGATGATGTATATATATGAAGCTAGATATTGTAATGTGTAAAGCATATTAAGACGCAAATGATGTTCATATTTGTTTTTTATTTTTATTTTGAATGGTACTTGCGTTTTAATGAAAATGAACTTGCGTTTGATATTATTTGAATTTATAGTATGTGTCTTGGTATATTCAAACATTGAATGTCTTACAATAATGTTAATAGTTGCGTTTGAATAGTAAATAAATTGCGTTTTGATATGTTCCGTTAAAAATATAGATATTTCGAGGTATGCGGTTATTCCATTTGTACCGGTTGATGAATATGAGCAACCTATCAGCACATTGATAAAAACAAACAAGTAAAGAGGAAAAGAGCAAAAGTTGTTAAGTCAACATCATCTGATGAAATTGTTGAGGCAAAGAAGAAACAAAAAAAACAACACAAGAGAAAACATGTGCTTATTGATGAATCATCATCCGACGAAGTTGTGGAAATAAAGAAAAAGTAAAAAAAACAACAAAAAAAGAAGCGTGTGCTTATTGATGAATCATCATCCGACGAAGTTGTGGAAATAAAGAAAAAGTCAAAAAAACAACAGAAACAGAAGCATGTAGTGATTGATTCTTGTTCGTCCGAAGATGTTGATAAGAAAAAGAAAAAAGGGAAAAATTTGAAAAAAACTGAAAAAAAGAAGAAGCTTCATGAAAAGAATAAGAGCGACAAATATTTTGAGCACATGCACAGAAGAATAAGCATGAGATGCTCACCTCCAGAGTTTATGTCAACAATAAAGATAATGTCGGATGAACAGAAGGAAGATATTAAAAATATGGGTTTCGAATAAATTTTGCTTTTGAGTATGATTCAACTGCAACAGGCTTGGGATTCTGGTTGATCATGAACTTTGATTATGAAACATGCCAGGTGAATATTGGTGATCGTAAACTTAACATAACAGACGAAACGGTGCATGAGCTGTTCAGAATCCCAATGGGTAAAATACCAGTAACAAAGAAGAATAGACCAAGGAAAGGGTCTGCAAAAACATTTGATGAATTTAAGAATCAATTCCCGACGAGCAAAGTAACTGTTACCAACATCCTGAATCTGATAAAAGCAAATCAAGACGGTGATCTTGTTTAAACAAAATTTTTTGGTGCTCTGGAACATAGTTTTCAGAGAAATAACAAAGTCAACTACAATAAACCAAAGGTTCTTGGAGTCAATTGACAATGAAAATGAAATTTCGAATATGAATTGGTGCGCATATATGGTTGAATGTTTGAAAAGAACAAAATCTGAATGGAGTGGTTATAAGGAGTTGTATAATGGTCCTATAGCTTTGCTAACAGTAAGTAACTATTAAAAAAAACATCTTTGTTATAAATTCAAATACATTCTAATACATAAAGTTAATGTTATGTTGCTTGTCACAGATTCTGTACACATATGAGTTCCATAAACATAAACAATTAGAGGCTGCATTAAGAAGTCCGGCCATCAATTACATAACATCATCAATAGTGGCTGAAATGGAAGAGTATGTACACGACAACGATTCATTTACAGTTCAAAAAAAAATGGAAGAGTATGTACACGACAACGATTCATTTACAGCTCATATAAATGAAGCTGCAGCAGAAAAACATGATATGACTGAAGTTAGCCCGGGTACTGTAAATGAATTTATCGATGCATTGATCCTTTTACCGGAACAGAAAAATCAAGATCAAATGAGCCTCAATGACGATTACACAATACGGTGGGCTAAAAGTCCAAAAAGAAAAAGTTTTTATGAGTGCGATGATGAATCTGGTGATGAAGATAAGAATTACAGTAAATAGAATGAGATGGATTTGGGAAAGGAAGGTGAAGAAGATAATGAAACAAAAAAATCCAGAGAGGTAAAACGCAAGAATTAAGAATTAAAACGCTAGTTATAGTTGAATTTTTTTATTGGTACAGGGCTTGAAACGCAGGTTTAAAAAACTTTACTCGCAAGTGTTGTTTTTTTAACATTTTCTTTTCATTCATTTCAGGAATTGGTGTCCTTGATTGATAGAAATATTAAAAGATACCAACAAATTGAGAAAGAAATGAATGAAATGGTTGGTGTAATAAGGAAGAAATATTTTTGGATTCCATCTTTTCTGGAGAGGTGCGACAAATGGGATGCAGTTTGTAAGAAAGATGCAACTTCAACTGAAACTAATGATGAAGTTATAAAAATCAAATCTGCTGAGAACATGGACTATTTTGAAGATCACTTACAAGATGATTCTGATAATCAAGCAGATGATAATACCAGAGGTGATGATGGCGAGGGTGAGAAAGTTGATAACATCAGCTTGGACAAAAATGATTGGGTTGCTAACCATGTCAGTGATGATATGGTTAACAAAACATCAGATATGGGCAAGGACGACACCATATCTAGTCAATTGATGGGTGGAGATGGAAGAGATGTTGAGGAGGATAAAATTGAAGGAGAGAAAGAAGGTCAAAATTGTGATGAGGTTGATAAAGATGATGATCCAGCTGGTGGGGTTGAGGTTGAAGAAGAAGATGACATGTGCATGTTAAAAGAAGGTCAAAATGTTGAAGTTGAAAGGGTTGATCCAGAAGAAGAAAATAAAAGCGTGATGAATGAAGATGTTCTCAATGATACAAATGATGATTTCGGGGATGATGATACGGGTGTTTATGATGTTGTAACAAAAAATTCAATTTGTCAAGTTGATGCAGAAGAAAATGTGGAAACACTAAAGGCTCAACCAATCCCAAAACCTACATCCCCAGAAATTCAGCAAGATAAGGGTAACAGTAAAAAAGTGGATGAACAGGGTGGGGGGAAATGAGAGAAATTTCCTGCACCACCATTTCTTTCACCATATGCTAACAAGCAAGTTTGCATAGTGGAGAAGTTAATGCGGGTGGAGATGATAGTCTTTCAATACATCATGGCGCCAACAACATAATATTTGTTAGCTGAAAAATAGTATATAAATGTTTTGTTGCATCTTATATGATCTTATTTGACTGTTTATTCTAAAAAATGCAGCGATAATGTATACAAGTCGGTATGGTTGGATGCACCAAAGGTAGTAATGGAAAGTTTGTTCGACGGGTTATGGCTACACGAAGGTGTAGTTGACACATAGGCAGAGCTTTTGAATTATGTGGAATTAAATAATAAAAGAAAAGGTTATGTTTATAGGTTGTTCTGCAACACACAAACCCTAGTATGTTTATTTTATATAGACCCAGGTATTATTATTGTTAAACGCAACTTATAAACTAAATGATGTAATTAAACGCAATTAATATTAACAACTTAACGCAAGTATTATGTATTTAAACACACTATTTTGATTTCTTGAAACACATGCAGCCCGAGGACTACTATTTCCAGGATAAATCAATGGAAGACACATTGGCTATTTTCTCCAGTAATGTCCTAAACATAATGGATAGAGTAGATTTAAGAAAACCAGATGAAGTTGACATAATCATCTGCCCACTGCTGATAGAACGACATTTCTACATGGTATGCTTCAATCTGAAAGATTTAACCATTGAGCTAATTGACAACTTTGCAGCTGAAGGTAAAGACATCAAAAAATACAGAGGAGTGCCGGTGAAACTGGTAAAAACAAACCGTATAAATTTTAAAAAACAACTGTGATTATTATTAAAAAGTGACTCATATATTCTTCAAATTGTTAGCAGCGAAAAGTATTATGCACCTTCCTGACCAACGCATGCCTAGAAAAAAAAAAGAATTCCGGAAACTAGAAAAATCAAAAATAGATTGCAGGGAAATGGAGTAGAGAACAACGAAAAATGATGTCGACTGCGGTGTGTTTTAATGCGACACATGGAAACATACAAAGGAGAACAAAATTGGTCGTGTGGTTTTAAGGAAGAAGGGGCTGAACAAGATAGGCAGATTAAAGGATTGAGGCGTAAATCCTGCGCAAAGATCTCGGGCCTCTCATTTGATTTCATCAAATTCGTTGGGCTACCCTTCTTTATCGCCTCTAAATTCACGACACCTGTCATCATATTATCCCAGTCCAGGAAATGCCTCATCGAGTTATATGTTTTTTGGCATGTTTTATGATTCTTTTTCAATTAACTTGTAAGAGGTGTCATGAAAACACTTTGAAATCAGGTTTTGGACATCAAGGGTTTATGAAAACATTATCAAATTGAAAAGAAAAGATGTTGGATGATACACACCTTAGATCCAAGCTTGTTAATGGATTTGTAAGTGTTTTTTGGGATGGAAATAAGTGTTTTAGGGCAAAAACTTGTTATATGATGTTAGGGGCTGAGGGGCAGCACTTGGAGGCGAGTTAGGGTTTGTGATGATGAAAATATGTCAAAACGGGATATTTACACCTATTGAGGCTGCAAATAGGCGAAGGCATCACCTTTGGGCGAAGGGGTTAGCCCTTCTCCCAAATTAGGGCTCACCATGGAACGTGTGCGTAAACTGACTCCCGATGATTTTCCGAATCACCGAACCTACTTAACTAACCCACTTAGGTTCGTTTAGTAAATGTTTCACTAAGGTAGACTTAAGTGTTGTTAGAAATATTGACTTAAGTTTGTTGGGTGTCACAGATAACAAGTGGAACTCATCTTGCAACCATTTCTGGTTGCATTATAGATCTCTTTGTGACCCTAAACTATTTATCTTCAAATATATCCTATATAGAATAATAGAAAAAGAAATTTCCCAAAATCCATAAATAAAGAGTTATAGATAAACTGTCACATAGTCAATGCTTCAACTAGCTAGCTACATAGTTAACATACTTCTAATGACCACTTTAAGCACCAAGAGCTAGTGTATATGACATCCCATGAACTAGAAACTCAATCGAGACGAAGACCATGAGGCTCGTAGCATGAACCATGGGGAATGTTGTTGTTAGGGTTCACACAAAAGCCGTAGAGATTTGATACACCATTTGAATATGCAATCGTTGACTCGTAACCTCCTTCATTCTCCACCATGCCAAACTTCTTTTCCAACTGATGTATAGTTTCCTGAATTTTTGTAATTATACAAGAGAAGTCCTTTTAGCAACCAACAAAGCAAAAGTTGTTTGTAAATAGCAATGCGCATTAGTAACACATAAACTGTTTTAAGGACACATGGTTTCATCTGAAAGAGAAGCCTTGGTGCTTACAAAAATAATTAAAATGGGAGATTTAACCATAGTATCTGTTATTTCAGACTAACTACCCCAAATGGTAACAATGACAAAAAAAGGTACAGATGGCAATATTTGCATTGTAAATCTTTAAACTTGTCAATTTATTGCCGAACAACCACTTTAAATTTATATTTTATTAGTATTAGTATTATTATTTTGCATCTTTACAACTTCAATAGTTGTTATGTAACGGGTACTTACATAGTCTAGTCGAAGATTACAATTTCTTTGCTCCAAATTCTTCACCTGCCGTTTAAGAAATTAAGTCAAGTGAGTTTTTCAAATAGAAAGCTTAAAAATAAAACAAACGGTAGTTGATATATAAAGGGAATATATATTTATTATATTACGTATGTATAATTAGGATACACAATATATGCTATACTTGTCGATCATTCTAGTTATCAATTTAGAGCCGATATAAAGTGAATTGGTACGTTATCCTATGGAGAGTTTTTATTATTTTTAAAGAATTAACAAAGGTCCAAAAAATAAAAGAAACAGGCAAAGTAACATTAATTAAACACTTAAAGAAAGGTTACTAACCCTCTTCCTGCAGGTGTCGGTTTGAGTTTTGATCACGTGATACTGTCAACAATTACAACCATTTATGAACAATCAAGTATTCTCAAAAATTGGTCATAAATGATATTCATTAATTCAAATGTAAAAGGAATAACATAATAATCCCCGACTAAAAAATATATATGGTTTCACTCCTAAACATAAAAAGAGTGTAACAAAACCTTGCGTTCTCGCACAACTGTGAGTGAATCTTGCATATGTTGCTCCAGAGTGGTTAGATCATTCATGTCTAAACCATCTAAATCTTCACCAAGAACTCTTTGCCTGCAAACTCATTCAAAATTCCCAATTTCTTAAACTTTAAGAGTTAACCAATTAATTCAACTAAAACCACAACAAATTGTTTAATCTTAATTTATTGCATTAGACTCACCTGATCTCTCTCCTAAGTTTGTTGTTGCTATCTTTAAGCTTCTTCAATGTTTCTTGCATCCTCTACACACATTTGTATTAAGTAAGATGTAGATTACTTTTATTATATGACCCAAGCCCGATTATATACATAGGTTTGGGTCCGTTAGGAGTTGTACGTACCAAATTACATATCCATAACTGTGTTCAACGATTTTATAATCGGCCAGGTCAAATTTATTAACCAGATGACGTTATAACTAATTTAAAAATTAAAATTACTTATATATAACTAATTCAAAATAACATATTACAATGCTTTATTTTGTGTGGACTATATTAATAGAATATGAAGCCTTAGGCTTAATCACGATATATAAGAGCATTCACATCCCCTCTACTAAATCACATCCATCAAATTACACTAAAAATCACTACTTCACCCCTAAATCTTCTCTCTCCCAATTAAAATAATAATATTTTTCATACTTTTATCATTACATTTTCTCTCTGATCACTCACAACTACTTACAAAAATATTAAAATATATATATGGGTAAACAGTAGCTTTTTATATTTAAGGTGAAACAGTGATTCCACCAAATATTTTCTCTCTCCTCCACTCACAACCACTTACACACACCCCATATAATTTGGTGAATACACTCACATACATTTGGTGGATGGGATGTGAGTGCTCTAAAGTTTAAAGTACCAAATAGAGCATTAAATGATATTTTAGAAAAAAAAGAAAAATTTTAAGGAAAAAAAGTTGAAATCCGGTCCAAGAGCCACATGTTCAAATGAAACCGGTTCAAATACACATAACCGGACCACTATGTGTACTCATAGGGAGAGATCTAGAGATAAGCCCTAGAGTATACTATCAGCATGTGTTTGATATAGAATTGTTGCTTCATAAGAGAGGAGAGAGAGGACCTCATAGTGGGAGCTCCATAGATCAAACCCAAGAGTAGTCTGATACATATCATAAATCTTCTTAGTCCTGTATAAAAATACACAAAATTCAATATTATTCTCAGAGATGATATATATTAAGTTAAGAAACCAGAAGATGGTAGAGGAGATATTAGATATAGATACAAATAAGAGAAACCTCTACAAATAAGATGGTAGAGGAGATATTAGATATAGATACAAATATAAGTGACATATCTTTGTATGTATATTATTATTGTTGTTATACATACGTTGTGGAAGGGCTGATGTACTCATGGAACTTTCCAGTGTTAGAGAACATAATAAGAGAAACCTTAGCATCACAAAGAACAGTGAGCTCGTGAGCCTTCTTGAATATCCCATTTCTTCTCTTTGAGTATGTCACCTGCCTGTTTGTATTGTTCTCTATTTTTTTTATCTCTATCCTTCCCCTCCCCATCTCTCTCTCTAGATCTTCTCCTTTCAAACAAAGTGCATGTACAATGATAAGTATTTTCAACTCTTTTTATAGGCCATAAATGATCGATGCTAGATGTGTGAAAATTGTTGGGACAAATAGTACATAGAGAAAGGATGAGTACATAAAGAAGGGTACTAAATATGGAAAAGTAGGGAAAGTGGGAAGAAGGTTGAGTAACTAGAAGTGTTTTTGCCAATTTGATGAAAGTGCTTTCTCTTGAATGGGTTTGGTTCTTTTCAAGTAACATGAAGTGTCTATTCTTCATTTCCCTTTTTTTCATTTTTCACTAATTAACTATATTTCATTTCCCTTTTTTTTCATTTTTCACTTAACTATATCCAATGCATTATCCTCAATGATATTCTTTCATTGTTATATATGGTTACCAATCATAGGTATCGTATTGATTGATGTTGCTTTTATTTCAAGAGAAGATTCTCAAATCTTGGTAATATTGACCCTTTAACATATATATAAGCATTGAGTTTAATAAATTAGATGTTAAAGGCCATTTGACGTCGAATGAAAGCAAAATATTCAAGAGTAGGTATAATAACATGTTTTGATAGATTTTTTTTATTGATGCGTATAACATGCTCAAAATTACTAGACTATCGACCTATTAGTTTGGTGGGGTGTTAAACAAGGTGTTATCGAAGGTTCTAGTGATTCGGATGCGAAGTGTGATGTCTCGCCTTGTGTCGGAAGAGCAAACAGCGTTCTTGAGTGATCGTAATATACTAGATGGGCCTTTGATTCTGAATGAGACTGTAGCATGGATGAAAAGGGCAAAGCTGAAAGGTTTGTTTCTTAAAGTGGATATTGCGAAAGCATATGACTTTTTGAGTTGGGATTTCTTAGATAATATTATGTCTATTGTTCAGTGCTCTCGCGCCTCAGTATTGGTCATGGCTCCCCTACTTATGAGTTTTCATGTAAACGTGGCATTCTTCAAGAAGATCCCATGTCCCCGTTTTTGTTTATCCTCGCTATGGAGGGCTTGACTTGTATTATGAGAAGGGCCTGTACTTTAGGTGTTTTTCATGGTATTAAGGTGGGTGATTCGGGGCCTTTAATCTCTCATTTCATTTACGCAGATGACGTGGTTTTTTTTGTGGGGAATGGTCACGAATAAACGCCCTTAATTTAAGATGCTTATTGCGGGGTTTCTACTTAATATCTGGATTAAAGATTAACACTAAAAAGAGTTATGTGTATGGGGTCGGTGTGGCTGAAAATGAAGTTGCGGATATGGCCTCAGACTTAAATTGTATGTTGGGTAGGTTTCCTTTTACCCATCTTGGTGTGCCGATTGCTAGTAATATGAATTTGGTTCGTAGTTGGGATCCGGTTATTGAAAAGGTGAAGAAGCGACTATCTACTTGGAATTAAGGCTAAGACACTATCCTATGGCGGCCGGGTAACTCTCTTGAAATCGGTACTTAGCTCAATCCCTCTTTATTTTTTCTCCCTTTTTCGGGCTCCAATCTAGGTGATTAACTCTCTGGAAAGATTAAGAAGGAATTTCTTTTGGGGTGGCATGGATGAGGTAGATAAAATGTGTTGGTTAGCCTGGGAAAAAGTTGTCATGCCTATTGAATATGGTGGTGTTGGGTTAGGGTCTCTTCGTGATGCAAACTTGGCTTTATTGTCTAAGTGGTGGTGGCGATTCAAAAGTGACCAATCTCCGCTTTGGCGTAAAGTCGTATGTGCGATTCATGGTAGTGGTCGGGGGTGGAACTATATTCCAATAAAGGTCTCTATGGGGGGCAATTGGAAACAAATTGCTAGTATTCCTTTTGTCTTGGACAATATGAATATTAGTACCAATTAGATTTTGAAGCGAATGTGAAGAGCGGCTCAAATGTTTTTTTTTTTTTTGGCATGATTGGTGGGTGTCGGATGATTCGCTGATGAGAAAGTTTCCTTTACTGTTTGCATTGGACAGGAAACATTCATGTGTTGTTGCTGAAAGTCTACAGCCAGATGTCCATTCTGTCAGATTCGTTTGGGATTGAAAAAGGCCGATCCTGTCTGCAGCCGAGCCACAGAAGTTTAACGACATGGTTACCTTGGTTCATGATGTTGTTTTGCAATCTGGACCTGATGATTGGAGCTGGACAGCCGCCGGTGTAGTGGGGTTCTCAATTAAGGCTATGCGGCAGTGCATCTTTCAAGCGTCTAACGACCTGTCACATTCGTCACCCTCGTCTTTCATCTAATTTACAAAAATAGTCCTTCAAATACTTCCATTATAGTCCCTATAAGTTTCGTCGTTTTCAAAATTCATTTTAGAGTGAACTAAAAATTTATCGTTAATATTGATTATGGATCGGGTATACGTTTTTATCAAATGCGAATGTTGGAACGTAGTCGTAAAAAAAATTATTTCTATAGAAATATATAACTTAGTTTATAAAGTTTTAAAGTAGTTAACTTAACTTGGTTAAGTTTTTGTAAAGGAAAAACTAACTAAGTTATAATAAAAAGTAACTAGGTTAAGTGAGGAGGGGCTAATGTTGTCAAAAGGGGAAACTTGTATTTAAAAAAAAAAAAGACTGCAGCCATCCTCCACATTTTTCCGGCGAGGTGGCTCCGGCGAACATTAAATTCATGTTTAATCGCGTTTAAACCCGTTTATGTATGCGTTTTTGACCCTCTTAATCAATTTCGGGCTGTTTCCTCTTCAATTCATACGTTATTAGCAGAATTTAATCAACTTTTAACACCAAAATTTGAAACCGTCGAAGTTATTACAAAGAGTTTTAACGCTCGTTTTCGTCAAGTAACTAGATAAACCGATCTTGCGATCTCATTTCTGCACCTCCTCTCGTCCTAACCCACTATTATATTGCTCGAATCGCATTCTAAAAGCCCAGAAATCAGCCACAAGGTTCCGGCCATACATGCTTCTTGTTCGACTCGTTTTCCAGTTTGTTGAATTCCTCGAAATTCCCATTACTTAGCTCACGACTGCTTAAGTTGGATCGCTTTCGCAAACTGTGAGTATATCTTTCACCTTTTTACTATTTACTCTTTTGGGGTGACTCATGTACAATTATTACTAAACTTATGTGTATTATTTATAAAGCAATGTGCTCATTGATATGTTTTGTGTGAATTGTATGAACGATTTGTCAAAGTCATTAACCTTTACGCCGCACCTAACAATGAGTAGTACTACGAATTAATTCCCTTGGTTGACTTACGTGAACGAGTTAAGTCCTTGGTCATTGTTATGGTTTTTCTTAAACGATGTGTGAACGATTATTGAACGATGTGAGGCTTGATTTTGACCCTTTTACATATTACATTATCATAGCACATATATTGCGAAACACTTTTCTATATGTATTCAAACAGGGTATGCTCACCAATACATTTTTGTATTGACCAAATTATTTTCGTACATGTTTCAGGTTCTTATGAGATGACTTTTAAGCTTTTGGAATTTTACTTAGATTTTGGATTCATTGTATTTCTGTTAGTTGGCATTTAGAATCGTTGTATCTCAATTCAATGTAATAAACTATGTAATTAATATATCAATATTTTCACGTTTAGTCCATGAGCTATTGAACAATCGTCACTACGTGACACCTCGATGTTTCCGCTATCGGTTGGGGTGTTACAGATTGGTATCAGAGCCATGGTTATAGGGAATTAGGTTATTA
This sequence comes from Ambrosia artemisiifolia, assembly GCA_032199755.1. Classification (NCBI taxonomy): domain Eukaryota; kingdom Viridiplantae; phylum Streptophyta; class Magnoliopsida; order Asterales; family Asteraceae; genus Ambrosia; species Ambrosia artemisiifolia. The sequence continues at coordinate 28,227,093 of CM063516.1, read as the reverse complement.
GAATGCCTTTTAGCCTAGTTTATAACTAAGTTTACTTTCACGAGTCCTCTCGTGTATATTTCTCTTATTTCTTATATTTTCTTTCAAGATATTTTCGCTATGATTATTTCTCGTTATACTTGGAAAAGAAGACACTTGTATTTCACAAACGAAACGATATCACCAAGTTAGGAGTGGCATCCATACCTTGGTGAATAGTTTCACTCTTCTATATATTTTACATCTTTGGGATAAATATCTTTGAGATAGGAGTGATACCCACACCTCAAAGAATTATTCCTTCAAAAATAAACTTAACCACTGAGCTGGGAGTGATATCCTTATCTTAGTGACTAGTTCCACTCTTTCCCATCTTTGCTTTAGAAATAAAACTTTGAGCTAGGAGTGAAATCCATACCTCAAGGAGTATTTCTACATCTCGTTTTAAAGTCTCGCTAAAAGTTTTGAAATATACCAGTGACGGGGTACGTGAAATCGGGAAGGATGACCATTCATAGGTTTAAGTACACTCCCCATAAGTCACTAATAATATTTCAATTTCTTTGGCTAGTCACCAGTTTCATTAGAAATATTTTTAGTATCACATTTCATTATTGGTATATTTTTCATTTGTTGTTTGAAACTTTTCTATAATGAAGTTATTATCTCTTTTGACTTTTTCCCTATTAATAGCTATCGCTATTAGTGCATTTTTCCGATTTCCATTATTGATTCTTAAGTTTTGTTTAACATTTGGATTTTAAGTTCCATCTCTTGATGTTTTATACTCATTGATCATTCGTTTTTAAATTTTTCATCATCATTATTAAAAACTTTTATCCGCTATATTATCGCATTAAAACTTACACTATTTTCATTTATGCTTTGTGACTTTTACACTATTATCGCATTGACTTTTATCATTCACGTAATTTCTAAATCTTGGTCTTTTGAAAATACATTTGATTTATATAGTTTTTGTGAAAAGAAACTTGCGACTGATAATATGCCTTATGACAATTTTCAAACTCGACTTCTTGTAAACACATGAAAGTGTGTACTTACGAAGTCTTTTCATGTGAAGCTGTTTTGAATCTAAAAAGTTATTCTCATGCATCACTACTATTCTTTCAACTATATCACAAAGTTCGAGTAAACTACGTTTTGTTTTATAAACGAAAATTTATCTTTTACACTTACACTCTTTCAGTCGCAAAACTTTTGGTCTAAACATTGGACATGTCCTTATCGGAATGTTGCTAAATGACTTTTAACATATATTGCATATATTTAAACCCACATGACCAGTAGACTATACGTATGTTCCGTCCACTCACAATTGCAGTAAATATCATTATCTTATTCTTACATCATTTTATTTTATTATATTCGCGTATTATCTTATTTATGATTATTCTTGTATTACTATTTTATTGGTGGTTATCCTCACGCGTTATTTGCAATCATTCTCGCACTAATTATTAGTAGTCATCCTTATAAAACTGGTTTTGAGCATTAATTTAACTCGTTTACTTTCATTTTGTGAAAATTGTGCGATTTACTTGATTTATATTATACTATTCTTTCAATCGAAATTTTATGCTATATACTTGACGCATATTTTGTATGCATATTTTTCCTGTTTTGAGCAAAACCCTGTTATACTTTACATTATTTTGTTCATCATCATGGTCAATGAACATCCTAGTTGATAACTCGTATGAGTTCTAAGCCAGTGCCCACGTACGACTCGAGTTAGAGTATTTCTTTAATCCGAGGGGAACGGTGTAAACCTCATAGTTTATCAATATGAGTGTTTAAAGCCAACGATGTGAACAGAAGTTACCGGTTAAGGGTGAACCCGAAAGGGAAGAACCTCTAACCATGTCTTATACTTACATGTTATTCACATTACGGTTAAAGGGAAAACCCGGAAGGGAAGGACCTCTAACCATGCCATGATTGAACATTATTTCATTACAGTGGCTATTACATATTGGTTGCACGCATTTATTTCTTGTTAGGGTTATGGAAAAGCATAACACCCTAGTGTGAGGTAAATCGATGATTACGGTCCGGAACGCAATCATGGGTTTACAGGTACATGAGGGTGGTGTGTGATTCTACTTAGGCTATTGGTAGACAATCAGTACGAGTCCAAAGTATCGGGAGTGTGGTGGGTTAGCTGCGGTACACCCTATATATAAGCATAAACGATACTGCGGGAGCGGACTAGGAGTCTGACCAAGGACCTACCCGTTACTACCTCTTCATTAGATCGTTGACTAATAACTAGCATTTGTGATAAGAACGTTCTTACGCGAGCTTTAATTCGTCTTCCTAGAGTCTTTCTCTTGACTACTCTCGATTATTTGGATTCCTGTTGCATACCCTAATAACGTTTAGTCAGAAACTCTTAACATTATAACTTTGAGTTAACTGTCAAAGATTTTGAAGCTTTTGCTTTGGGTATTAAACCACTACTTTAAATTTTGTTAAGTAATAACTGATGTGAATTTTAACACCTACTTGACTTCTGTTTCATAGGAACCTCCACTTGACAGAAATTTCGAGACGAAATTTTCTAAAGTAGGGGAGACTGTGACATTCGTCACCCTCGTCTTTCATCTAATTTACAAAAATAGTCCTTCAAATACTTCCATTATAGTCCCTATAAGTTTCGTCGTTTTCAAAATTCATTTTAGAGTGAACTAAAATTTTATCGTTAATATTGAATATGGATCGGGTATACGTTTTTATCAAATGCGAATATTGGAACGTAGTCGTAAAAAAAAATTATTTCTATAGAAATATATAACTTAGTTTATAAAGTTTTAAAGTAGTTAACTTAACTTGGTTAAGTTTTTGTAAAGGAAAAACTAACTAAGTTATAATAAAAAGTAACTAGGTTAAGTGATGAGGGGCTAATGTTGTCAAAAGGGGAAACTTGTATTTAAAAAAAATTATTTCTATAGAAATATATAACTTAGTTTATAAAGTTTTAAAGTAGTTAACTTAACTTGGAGTTTAACTCCGGCGAACATTAAATTCATGTTTAATCGCGTTTAAACCCGTTTATGTATTCGTTTTTGACCCTCTTAATCAATTTCGGGCTGTTTCCTCTTCAATTCATACGTTATTAGCAGAATTTAATCAACTTTTAACACCAAAATTTGAAACCGTCGAAGTTATTACAAAGAGTTTTAACGCTCGTTTTCGTCAAGCAACTAGATAAACCGATCTTGCCATCTCATTTCTGCACCTCCTCTCGTCCTAACCCACTATTATATTGCTCGAATCACATTCTAAAAGCCCAGAAATCGGCCACAAGGTTCCGGCCATACATGCTTCTTGTTCAACTCGTTTTCCAGTTTGTTGAATTCCTCGGAAATCCCATTACTTAGCTCACGACTGCTTAAGTTGGATCGCTTTCGCAAACTGTGAGTATATCTTTCCCCTTTTTACTATTTACTCTTTTGGGGTGACTCATGTACAATTATTACTAAACTTATGTGTATTATTTATAAAGCAATGTGCTCATTGATATGTTTTGTGTGAATTGTATGAACGATTTGTCAAAGTCATTATCCTTTGGGCCGCACCTAACAATGAGTAGTACTACGAATTAATTCCCTTGGTTGACTTACGTGAACGAGTTAAGTCCTTGGTCATTGTTATGGTTTTTCTTGAACGGTGTGTGAACGATTATTGAACGATGTGAGGCTTGATTTTGACCCTTTTACATATTACATTATCATAGCACATATATTGCGAAACACTTTTCTATATGTATTCAAACAGGGTATGCTCACCAATACATTTTTGTATTGACCAAATTATTTTCGTACATGTTTCAGGTTCTTATGAGATGACTTTTAAGCTTTTGGAATTTTACTTAGATTTTGGATTCATTGTATTTCTGTTAGTTGGCATTTAGAATCGTTGTATCTCAATTCAATGTAATAAACTATGTAATTAATATATCAATATTTTCACGTTTAGTCCATGAGCTATTGAACAATCGTCACTACGTGACACCTCGATGTTTCCGCCATCGGTTGGGGTGTTACACGACCTTCCGTCTTCTTTCTTTGAATGGTGCAATTGGGTGCCGAAAAAAGTATGTATGGTTGCATGGCGTGCGTATTTGGATAGGCTACTAACTGCCGAAGCTTTAGCAAAGCGCAATATTCAGATTGAGTCGCAGCAGTGTAAGGTTTGTGAGCTGATGGTGGAGTATGCGGTTCATTTATTCACATGGTGCCCGGTTTTTTCAGATGTGTGGCAGGTTTTGTTCTCGTGGTGTAATGTTCTGAATCCTATAGTCTTTCATGTGCGCGACTTGTTGACTCTTCATCACACGGCCAAGAATGGGATTCGAGCGAAGAAAGCCTTTTATGGGGTGGTTCTCACGGCTCTTTTGAGTATCTGGCGGGCTAGAAATGGCTATGTATTCAATCAAAAACAAATATCGGCTTCGATGGTTTTGGACGAGATAAAAGGTATGAGCTACTTATGGATTACTCAGCGTGGAAGAATGACAGATATGTCTTGGATTTCTTGGTGTTTGTTTGACACGGAGAAGATGGGTAAGGGTTCGGGTTATCTTTATGTTTCGGGTTTTGTTTGTTTTATTTGTTTTCTTCTGTTGGTTTGTTTTGCGGTTTGTTTGTACCCCGGACTTTTGTCGCTAGTCTTGCTAGCTCTTTAATAAAGTTTTGTTTGCCGTTCAAAAAAAAACTGAGAAGCACCTGACCTTATGTAACATGTATCATGTAACGTATAAAACGTGTAATCGTGGATATTTCTGTGCTTGTAACTTAATGTCTCCAAGTTATGGTCCTTAGTTTTTTTTTCTTCAACGCTTGTCATGCTCCAATGCTTTTTGAAGGAGTCTACTAACTTCCTATAATCTATTACTACTACTACTACAAATCAAAGACCATTTGCAACGGTCAAAATCGTCATAAAATCTTCGTATAAGGCAATTAATTTTGCGATGGTTTTGATTGAGAAAAAACCTCATCACTAATAGGAGTTACGACGGATTTATTTGAGATATATAGTTTTAGCGATAGAAATTATCTATGTTGAACTTGCGACGGATTTAAAGAAGGAACTAGCGATGCATGGGCCATTTTGTGGCGTGTTAGTGATCGTTTTCTCGCTGGTTTTTGACAGACTTGGCGACGGTATCCTAGAGCAGCGTTCCGAAGAACTAGAGTAAATTACCAAAACCGTCCCTGTGGTTTGGCCCAATTTGCCAATCCAGCCCAATCTTTTAAAAAGTGCATGAACACTCCCTGATCTTTCAAAAAATATGCCAAAACAGTCCAACGACTTAACCCAGTTAACTTTTATTCGTTAAGTCAACGGCATTTTCGTCCAGTCACTTATAAAATTCATCATCTTCCCCCAACTTACCTTGCTTATCATCCACCATTTTCAGTCCAATAATAATAATCCCTCATCAAGCTTTAATTCTCTTTTCTTCTTTTAAAAAAAATCCCCAACTTCTTATTACCTTGTTTGTGCAATAGACTCTTCAAGATTCTTCCAAACCCATGTAAGATTCTTTGGTTTAAAGGCTATAATTAACAGAAGTTTTGATTTTTTTTATCAAGATTAATGTTCTTCATCTGAACAGAGCACTGCCCATCTAAAGTAATGATTAGTATGATAATAATCTTATCTTTAGCTTTTATTATTGATATGGGTATCAATAAAGTTTTGATTTTTAGGTTATAATCTATAAAAGTTTTGATTTTTGATCAAGATTAATGTTCTAGATCTGAACAGAGCAAAACCCATATAAGTAATGATTGATATGATAACAAATTAATAATCTTGATAATTAGTTTTGATTGATATGGGTATTTTTTGTGATTTATTAGAATTGGGATTCTGATCATAATCCGGTGAGATGGAGTATCCAGTGACCGGAATGACCAGAAACCGGCATCAGATCTTGAGCAGGAACAGGACAATGGATAAAAGAGATGATACATGTTTGCATATTGTTGTGAGAGCAGGGGATGTGGATACAGTTATGGAGATTCTAGGTAATAGAGATGAAGAGGAGTTGAAGGAATTGCTGTCGAAAACGAATCAATCCGATGAAACAGCTCTCTATGTGGCTACAGAATATGGTTGTGTGGATTTGGTGAGGGAGATGATGAAGTATTATGATTCGAAGGCTGCTGGGATCAAGGCGAAGAACGTGTTTGGATGAAGATGGTGTGGATGATGAAGATTAAACCTTGGCTTATAGTAGTGGTGGTGGTGAAAGGTGGAGGAGATGGTGGGTAGTTGTGGTGGTGAGAGGTGAAGATGGTGGTGGGTGGTGGGTCTGATCAGGGAAAAAACAATTGGGGGAAGAAGATGAATTTTATAAGTAACTGGACGAAAATGTCCCTGACTTAACGAAGAAAAGTTAATTAGGTTAAGTCGTTGGACTGTTTTGGCATATTTTTTGAAAGATCAAGAAGTGTTCATGCACTTTTTAAAAGATTGTGCGAAAATGGCAAATTGGGCCAAACCACAGGGACGGTTTTGGTAATTTACTCGAAGAACTAATAGCAACTATTTCTTCGACCAATTCGACATAGAATTAGCGACGATCTGGATCAATTTGCGATGGGATTAGCAACACAAGTTATTTGGATTTTTGTGTTGGTGTATAGCCGTCATCGTTAAGAATTTTCAATAGTAGTAGAAGAATTAACGTACCTCACGTACGGATGGAAGGTCTAACCATATGATCACCAATGTTATATATATATATCAAACATGAAACTGTTCAAAATCATTTTATAAGTTTGTTGATATATGGTGTGTCGAAGTGGATCATGGTGGTTCACCGTTGTGGATGAAGGTACAGAAAATACAAATAGAGGACACATTTAGGTCGTTATTAAAGATTCGATGACGAGGGATAACATGGACATGATACAAACAAGACATATTTATTAAATGAGGTTATTTGAATACACACATTTTAATTAATAATGAGTTAACCTACTAAACCATTTAAGTTTAACACCATGTGTAGGGGGCTTTAAATTTAAAGCTCACCTTCAATGATTGGTCCATGTGGCACATGAGTTAATATGGGGCCTTAAAATGAAATGGGATATAGTGAGGGGCTTTAAATTTAAGGCCCCCATTATTATTTTATTTTATTTTTAAAATTTAAAAAAATAATATTAACAGGAGAGAGACATTGGGGAGAGTGAGGTTGACAAATTTGATTGGTTTTTGATTTCCTTCATCGAGCGCTAAATCTTTAAGGCCCCAACCATTTTTTAAATTTAAAGCCTCCTGTAATGGTGTTTAAGGCGCTAAAAATGATTTAAGGCCCATTTTCACTCTCCACTATGGATGGTCTAAGGGATTTTAAAATGTTTCTATTTAGATTTCAAAGACGTTATTTAAAATCTGGATTTTTAATTTCCTATCTAGTTATTCATTTCCATAAGGGAAATTGTTTAGGTTAGAGTTTAAGTGGTGCAACGGAATAACCGATTAACAACGAACACATAATAATACGAGAAAATATAAAGCAACACATAAACACAAGAATTTTACAAGGTTCGGTTTCAGTGGGGAACCTACGTCCACGGGCTGCAAATAGGGATATATTATTTAGCTTTGACAACAATTACAATTACATATACATGAATATATATATATATATATATATATATATATATATAGGGACTAACTAGGGTTTAGGTTTGGTGAACAAGAAAACCATAACGGGTTTCCTAAACATCCAATAAAACAAGCCCAATATCGATAACTAGCCCAAAGACTTCACACCCAACAATCTTCCACTTAAAGGCCTTGCGATGAACACCAAGTCCGCCGACAAGCACAAAGCAATCCATGTCTTCAGTAATCAGTAAACTTCACATACGCACGGGAACAGAAGTCTTCCAGGTCCAGCTCCAAAGGACAAACCAAACTTCAAACTATGTATCCTAATTAACCTAGTTATATCCGGCCCAATCATAGTCAGTAAACAAAAGGGCCCATTGAAGCCTCATATGGCTTCAACCCGGTCTCAAAAGATCTCGTCTTCACATCCTCAATCCCAACTGATTCCCATAGACACAAACCATCAGATACAGGGATTCTCAGAGGAACACTCTCCACTAGCAGAAACTTCTCAAGAGAGATTTCATTCGGAAACCTGGTCTTCCGAACCAATCGTCGATTTCCAGACGGTGTCAGAACACTCCCCGTGCTCCCACTGCTACAAAAATCTTGTACGCGTTCAGACCTCTGAATACGCTGCGGATTACCTGAAGTCCCAGAGTCGTTTTTGGCAAACTGGACTCCCTGTCGAATCGGCGAGCCCGACTTTGGCGTTCGTCTTAACAAAGGCGGTCACTTCCCTAGGCGGAACAGGCACCATATATATTGGCCCCTTCTTGATACCCCTAGCAATCACGAGATTACCTTTAACGACCTTCCACTTTCCACCACCAAACTTAACATCCAAACCTTGTTCATCAAACTGCCCACCGGAGATCAATTTCATTTCAAGCCTCGGAATAACCCTGACATCATACAAAGTCCAAGTAGTGCCCAAAGTATTAACCAGATTCAAATCTCCCATGCCAGTCACATCAAGAATTTCACTGTTTCCTAGCCTAACCTTACCAAAATCGCCCTTTTTAACATTCCACATGCCATCATTGCTAAAGGTAGCATGGAATGACGCACTGGAATCCATGACCCAAGATTCCACACTGCTTTCAACACATGTATCAAAGCGTCATATCATCAAAATTGCTTACCGCAATAGTGTTCAATCCACCAGAATTCTTCGATCCTCCATCAAAATTCTTGTTCGGACATTCACTCCTATAATGTCCCTTTTCATCGAAGTCCCAACAACGCACACTCAAATGAGCCCTAGACGAGCTATTGCCCCGTCCTTATTGTTCCTACTATTACCCATTCCCTTACCAACATGTAACATCTTAGAAGACGACCCTTTACTATTTTTTGCGGCAAACATCCTCACCCAATACCAAATCCCGAATCTTTTCAAATGTTAACCCTTCAGGCCCAACTGAGTTAGTGACAACCGTCACTGTACCGGACCAACTATCAGGTAGTGAAGATAGTAAAATCACAGCTTTGGTCTCATCATCAAATTTCATTCCCACGGATGACAATCTGGAAAGATAGAAGTCAAATTATTTATGTGCTTAGTCACTGAACTTCCCCCCTTCATTCTCGTCGTGAACAACTATCTCATCAAGAAGACAAGAACACTTTATTAGCTGCATACAGTTTTTCATACATATTTGACACAGACGATATCATACCACAAGTCGTGGTTCCAGACATGATGTTAAATGCAAAGCTCCTAGTCAACGATAATTTAATAACACATCTAGCTTTCTTGTCCTTTATTCTATAGAGCTTCTTCAGCTTTATCCATTTCCTCAAGTTTTTCTTCCAATACCAAATCCAAGTCTTTTTGACCCAACAATGCACAGATTTGCATTCTCCACCAACTAAAATCCGAACCGTCAAACTTTTCAATCACCAATTTTCCGTCTTCACCCATAATGACAAATGAAAAATAGAACAAAGTCACCTGGCTCCAAAAGTTGAAAATAACCGGTGAAACACTGACAATCAAACCAAACCCGAACAACCTGAATAATAAACCGAAACTTGAACACCCAAAACCCGAACAAGCCCTAATTAGAAAACAAGAATGAGTAAATCTGTTTGTGGAATTCCAAGGACAAAAAAAACCATAATAGACTTCCTAAATATCCAATAAAACAAGCTCAACAGTAATAACTAGCCCAAGAACTTTTAACTTTTCATTCTCATTAACCATTTTATTTAGTAGTTCTAACTACCAATTATCCTATAGTTTTCATTCGTTTCCTTTTATCCCTAGCTAAATATATAAATAACACTTTCTAATTAAAATAAGAGACATGGAGGCAAAATTAGTTAGTAGCCACTAATTATAAAAAAAATTACTTTTGAGTTGAATCATTGGTTATTTGAATTATAACTAAGTAGTCAGGTACTATTTATATTTACAAGTGTATATTAAGCGGGTCTGCTTGAGATACAACACGAGAATTAGTGTTTGAAACAAAACTATACGACATTAATATATGTATGATGTCCGGTTCATCTATTCAACCCGCCAACCCGAATCTTTTAACTTGTCAACTTGACACGCCTGACACCCCCTTACCCCTACTTGAAACATCGTTCTACGATGACCATTCAATTCCTTAGGCTAGTGATGAGTGCCGATAGATTTTTGTTGTTGCCCATATAAAATAAGGTTGCTTATATAATGGGCCACATTTAGTTCTTGGCCCAAAAATGGAGAAGTATGGAAACGTTAACAATGGGCATCTATAAAACGTCATCTGGGAAGAAAATTGTAAATGTTTTTGGTCACTCGAAACATGGAAGGGTGTAATGTGTGAACTTTTAGTCCAAGAAGAAACAAAAGAACTAGCGTTATTATGTGTTCTTCCTTGTAAATCTTCTCAGCCACGTCACCTTGTCACTGCCCCACTGGCGGATCCAGCCCACTTTTGTGGGTTCTCATAAACTCACTCGGTTTGAAAAAACAGAAAAATAGTGATAGTCTTGTATGATTTGGAATAAATTACCGAAAGGGACTGACTGACTGAATTAGAAAATCATGAGCTCTTGGATCCACTATTGACTACCCCTAAATCGACGGTTATCGAATTATAACTTCATTTTTACAAATTTAGACACCGTTCTTGTAGCTAGCGTCTTGATAGTTTTTTTGTGTTAATATATTGCCGCAATTAAAAAAATAAAATTTAGTAACAAAACAAGATTATTTTTGTAAATCAAATGTTTCAAAAAATTTCAATTCTTTTGCCGGATTCAAATTTCTTATCTAAATTAAATTTTTAAATGTCAATTATTTTTACATATTTTAGCTTCTTAAATTTTTTGGATCTAACGCCGACTGTTTGAATTAAAGCGTAGAAATGAAATTCTATATATAGCTTTTATTTTTTTTATTTTTTTATCGGCAAATTTCACTTTATTTCACCCAAAAATATATACAAGATTACAAACTAACAAGATACTAGTCGTAACCTATACAACGATCGCCAAACACCTAAAAGATCTCAATCTATAACCATATCACTATCTCTTCACGTTACCGGTACATCGAAAGCCTTCCATTTCTCCCATGACCATCCGGACGATTTGGATTTGTGATTAACCCAACTAAAAGAAACCGCTTGAATTTCGCCAAAGATTCCGTCCAGGTTCGCCCTCTTTCCTTGAAAAATTGCCGCATTTCGTGTCTTCCATATAATCCATGATGCCGCAACTACTATTAATTGAATCCACTTCCTTTTACTTGGTGCTATATTCCGATCCATGTGCAGCTTTAATAAGTCACGAACAGAAAAAAAACAAACACAGGAGGTATGCTACACCATGATGCGACTCTATGCCAAATCCAGGATGCGATGTAACATGACGTGAGTAGATGGTCCGCATCTTCTTCGTATTCCCCACACAGCTTGCACTCCGATGATCCTTGAATGATGTTTCTTTTCAGCAGCGCCTTCTTGGTCGGTAGTCGATCTTGTTCCGCTCGCCACATGAAAATAGAAGCCTTCTTCGGGACCCCTTTCACCCATTGAAAAGGGTAGAACGGAGTCGCATAATTCTGCAGTGAATTTCTACACACGGACACTGAAAACAGTCCGTCCGTAGACCCAACCCATTCCCACGTGTCCCGCTGTGAAGTCAGAATGGTACCAGCAGTCAGCGCCAAGCACTGATGCATATCCGTCAATTCGTCGTAAGAGCTAGGTGCTCGAATCCAATCCCAGCATTGGAGACGAGCAGCCACATAGACCGTTTTATGTCTTTCAATAGCAAAAAGCCGTGGGAAACGATTCTTTAGAGGCCCATCCGACACCCACCAATCAATCCAAAATCTAGTGTCCGCCCCATCGCCAGTTTTTCCTTTGATTTTTGCTGGAATGTTTAAGTCTTGCTCCAAAACTACATCCCTCACTTTATAAATTGCATTCCATACCCCGGACATTCCCCTCCGAACCGGAAGATAGGTGGTTGTATTTTGGCAATGATGGATGGCAGAGACAATTCTACGCTAAAGGGCTTGTTTCTCCACCTTGAAGCGCCACCACCACTTAACGATTAGGCTTTCGTTCATCGCTTTTAAAGCCCCAAAACCTAAACCCCCTTTTGCCGTAGGACCCAGCACTCTCTCCCACGCGACCCAGTTTGTCTTTGACTTGTCTTCGTCTCCCCCCCCAAAAAAATCGGCGTCTCAATGCTTCAAGGGTGTTTATGACACCGATTGGTGCTTTGAACAAAGAGAAAAAATAGAGTGGGAGACTATCTAAAACCGCCCGAATTAATACCACCCGGCCGCCAAAAGAAAGATGCTTTGCTTTCCACTTCGATAGGCGTTTTTTGAAGGTCTCAATTACCGGATCCCAAAACTTGATTTGATTCATGTTCGCGCCCACCGGGACGCCCAAATACTTGCACGGTAACTTCTCCGCTTTGCAACCAATTATTCCAGCCAATGCTTCAGTGCTTGAATGATTTACGCCGACACTATAGAGTGATGTCTTGTGGTAATTCATTTTTAATCCGGATATCAATGAAAAACATCTCATTAATCGTACAATGTTTCGAATATTCTGCTCACCCCATTCGCCCGTAAAGACTATATCATCCGCGTACATGAGATGGGTCAATATTGGGCCCCCGTTTGGAATCTGCAAGCCGGAAATAGCACCCAACTCACTCGCCTTATTGACGAAACTAGTGAGCGCTTCCATAGCTATGATGAATAGAAAAGGGGAGAGAGGATCCCCTTGGCGGACGCCCCGAAAGCATTGGAATTATCTAGAGGGTGATCCATTAATCAAAACCGATTGTCTAGATGATTCTAAAACACCTTCAGTCCACCTGATCCATCTTGCTGGAAATCCCATTTGACTTAGGACCGAAAGAATAAATCCCCAATTGATTGTGTCGTACGCCTTTTCCATATCAACCTTTAACACGAACGCTTCAATTCTCGATGTTTTAGCCCAAGAGATCACTTCGTTTAGTATCAACGGACCGTCGAGGATGTTCCTAGAGGCTAAAAAACCGGATTGTTGTTCAGATATCACTGAATCGATTACGCCTTTAACCCGATTAGCTAGGACCTTAGAAATAATTTTTGAGATACCACCGATCAAGCTAATGGGTCTAAAGTCGTTGAATGATAGTGGATCGATGCATTTGGGTATAAGTGCAAGGAAAGACGAGCTACACCCACGATTAATAACCCCACTTTCAAAAAACGCTTCCATCATTTTCATAATGTCGTCTTTCAAAAGCTCCCAGAAATGTTTAACGAAGCCAAAGGTAAAACCGTCGGGCCCAGGCGCCCGGTCACACCCACAATCCCAGATGGCCGCTTTAACCTCTTATACCGAGAAAGGGGCCTCCAAGTGCAATGCTTCAGCGTTCGAAATCTGTTTCAAAGAAGGACACGTAAAAGCTGGTCGTACCTGTATTGGTTCGCGAAATTTGAAGGCAAAAAATTTCCATGCCTCCTCCTTAATTTGCGTTGGATCAGCCACCCACTCGTCGTTGATTTGTATACCGTGCAGCCTGTTCGAACCGATATTATTATTAATAATGCCGTGAAAAAATGAGGAGTTTTCATCTCCCTCGATCAGCCACTTTACCCGAGACCTTTGTTTTAGATCTAGTATTATATCCGAATTTAACTCCTCCAGTTTTTTCTTATTTTCCACCCATTCCGCCATTTCAACATCGGATAAAGTACCATGCTCTAGACGCCTATCCAATGACTCGATCCTCCCTTCGATATTCTTTTTCTCAGCTCCTCGGGTGTCTCGTTCAGCCGCGAACCATACTTTAAGATCATCTTTAACGTGTTTTAATTTCTGAGCCAACTGTATATCAGCAGGCCCTGTTCCGACAGGTTTATTGAATGCCGAGACAACCACCGAGTCCAACCCGGACCTCCCTAAGGAAGAATTGAAAAAACGGAATGGAGTTGCACCATAATTTACTCTGGAAGTAGATAATACAACAGGACTATGGTCCGAAATTAGCCTTGGTAACGCGGTCACCGAAGCATCCGGCCATGTGTTCCAGAAAGAGTCGCAGACCAGGAATCGGTCAATCTTACTAAGTTTGTCACCCGCGTCAGAGACCCTTGTGAATTTCCTACCCCCCATAGGATACTCATTCAACCCAATAGACTCGATAAAGCCATTGAAATCGGCAGCACAAGTCGAGTTAAATTCACAGTTAAGTCGCTCCTCCGGTACCCGAACTGCGTTAAAATCTCCCAAGAGTAGCCAAGACCCATCCGTACTTGTTATAATTTCCGATAATTCATCCCATAAATCTTTCTTTTGTCTAAGTCCCTGTGGTGCGTAAATATTTCCCACATTCAGCTTATTACCAGACTGTCTAATGGTACCGCTGACAATCAGATAATTTTGATTCCGGATAATATCAATTTTTGTGAAGACCCCCGGATCCCAGCATGACAGTAGACCACCCGACCTGCCCTCGGAATTAACCCAAGCATACTCGACTATCCTCCTACCCCATAATTTTTGTACCTGTATTCTAGCTCCATCTTGCATCTTGGTCTCTTGTATACCCACAAAACTTGGTTTTTGGTCTTTAATTACATCACCCACGGCGAGAACTTTATTATCCTCCCCGATCCCCCTAACGTTGAAAGTTAAAAAATTCATTGGGCCACAGAAAACTCACCTTCGTCCATGATTGAACGAGCCAACTCATCTTCAAATCCTTCCAAACGAATACCGACCGATATACCCAGATCCGCAGTTTCTGAAGCCTCCAAGAGCACAGCCGGAATCGTGTCATCCTGTGACGGAGCATGTTCATGAGCCGGTTGGGAGTAGAGGGTAATTGGGTCAAGAGTAGGGGGTAGGGGAATGTCTGCAAAGAGATTGACACGGTTCACCGGCCTAACAGGGTCCCTTCTTGAGGATGAGGATTTCTTATTAAGTAAACCAGCCCCACCTGATGGTCGCCTAGATTGAAACGAACTGGGCCGAGGTGGTGGAGTATTTAGATCTATAAGATCATCATTTGGCCCAAAATCCCATCTGGCCCGTTTACGAGAGGAGCCCAACACCAAAGGTATGTTAGTATTATCTTCCAGGGGCCCACCAACAGAGTTGTCAGCCACAGCCACTTTTGGAACCTCCACAATATTATTATTATTATTATTATTATTATTATTATTATTATAACAAATAATATTATCATTATGATTGGTCTTGGAAGTGTGCCCCTCATTAATATCCTCACCTTCCCCATGCATATTCACAACAAAAAACGTTTGGTCTTCCACGTGACTGTTGGGAACCTGGATAGAATCGTCTATCGCCGAAATATTCTCCGGCCCCCTGGACTCCACGTTTAACACCGGTGGGTCAACCTCCATACGAATTTCAGTATCGCCTGGAATCTCTCCTTCCTCCAAAACACGCGTCTGATTATCATCCCCACTAGACGACCCCGGCGAATCTTCCACGTCGTTGTTGTAAATTTTACCTGTGTTCAGATCGTAACCCAGCGTCTGATTAGTTTTAAGTTCACCTTTTACAAAATCGGGAGACCATGTTTCCTCCGTCTCGTTCACCCACACTTTTATCCGGCTGCGTTTCCACTGTACTTCCACGACATCAGTAATCCGTTTTCCGTCTTTGACAATAACAGCCACCTGTTCCATAGCAAAGTTCCCGTCTCTACTACTAGCAATCGAACCATGAACGATCTCACCGTAAGAGCTGGCAATAATATCAAACACCTCTCTATCCCATAACTGAACCGGGATACCCGTAATTTTGAGCCATGCAATACGTTCGAATGGTAAACTTTGTCCGTTCCAAACTTCCAAATTTTGAAACCAAAGACTCCATTCCTCCTTTTTATCGTTTAGAAATGTTTTAGCCATACCAGAGGTCATAAAAGTGAGTAGCACCGTCATGCCAGCCACATACCTTAGCGACACATCAACCATCTTGGACGCTTTGAGAAAATCTTCCAAACGGCAGAGCCGAGCGACGTCAATTACCTTGCCAATGAGAGATGATCTACCGAGTTCACTTTGAATGGAAAAGACTTTGTTCGGAATGTGAATCGGCCGTCGACCATAGTTGTTTTCGATTGGTGGAAATTGTTCAGCATTCTCCCAGGTTCTTTCTTCCATTGGCACTCTTTGGTCCCCATGTTGCATCTTGGCCTTCCCTTTGTTGTTATGATCAGAACACTTGTTTGGATATTCCTTAGTTCTCACCCCACCTTCTTCCTTCATGAACTTTGCTTTAGTAACATATAATCTTTCCTCCCCCAAACGAACACTTGCTATAGCCTTCCCCAAGGCATCTACATTCCGGACATCATCAAATCGAAGAAAAGCAAAGTATTTTCCAGCCTTATTCCTTCGCCTGGGTAGATACACGTCCGTCATCTTCCCATGGTTTCGAAAAGATCGCCATAAAAGCCCTAGTGTACAATCCCCTGGGAGGTTTGCTACATAGAAGGTTGTGGTGTTCTCACCAGTATGGTTTTGGGTTGGTTTGGTTGTGTGACGTTTCCTCCTACGAGGTTCTTCCCATTCACCTTCCTCACATTCATCTCCCTCCGCTCGTTCATACTTTTCTCTCTCCTCTCTCTCGCTCATTTTTTGATATATAGCTTTTATTTAGCATTTTACTTCCATTTACGGTTATCAAGGATGCTTATATTTTTTTTATATATTTTCAGGTGATAAAAAAAAGCTTTTTAATGAAAATATACCATTCAACCTTTCCATATTTAACGTGTTAGGATTTTATAGAAGAGAAAGTATACGGTATAAAGCCCCTTAAAATAAGAAGCGTAAGAAGCCATTAGAGATTGACACGTGTCAATTTAACCTAACCACAGTTAAACCCAAAAAACCTATCTTCCATAGACATATACCTAACCGATCCTCATTTCATCGATCGAGATCTGGAGCACCACCACAACCACCACCGCCACCGAACCACCACCACCACCGCCACCGCCACCGAACCACCACCCGACACCACCACGTCATCCTTCACCTTCTCATCTGACAACACCAACAAACCAACAACGATGAAATATACTCGTAACCCGGCACCAACTTATCCAGATCTGACAACCACCACCATCACCACCACCGGCCAAAGAATCATTTCATCCATAGCCGAAAACCAAAGAAAAGATGAAGCTTATGGACTTGTATACAAGAAGAGCGGTTACGGTTCGTGGAGGCTAAAACCGCTTTCCAAACTTTACAACAACTGCAGAGAAAGTATACGGTCTCCAATTCCAATGTTTGTCAACGGTGTAAGCAAAAAATTTCAGTCCTCTCATCACAAAACAAACGCACCTTTTGGGGAATGCTTCACGAAACAAACGCACCCCAAGAAAAATAACAGACGCACTCTTTATCAAGGTAGTAGCGGTTTCATTAGCGGCAAGCCAAGTGCCTTATTGCAAGGCAGTGGTGGACCCGGTGGTGCCGCTTCTATCCCCATCTCTCCAGCAGCGGCTCCTACTAACCTATTCAAACACCATCTCCTGCTGGTGCTGTGCCTATGATGGCAAAAAATAAGGATGAACTTAAGAGAAAAATGGTTTCTTTACTCAAGGAATATTTTCAGTGTTTGTATGCTAGATGAGGCATTACAGTGTTTGAGAAGAGAGAGAGACATTGTGTTTTGGAAGAGAGATCTGGTCAAAGATGGTGTTATTTTCATAAAGGTGCATATGAGTGCGTTTGATGGAGAAGAGAGGTTATAAAGGTGCGTTTGTTTTTTTTTTGTTGAGTTTTGATGAGTGCGTCCAAAATTTTCAATGAGTGCGTCTGAAATTTGATGAGTGCGTCTGAAAATTTTTGATGAGTGCGTCTGAAATTTTGATGAGTGCGTCTGAAATTTGATGAGTGCGTCTGAAATTTGATGAGTGCGTCTGAATTTTAATGAGTGCGTCTGTTTTAACCCATGTATGGTTAGGGTTTTTAATCTGCATCCTTAATCTAATGGCTGAGATTGCTTCTTACGCTTCTTACGTTAAGGGGGCTTTATACGTTATCTCTACCCTTTATAGAATGCATTCATATTTATAAATTGATTTATTATAAGGTAAATCGACGTATTTGGCAGGGTGGGTTTGAATGTTACGTGGATGTAGGACATGTATCACTACTCAATCTCAAATTCACATGGAGAGGTAATAACTAAGGTGAGTGGGAATGTGAGTTGGTTTCATATGTAATTTAATTCCTTGTTTTTTAACCTTTGAATATTTTAAAACAAATGTTACTCCACAAACACTAAAATAAAAAGGTAGCACTAATCTAATAATTTTAAAACTATACAATTACATTTTTAAAAAAATCCATAAAATGCCTAAACAAAATAAGATTACTCAATAAGTATATATTTATCTTTAATTTGTTGTTGGAACATGAAGTTGGGCGACTCCAACTTAATTGATTTCTTGGGTTTGGGTTCATGGTGTAAAAGTGGTTGTTATTTTTGAGTAAAACCATTGTATTTTTTCTGTCATTTTTAATTAAATAATATTTTTTATATATTTATCATTATATTTTCTCTACTTTTTACTCATAATAACTTTCAAAAAATATTTAAAAACTTGGGTGAGTGAAAAGTAACTTTTCAAATAAGTAACGATTTCTCTTTCTTCCGGTCACAACCCCTCATATTCACTTTTTAAGAGCATTCACGGTAGGTCCCCCATTTTCTGTGAGCGTGTCCTCCAAATTATACGAGGTGAGTGTAAGTGGTTGTGAGTGAAGAAAATGGGAATCTACTGTTTATATATTTGGGGGTTAGAGCATTCACAGCAGCTCCCCCATTTTTTTGTGATTGTGTCTCCCAAATTATATGGGGTGGGTCTAAGTGGTTATAAGTGAAAAAAATGAGGAATCTACTGTTTATCGGTATATTTGAGGTTATTTGAGAATCTTTTAGGGAAAACAAGAAACTGTATTTATTTTTCAATATTTGTTGAAATTGGTTGTGAGTGAAGAAGAGAGAAACTGTAATGACTTTTAATGTAATATATGGTTGTGAGTAAATGAGGGATGAGGAAACTAACGTAAATGCTCTTATTTGGGAATCTTTTAAAGAAAACAGGAAACTGTATTTATTTTTAAAGAAGATTGATAGTTGGAGTCTCATTTGCGACAAATATTTATGCGTAAACGAAAAGTTTTACCAAAGTGGGTTGGTTACCCCTGGAATTAGTGACATACAGGGTCACCAATGTTGTCACCTACGTCGTTTTTTGTTTTGTTTGTTTTTTTTTTTTTTTTTTTTAATAGATGTATCTAGGTGGAAGGCTTTGTTAAACACTCAAAAAGTTATCTGGCATTCTAAGGTCGTTGGCTTGGTCATGGGTTCCAATTTAATAAGCATGATTTTGACTTATTAACCTAACCAAGGGTACCTTTATAGCTCTCACCTCAATTCTTGGGTTTGTAGATCTTAACAAAGGTACACCAAATTCGTCACATAAATCATTTCTTCATGTTTCTAGATTATCATATCTTTAAATCAATATGTTCCCACCCTATAGATCTTGTTAATTCCACCTATAAGTTCAAATTTTGTAAAATTTCAAGAAAAATTAGTCAACATTTGGTTTATTTCGATCCTGTGTTTTGTTGATGTATGTCAAACTTCTGTTTTTATTTCTGCAGGTATTCAAAAGGGGTTGCGGCGCAACTTGTTGCTCGTTTACCTGCTTGTTTGTAAGTGGTTGATTTGTTTTGGATTGAACATTGAAGTTTTTGTTGAAAAAATAAAAATAAAAATAAAAAAAATCTGTAATGTGATTTGGAATTTAACAAATTGTAGTTCTTTGATTAGGAAAGTATAAAATTAGGGCAGTTGTTGATGTTATTACTAATGGTGCAACTGATTATGTTGCTATAACTTATTAGAATGCTTTGTTTCTATATTTAAGTGCGACAAATTAGATAGATGATAGTAAGAATTAGGTTTCTTCAAAGCAGAAACTGAATTATCCTGCAAGAATTTCAACAAATATTACCAAACGAGCAGTGTTCTAGCGGTATCTAGATGACTTTTTCTAGGGGAGGTCGCCACTTGGAGTCTTATTCGTGACAAAATGTCTTGCGCCAGCCAAGGGTTTTACACTTTTACCACAGTGGACCTTCAGGGGGGTGACGGGCGGGGTCACCAGAGCTGTTTGCAATCAAGGGTGTGGGTGGCCTTTTGCGTATGGGTTGGTTGGGCTTTGTTGGACGTAAAAGAGAAAAGGAGAATTCAACATATATTACTGTCTGAATCTGTTTAATATTTAGGTTAATATATTTAGTGTTATAGCATTTAATATGAAATTATTGAAGTTGCATGGTTGATGTATCATTCCGCTTTTAAATTGTTAAGTGTGTGCAGAACTGCAGATCTAGCAATGGAATCAGATACAAAGCTTGACCACACTATGATGATAGAACACAATAGTCCACCACTTAATACGCAAATTGACCCATCGAGAGCTCGTTTCCCATGCTGCATTGTATGGACACCGCTCCCTGTTGTTTCATGGCTCCTTCCTTTTGTCGGTCATATGGGTATAGCGCGAGAGGATGGAGTTATCCTTGACTTTGCAGGACCAAATTTCGTTTGTGTTGATAACTTCACTTTTGGATCAGTGGCTCGTTATGTCCAAATAAACAAAGAAAAGGTACTTACTTTTCGTTATTGAACGCTTTGAAGACTTTTCACATTATGCCTTACGCGTCTATACGTTTGTATTTGTTTGTATTCGTTTGCTACAGTTCTCCATGAACAAAAGTGAAGAAGAATACAGTCTTGCAGAATCAGGAAGAAACCAAAACCAAAACCAGAATCAGAACCAAAGCACATGGGATTCTGCACTAAGAAAGAGTACACAAGAATACCAACACCGAACGTATAACATTTTGACTTGCAACTGTCACTCGTTTGTAGCTCATAATCTTAACAGGATGGAGTTTGAGGGGGGCGGGTGGAATGTGGTTAACGTCGCAGCAATGATCCTGCTGAGAGGACGATGGGTTAGAAAGGCGTCCATGATTCAAACTTATGCCCCATTTGTGATCATATTCTTGGCAGGAATCACTTTTGGGGGAGTGCATTTTCTTTCTTTTTTGGCATTCTTTGCATTTGTTCTTGTTGGATGGTATCTTTTGGGTACTTATTGTTTCAAAAACTTTATACAGCTGTAGTAATGTTTTCGTTCAAGCCTCGATTTGACTTTGACCCGATTGAAGAATCAAGACTGTTGGTTATATGATAATTTGGTTTGCCATGGTTGTTTTGATCTTGGTTTTGTTCAAATATGATGGGGAAAGAATTGTTTCAAATGGCAGTTATGTATGATGACTTTTGAAGTCAAACATATCTACAAGTTCAATGTGAAAGAACTGCATGGATTTTGCGCCACTGTTTAACTTGAGGGTCTTGTTTAGGGCGCAGCCCAAGCTCGTCTAAATCACTCGTTTGATTAACAGATCTCGCTCAACTCGTTAATAATTTTCCAAGCTTGAACTTGGCTCTAGATCGAGTTATATTATTTAGCTATTTTTATAATTTTATATGCAATAACATTTATCATGTTAATTAAGATGTATCATTATATAAAATAAAAGTTAAATTTATTTAAATAAAGGGCTTGCGGGTCTAAATGTTGGTGTCGATTTATGCTTTTACTCGTTTAAGTTTAGCTCAATTCAAGCTCTTATCGAGTCTATCTCAAGTAGATCACCAGTAACTCGGCTTGTGTACACCCTACCCTAATCATGTTGCACTCCTATATGGATGCTCAATTGTCTCTTTGGGCTGCTTTTATAACTGATATATAAGAAAACTAATGAAATATCAATATACGTTGATTAATCAGTGCCTTTTTTAATCCTATGTTTGTTTTAAAAAAACATACATGCATTGACATCAGTGCTTGTGGACTAAATATATGGATAGAAGCTCTGCCTTATTTGAGTGTATATTCATTAAGGTTACCTCCGAAGTAAGGGTGTAAATGAGTTGAACCATAACTAAACCTGTGATCCAGCCCCTTCCTTTGTAGTAGCAGCCTTCTTTCCAGCAGAGGCCTTCTTTCCACTAGCAGCCTTCATTCCAGTAGCAACCTTCTTTCTAGCCTTCTTTTCCAGCACCATCAGTCTTTGCAGCCCCACCTTTTTTTGCACAAGTCTTCCTATTGTGCCCCCTTTGTTTACGGCTTTCACAAGTAACAGAATTGCCTTTCCTTGGTATTTTACCAGTTCTTGGAATCTGTTGACTTAACTTTTCAACCTCTTCTCCCATCTTCTATTTTCCTTTCTTTTGACTAAATTCATGTATCTCCTGTGCAGAGTTCTTTCTGTTGATGCACTTTATGTGTGGTCGTCGCTAGGGCTGTTCATGAGCCGAATCGAGCCGAGCCAGGCCAAGCTCGCGCTCGGCTTGGTAATAAACCGAGCCAGCTCGGCTCGGATTTGAAACCGAGCTGAAAATCAAAGCTCGAGCTCGGCTTGGTTTTAAACCGAGCCGACTCGGCTCGGCTTGGTTTGGCTCGAATATAAAAAGAAAAAAGAAAAATGTCTTTCAAAATTTAATAGTTTAAACTATTATTCAATAGTTAAAAATAACACAATTAAAATAAGTTCAACCTTATACATTGCACGTTAAAATCAAGTTCAAGCAAGTACAAAATAAGTCTCAAATTTTAATGGAATACAGTATAAGTTCATCAACATACGAATTAACTTGAGTACTTGGATCAAAAATAGTATTAAGTTTATTTAAATAACTTGATTAGCTATAACTTCAATCCCAAGCAAAGAATCTCCATGCCACTGTTACCAAATATTAAATTTGTAGCATATTCTCCATCTTGTTTTACATTTTGGTAATATATTATATGTATATAAAAAATATATATTAAAAATTAGAATTATTCGAGCCAAACCGAGCCGAGCTAGGCTCACTTTCTAACCGATCCGAGGCGGCTCGGCTCAGTTTCAAACCGAGCCATATCGAGCGAGCTTTTTTCGAGCGAGCTCCGAGCCACGAGCTTTTTGGACAGCCCTAGTCGTCGCTGTCGAATAGACTAGGGTTGAGTCGTGGGTTGTATAACATGAGATTGTGGTGACCATAAAGGCATTTTATAGATCTGATGCATTTTTTTAACTAGACCAAGAACTAAGAGTTTGGTTTGCACCTTTATAGGGTCGAACCAATTGGTTCAAACCCTTGTAAGGTCGAATGAACTGCTTAGATGGTGGCCTATAAATAGCAATCTCATGTGTTGGTTTCATTAAGATTGTGGATAGTTGTGAACTTTGTAAGTCATTGCTCCATTTGTTGAGGAATTGGCTAAAAGTCTAAAACAATGCCTCATCCCCATGTGACCTTATTAAAGTTTGTGTAGATGACTTGAAGGTAAAAACATATTCCTTTTGCTGGGGCAAGCGGTTTTAAGAGCGGAAGCTAAGAAGATTGCTAAGCACCAAACAACGTGTCTAGCAAATTAGCATGTGTTCTTGCCGTACGCTTTTGACACATTTGGATCCCTGGCCTCTAAGGCAGTGCGTTTCTTGGAACGAGTGCAGAAGGTGGTTCACATTGACTCGCAGAGCTCTAAGAACCAAAGGTTTGTATTTAGCAAAATAGGTTTTGCGATTCAAATGTAAGTTGATCTATGATGGAATGAAGATCATAGGAACCTTTGGGGAAAAAATTATATTAATCATTTGACTCTCAAAAGTCAAAACCTATGACAGGAGAATGGAATTGCATCAGACTGGGAATGGAAGCAATGAATATGTTATATGATCATGACGTTTCCTACTTTCCTTTAATCTTTTTTTTTTTTTTTTACTTGGGATTTAATTAAATAACATGTTTCTTTGTAGTGTGTTTCCTTTTATGGTTTTGGACAGCATTTAGGCATGACAGTTGAATTAATTTATTCCATCATAATATTATTATAGGGGTTCACTTTATCCCCCCACCCTAAAAAAGCATTAAAAATTCTTTACTAAGGATACATGCACACTTATAAGCTAAAAAACTTGAATCAAACAAAATGGAGCTAAAGAACTAGGCTAAATTCTCAATCACACTTGGCTGTTTTACTTCCTGTACCTTCCTCATGGCGCACTCGTCCCAAACAGCTTCGACCAACAATCGTTCGAGTCTGTTTGACCAAAGTTGTGGTTTGCTATGGTCACTGGACCGTTGATCTCTTAACTAGCGAAATCTTAGTGGGGTCACCTCCAAGTTCTTCAAAAAGGACCAACAAGTTATTGCTTGGCTTTAACCAAGATCTTGGAACATGGTACCATCTTTGCGTTGGTTGACCACATCCGAGTTGACAAGTCAGTGGCCGGTAGACTGCAGAATAATGGCAACCTTGGCAATCACCATTAGCATATGTTGACCAATATCTCCCTATGCTTTGACCATTGATCCATGCTTCGCCTTTTCCCATACTACTCATGTCTAGAGCCAATGCCTCATCGCCGTCAGGTTCATTAAAGTAAGCCTGCAAAGATTTCACGAACCATATGGTTATGAAATCTTTATCAATAATAACGTTTAACGATCTTGATTTCTGGACTTTAGCCATACCTTGTGCCATGTTAACGGTTGCTGTTGACTGATTAAGGAATCTTGAGTCCACTTGATGTAAGAATTAGTATTTGGGGAGATAACATTCAACGCCTCTCCCTTTAGACCAGCCTGTAAAACGAATATTCATGTATGGGTCAATTTGGGTTAGCTTTCATTTTATAAAATCTCCTAAACCATTTTATTCCAAACTGACCGGTTTTGTCCCGTGTTGAAGTCTTGGTTTAAAAAATCGGACCTAGGCGCGTAAGTCGACCCAAGGCGCAGGCTCTCACTTTTGACTAGGTGAGGCACGTGCAGTACGAAAAGCGCACTTGAGGCACAAAAGGTTCATGAACAAGCGACATAAGGCATAGTCATGAGGAGTGCCCGGCCGGGGAAGGTTTTGTTCATCAATCATCAGGATGTTGCACATATAACTTTTTAGGTTGTATATATGTGTTATATATATATATATATATATATATAGGTATAGGGAATGGATATAAAGAAAACCCTTCTTATTTGGTAAACTCTGGAAACTCTGACTTCCCAATATTTTTTTTTTTTGAAAAAAATAGGGCAAGTAATATACATGATTTTAAGCATTTTGGGCCAAAAAAATTAAAAAAGCGCCGAGTATTTTTTTTTTTTTTTAAAAAATAAAATTTTGACTAACACATGTTAAGCGCTAATAACAGGTGTTAACAATGTGTTAACTATATGTAAACAGTAGACGTTTTTTATTTTTTAAAAAAAAACCGTTCGGCGCTTTTTCGATTTTTTTGGCTCAAAATGCTTAAAAAAATGTATATTACATACCCTATTTTTTTCAAAAAAAAAAATGTTGGGAAGTCAGAGTTTCCAGAGTTTACCAAATAAGGAGGGTTTCCTCCATATACTTTACCTCCTATATATATATATATATATATATTAAATCATATATAAATCTTGTTATATCTAAATTTTGGATAGGCGATGCTAAAAAAATATATGAGCAATGAGATTCTACAATATCTAAAAACTGTGCCACGCGTAGGAAAAGCGATGCGCTTTTGTGCCTTGTGCCTCAACTCAAGACCCTGTCACCTCGGTGCGCCTCGCGCTATCTAAAACCGAGAATAAATTTTGACCCATTAATCAACCCTAAAAAAGCATCACGCACCTGGTAAGTCCATTTGACCCATGCCAAATCCATTTTTCCGTGGTCAAGACCATAAAGAGCCACCGGACCTAAGACTCCAGTCTCCCATGCTTCATAATGCCCTCCCATGTTCTTCACAAAATCAAAACATAAACTTTCAGTCTTCTGCAATATATTGCAGACACAAAAATACAACAAATTAAGAAACTGACCGGCAATCCCATGGCCACACTAAGTAGTGCAATTTTGTTGCTTCCAGCGCGTAGATTGATCGTTTCTTTGTATGTAAATCTCCTATGTTTTCTTGTACCAAAACTAGAACCTACAAATGCATCAAATATTACATCATTTTTCTAGTTTAAATATATGCTTAGCAACAAAACCAACATTTAAAAAATCATACCCGAGTGTTCTCCATTTACGAATACATGAAGAGCATGACCCATTGACTGCACCAGAAGCTTTGGGGGCTCCCCTCCGCGTAAAAATGATTCGGATGAACCAATATCAACACTGCAAATCATAATAATTAATAATAATATAAAACCATATTTGTTATGTGATTAATGATATTATGACACCTTATAAACAGTCTTCTTACCTAGTTGTATACCAGAGATAATCACTAGTATCCCTTGTGATATTAATTTGCTCCAATAAGCCCGTTGCAGTGAATGTTGAGCTTTCATCACTTACCGTTAAATCTTCAGTATACATCTCCCAAGAAAACATATTGGAATCACTTGACTTCATTTCTATTTTTGTGGATTCAACTTCAACCTGTTCCATTTTTACAAGAATTACAAAAAAGAAAAAAAATATGTATAAAAGTTATAACTTGTTTAAAAACATTGGTCATACATACATTCGCCGTATTGTAAACCACAGTGTTGCAATCGGGAAGTATACTTATGGACCAAGGAGGTAAAGTGTAGTGTTTGTTATTGAACGTCACTTTGGCAGCGTTATTTGGGTCGTAATTTGAGAGAAAAGCTGCACAGGGTCCTGATTTGGGAGAGAAGACATGAGCCTGAAAAGGAATAATTTAGTAAGATGTTTTTTATTGGGAAAATGAAGTTAGATTTATAAAGATAAAACCTGTTGTTGGCTTCCCAAAGAGGTGATAGCGGGCTCTGCTGAAAGTAAAGCCGGCTCACATTGTTTAATAGCCTTGTGAAGGTTCTTTAAGTGACTGTATTTTGGTTCTCTGATCAAGCCTGTATGGGTTCAAATGAATGGTTAACGTTTTAACATTTGAGGTAGAGATAGCATTTTCGACCTGTTTACCTAAACGGGTCGATTTAAGCTATAGTTAATTTCCAACATTCAAGATGCCTAATGTGTATCCAAATGCTTACAACCTCCTAAATAACCATATTTAAAAAAAAAAATTAAAAAACAAAAAACAAAACAAAAAGGGCTAATTCTCTATTATAAATTTTAGTTTTTTGTCATCATATTTAGTAGATAATTACATAAACAACTTTGAAAATTAGCACAAAGCGATGGTGGGTCAACCCAGTGTCCCAGCTAGCCAACACAAATAAAAATGACCCGTTTTTACTGTGACTTGTTTTATCGGTTCCCAATCATCCCAACTAACTCATTTTGCCTTAATTGAGGAATTGAGTTTAAACCTTGAGGTAAAAGATGTATGTTCTAGCTTGATTTTGGAAACTAACAGGTTTTACCTTAAAAGTCAAAATACAGATACATAGTTTAAACCTCACCATATTCATCAATTGGAGCATCATAGTCATAACTAGTAGTGATAAACGGGCCACCAGCGGATCGACCAAAATTCGTGCCCCCATGGAACTGTTAGGTTTCAAACAAGAACAGTTCAAATATTGCTTTAAAAATGATATTGTCAAGTTACAGTACAACCGTTTTAGTTGTTACAAAAATAAAAGCATAGGTAAACCAACCATGTAGTAGTTGAAGAAGGATCCACCCTTTTGTATGAATCGCGCAACACCAAATGCCAAATCTTGAACGGGCCTCTCGTAAATGGGCCCACCAAATTCTGTAAACCTGTAGGTATATAATGACATGGTGGTTTGTTAACTAAGCATATGATAATGAAATCAAGAAAGAACATTAATTAAATCACATACCAGCCACTCCAAGTCTCGGTCCACATTGTGGGCTTGTAAGGCTTGTTGGGCGAAAAATCATCACAGTAAAAACCATTGCATGTGTTTATCTGACAACAAGGCCCGGAAAAAGTAATAAATATTAAGCGAGATTTCAGCCCAAGCTCAAATAAGCTACCATGTGAACGGGTCAGATCGGGCTTACAATAGGATCAGGAGCGTCATCTTGCTTGCACATAACCCATGGGACACCGGTGTCCAATTTAACCGCCATATTTGCAGCCCAAGTCATGTAGTTATAGCCCGCTCCTCCATACGCCTTTCCTACAGATCCGTACTCATTCTCAACCTGCACCAAACATCATTCAAAGTTTTAAACAGTCTGTAATCAACTTTAAAACCAATAAATTCATGAACTTCATTATAGCATGTCATAAATTCAAATTTAATGTTCACCAACCAGTAATTAAAAAAAAAAAAAAAACTGTAAAAAGATGCTTATACCTGAGAAAGAATAATCGGGCCTCCTTGCGATTCGAACATCTTTTCACTCTTCATTAAGTTGACAATTTTCTCTGTAAATCCTTTCATTGCCCTCTGCATTTGTGTATAGCTTCTTTTTTAGTAAACTAAATTGCTTGATCAATGTTTATATTAAAAAATATAGGAAAAATAATTAAAAAAAAAAGTGGCAAACTGTGACCTTAAATGGCTCATTATCAGTTCTGAAACTAATGCCAGGAACATACTTCAACCAAACTGGAAACCCTCTGCATCAATTATTACAAATTTGATAATTTCAATAACTTTAGTAATTTGGAAGTCAACCCTGACCCATGCAGCTCTAAAGTGGTTTAGTTTCACCCTACTCAAATTAATATAATGCAAAAATCATTTCTTTTTGTTAAAATCAAACAAGTTCTTTATGTTTTGACATCAAAGAGACAATTCACTTGACTTCAAACAGAATTTTTTTAGTTTAAGCCTTTCACAAATTTGACCTTTTTAGTAACTTATGATTGGGTTCTCGAGTTCGCTTAACGAAAGAAAAGAAAGGAATCCTTTCATTTCTTCACTTCCATTTCCTTCCAAAAAAAAAAAAAACTCTGGAACACATTTCTTTCCTTTCTTTTCTTTCTTTAAATGAACTCGGGAACACAGTGTAGTTATTTGCATGTCAGTCATGCTGCTTTCCAAATTCAAAATTGACCCAAATGTCTTGATCAATGCAGCTCTAAGACAGTTTAATTTTCATCAAATGTAAAAACTCAAATGCAAAAGTCCTCTTTTTGTTAAAAATTAAACAAGTTCCATGAGTTTTGACATCAAAGAAACCAACTCATTTGACTTCCAAAAGTCAACATTTGACTTTTTCAGCTTCTAAGCCAATAAAACCCTACCTAAAGGCTAATAAAACATAAAACAAAACATTACCCAAAGTTCCATTCTGCACAAACATAAGGTCCAATTCTGAGATGAACATACATCCCTGCTTTCTGTACTGTCTTCAAGAACCTCACCAAATCATACCTCCCTTCAAAATTATACTGCAAATTCACCCATCATCATACAAAACCATAAATCATCAAAACAATTAATAAAAAATAAATAAAATAATTAATAATAATAATAACACCCCTCAAAATTATACTGCAATTTCACCCATCATCATACAAAACCATAAATTATCAAAACAATTAATAAAAAATAAATAAAATAATTAATAATAATAATAACACCCCTCAAAATTATACTGCAAGTTCACCCATCAACATACAAAATCATTAAAAAAAAATTAATAAAAATAATGAAATACCCTTCAAGAAAACCTCAAAAAACAACCTACATTGCCAGGAGAAGGCTCATGAACATTCCAAAACACATAAGTATCAATCACATCAAGCCCACCATCTCTAGCCTTCATAACAAGATCTTCCCACATCTGCAAAAATCACAACTTTAATCAACAAACCCCCTAAATTCAACTCACAATATCCCTTTTTTTATTAAAAAAAATCCCATTTTTCTTCATTAAAGGTACCTCAGGTGTACTTCTTGGATAATGTATAGAACCAGAGATCAAGATTCTTCTTTCCCCATTAATAACAATGGATTTACTGTCATAAGTGACACTGCAACTGATTAAGTGACAACCCAGTTGAGTTGCAAGCAAGAACAACAGAACCCATTTGGTATTTTGTTTGGGTTCCATTGAGGAAGCAGGTTTTTGGTTGACTGTATAGCATTGACAGTGAGATCTAGAGGGTATTTATAGAGATAGTGTAGTTAAGTAGTAAGTACAGTGTTTACTGTGTGTATAAGTGTGGTCAGAGATACATGTATGTATGAAGACATGTACATATGTACATGTTTTGCTTTACAAAGATGGAGTGAGACATGACGATGTCACATCAACGTGGGTGGCTTTATTAAGCAAACGTAATAGTATTCTGTTGGGGAATATGTTGTTGAAAAATAAGTTAGGGAAAATGGATTCATTAAGAGTTGCGTTCACACGGTGAACAATTCGGGTATTTTTCTTTGCGTCAATCGCAGTCCGTCATCTGGACTACTAGTATACCATCACTCGTGAACCCCCTTCACTGGTGACACTACCCGTGCCTCTCTTTCCTCTGCACCTCTCTCTCTTCTCTGCAAACCGTGACATATATCTCATGGAAATGGGGTACCAGCCTTCACGAAACCCACTACCCGAGTCATCGACGACGGTGAACCCGTGGGGTAGTTGGTACCAACCCCGTTTGCTAGTAGTGCCCCGCTCTCCCTAATATAAAGAAAATGAAAGTTAATTCAAAAATTAAGAAAAGATAATTTGGTAGTTTAATATAAGTTAGATTGTTATATTTATTAGAAAAATGTTAGTTGGAAAATGGAAATGAGTATTAATCGAAAGGGGTCAACATTCAAGACATGTCTAGATTTTAAACCTTTTAAGTCCAGGACGATAGATGATTATGAATGAAAAGTCTACGGTTTTCTTTATTATTAAGGCATAAAAGATGGTATGAATATTACTGAAAAAGTCTTAAGAAGACATGTATGGTACGGAAACGTCTTTGGAGATTTTTGTATTGAATATGAACATTTTATATTGAGATTTTATAATTATAAGACGCCTAGCTTGCGAGCACCTCGAAAGAAATATAAAGTGTTCTTTGCTCCCATAGTCTTGTATTCTTCATATGTCTCGTGGATCAATAGAATACTAGGGAAAATGCTAAACTTAGTATAGACTAAGTGCCACATAATGGCTTGGGAAGCCAAGTCCATGACAAGTGGTATCAAAGCACGTCAATTCAAGGAATGACGATTTAGTGTGACAATGTCGTGGCAACGCATTTATGGGGGTGGTGATAGAGAGCTAGCCAACTAGGGTCAATGCAATTCATCACCATAAGTAAGTTGTCACCTAGGTAGAGGCTAGTACTATACATATTTAAGAATGCCTAGGTGAGTACAAGGGTGCCAAAACAAATAATGAGTCACCTGGTGGATGGTTAAGAGAGCAAGATGCAATGGGCCGGAAAAGGAACAATGGTGGGATTTCTCATTTCTAGATAATGGATAGAAGGAATGGTAGTTTTCAGTTAGTTTTTGTGTTTTTTGAATTTTCGGGTTTGAAGTTTGGGTTTAAATTGTATGGGCCGGTTACTATGGCCAGGTGTCAGATTTTCACAATACTATCAGAGTTCTTGACCCAAAACAATCAGATCTTTATTAAATGAACGAAACCCTAACTATTACAAACAAACCTCACTACAATAACTCTCACACTCAGACTTCTAGATCATCAACATGATGATCAGATATGAAGTAATACTAGACCTATACAACTGGTTACTCAAATCAAAAGACTGAAACCCTAGATCTAAAACAATATCAAGAAGATGACTGAGAGAAACAAACAAGTGAGATGAAAACCCTAAAACTGAACTAAAAAACTTAAAGACTTCGATAACAATCGTTTATATAGGGCTCTCATAACTAACTAAGAAACACAAATTCAACGGTTGAGATTATTTTGTGTTTCTTTATCAACGACCAGGAATACACCTCAGGAGATCACACGGATCATTGACTGGTCATCTCTTGTTGACTTGTCAACACTTATAACTCGCCTGGAATGGACTGGACTAACCATAGACCAGGCCCAAATACATTTCTTTAAATCAGGCCTTCAATCCTTCAAGCCCAACTCTTGCACCAGCCCAGCTACTCAGCCCAACTGCTCCATAATCCATCTACTAATATATCTACAAAATTAACAATAAAAGTGTCTTAGTGATATTAAAACCATTATTATTTTAACACCCCCCCCCCCTCACTTTTATTGCCAAATAGATCTTTCATGTTTAACCAATTGCAAATAACCTCATGTTGACTTACTGCCAATCCCTTTGTAAAAATATCAGCAATTTGGTTTTCAGATTTTATATGAACAGGTTTAATACTACCTTTTAAAACTTTTTCTCTCAAAAAATATAAATCTATTTCAAAGTGTTTTGTCTTGTCATAAAACACAGGATTATTTGAAATAGATATTGCTGCAGAATTATCACAATACAGAATAACAGGAAGACTGACCTGGAAATTTAGTTCCCCTAACAAATTAATCAACCATAAGACTTCACATGTTGCAGTACACATGGAACGATACTCAGCTTCTGCTGTAGATCGTGAAATTGTGGCCTGCTTTTTACTTTTCCAAGATATTAAAGACTTACCTAAGAATATGCAATAACCTGTGACTGACTTCCTACTTACCAAACACTTAGCCCAATCTGAGTCTGCATAAGCAGACAGATTAAACTCATTTTCAGGACACCTTTCAAAAGAGATTCCTTTACCAGGTGCTCCTTTAAGATATCTCAAGACCCTCATAGCCAACCTAAAATGTGCTTTGGTTGGTTTGTGCATATACTGACTAAGTATATGAACAGAATATGAGATGTCTGGTCTTGTATGAGATAAATAAATGAGTTTACCTACTAGTCTTTGGTATCCAGTAAGGTTCACCAGGTTATTAGATTCTTTAGTAATTAATGAAGTTACTAAGTAGTTAGGATCAATAGGACTATTGGCAGGTTTGCATCCACTCATGCCATACTCAGCCAAGAGTTCCATACAATATTTCCTTTGAGTTAGACAAATACCATCACTGGTATCTACTACCTCAATACCTAGGAAATATTTGAGCCTACCTAAGTCTTTAATCATAAACTTGGTTTTTAAGAATTCTTTTACAAGTCCTATCTCAGCTTCATTATTACCTGTTAGTATTATATCATCCACATATACAAGCAGCACTATAAACACAGAGTCAACATTCTTAACAAACAAAGAATGATCATATTTACTTTGTACAAAACCATTTTCAACTAAAACACCAACAAGTTTTTCATTCCACATTCTGGGAGCTTGTTTAAGCCCATAAAGAGACTTTTTTAGTTTACATACCCTAGAATCATCCTTATCAAAGTATCCCTCAGGTAACATCATATAAACATCTTCACTCAAGTCTCCATAAAGAAATGCATTATTTACATCAAGTTGGTATAAATTCCAATTAAGTTGAATGGCAACAGACAACACACTTCTCACAGTAATCATTTTTACCACAGGTGAAAAAGTTTCATCACAGTCAATACCTTCTCTTTGACTATACCCTTTAGCCACAAGTCTAGCCTTAAATCTATCTATTTCCCCTGAAGCCTTATATTTTATCTTATAAATCCATTTACAGCCAATTGGTTTTCTATTTTCAGGTAACTCAACCAATTCCCAAGTATTGTTCCTATTTAAGGCTTCAATTTCATCATTCATTGCACTTATCCAATTTGGATCATTGCATGCTTGATGATAAAACTTAGGTTCAACTGTTTTATTTAACATGGATATAAAACACAAGTTTTCAGGACTTATATTAGAATAGTTAACAACACTTTCCAACCCATATTTAACCTTACCCTCTATAACATATTCACTTAACTTTTTGGGAAACACTGAATTCCTAGAAGACTTTCTAACAAATTCAGTATTAGGTTCAGGTGTATTAACTCCCTCAGATATTTGTTCTTCATCAATGACACTATTATCACCCTCAACCCTACCAGATTCAGAACTAGACCTACTAGGTTGCTGAGTCTCAGCCTTACCAGTAGTAGTCTCTAGACTGTTTCCTGGCTGCTGAGACCCATGACAATTGTGTTCTGAAGATGAATTTTTCTCAAATTCATCATTGGGAACACCATTGCCATCTGAATGTTTGTCTTCTGTTCCTTCATAAAAGTCAAAAAAATTTGTGTTATTAATTTCTTTGTATGATACTGGGTCAAAATCAGAAACTGTTTTTGACTCTTTAAATGGAAAAATAGTTTCATAAAACCTTACATCTCTTGAAAAAATTACTTGTTTAGTTTCCAAGCACCAAAGTTTATATCCTTTTTTCTCATTTGAGTATCCTATTAACACACATTTATTAGCATGACTTTCAAATTTATCAGAACTATTCAATACAGTACTATAACACAAACATCCAAACACCTTTAATTGATCTATTTCAGGTTTGAAACCAAATAACATTTCATAGGGTGTTCTACCTTTTAGTACAGAGGATGGGGTTCTATTAATAAGATAAGCAGCTGTTAGAACACATTCTGTCCAAAATTTTAAAGGTAAATTTGCTTGAAACAGAAGTGATCTAGCAACATTTAGAAGGTGTCTATGTTTTCTCTCAACTATTCCATTCTGCTGAGGAGTATACACACAAGTGGTTTGATGCATTATACCATGTTGATTACAAAACCTTTTAAATGTTTGATTTACAAATTCAGTTCCATTATCTGACCTGAATACTTTTACATTTTTATCAAACTGGTTTTTTAAACAAACAGTAAAATGTTGAATATTATCAAACACTTCATCTTTTTGTTTCATCAAATACACCCAAACACTCCTTGTGTAGTCATCAACAATAGTTAGAAAGAACCTATAACCTTCTCTACTTTTTACTCTATATGGACCCCAGACATCTAGATGAACAATTTCTCCAACAGTTAAGGTCTTATGATCACTAATAGGAAAGGGTTCTCTGTGTTGTTTAGCTTTGTGACAGGTTTCACAAGGTAAATGACTATTAACAGATTTCAATTTTAGTTCTTCTTTTAAGACCTTTAAAACATTATCAGAAGGATGACCAAATCTAGAATGCCATAAACTAGTGTTTTCAATACTATTACAACAAATACTAGTAAACACAGCAGACTCACCACAGAAATAAAGGCCATCAAGTTGATTACCAGTCACCAGGGTTTTCCTTGTGGAAGAATCCTGGATATAACAGTTACTTTCATCAAATAATACAACCAATTTACTATCTTTGGCAAGTTTATGTACAGACAATAGATTTACAGCATAATCAGGAACAACAAACACATCATATAAGGTGACCTTATCATTTAGTTTGATATCACCTATTTTAGTGACTCTAGCACTAGTGCCATTTGGATGTTTAACAGTTATATTATATTCATAAACATCAACTAAATTTATCATGTTTTTGTCACTCATAACCATGTGTTGATTAGCCCCTGAATCACATATCCATCCTAGTAATTCATATCCTTCACTAATACTAGCAAAAGAAAATACAGGTCTAAAACTACCACAAGTAGCAGAAAAACAATGTGCATTCATACCTGCAGCATTGCAGGTAGAAGAAGATTCTTCAGGTTTCTTGTTTAGCAGATTCAACAACTGATTGATCTGCTCAGAGGTAAACAAGCTTGAAGAACCATTAGTCTCAACAGCAGAAGTATTTACACTGCTGTTACTAGAAGACTTTTTGTTTTGACCAGGTCTAAACTTCATCCAAGAAGGGTATCCTACTATTTCAAAACATTTATCTATAGTATGACCAGATTTATTACAGTGAGTACATTTCAAACTTTGATTAGCCATCTTGGCATTTCTTTTCTTAGCATCAGTAACCTGACTTGCTTTAGAAAGAAATCCCATGACTTGGCTAGTATCTTTGGACCCATTATTCAAGTTAGAGTTTCTATGTGACTCTTCCCTTGACACAACTGAAAATGCTTCCTTTACAGTAGGTAATGGTTCTCTAATTAATAAATTTGTCCTAACAGCTTGATATGACTCATCAAGCCCCATTAAGAATTGCATCAATTTTATTAATTGACTAAAATCATTAAACTGTTTAGAAGCATCACATACACATGCAGGTAGTTGTAAAATTTGGTCCATTTGTTTCCACATGATATTAAGTTTATGATAGTACTCAGATACAGAAGATCCATTTTGAGTAAAAGAATTTATCTTCTGATATAATCCAAATACTACAGATCCATCAATTTTATCATAGGTTTCCTTTAAGTCCTTCCATACTTCAGATGCTAACTTAGAGTAAACCTGTCCTAAATACAGTTCTTCAGAAACTGAATTTAGAATCCAGGTTAATACAACTGAATTGCATCTGTCCCATTGTTTAGCTAATACAGGATCATCAACAGACTTAACACATTCGCCATTAACAAACCCTAATTTGTTTTTAACTTGTAAAGCTAGTAACATTGCATTAGACCATACATTATAATTCTCAGTACCTTTTAGTTTTACACTAACTATAGTAAGATTAGCAGAATCACTAGCATGTAAATACAATGGATCACTAGCATCAAGTTTGTTAACCAATGTTCTAACTACCAGATTGTTATTGTTATTATTATTATTATTATTAGGATCATTAAAATCATCATCATCAGCCATTGATTACAGATAAACAGCTATCTCAGACTTAGACAACAAAGCACAGATTCACAAATAATAACAATAAAACCTATCACAACAGACAATAACAATCAAGAATTATCACAGAACAAACAAGAATCAACAAACAATAAAAACAACTCAACCAAGACTGGCGAAGCCTCGTGGGTGTTCCAGATCGTCGATTCGTCACTCTTAATGGTGTCGACGCAGGTCCTCACGAGGGAGCCTCCTATGACCTAATCCCAACCTTAAAGCTAAATCAGAGACACAAGCTCTGAGCACAAGACTCCTTAGGACAACTCTAAACAATAAAGAACAATAGTATGGACAGATCTCACCAGATATGACCCAAGTTAGGGT
This sequence comes from Ambrosia artemisiifolia, assembly GCA_032199755.1. Taxonomy (NCBI): domain Eukaryota; kingdom Viridiplantae; phylum Streptophyta; class Magnoliopsida; order Asterales; family Asteraceae; genus Ambrosia; species Ambrosia artemisiifolia. The sequence continues at coordinate 28,189,945 of CM063516.1, read as the reverse complement.
TTCCAACAACTCGTAATGTACAACCTTCACTTAGGGTTGTACATCAGAGAGCAAAGAGAATATTTGCTTCCAATCACACAATCAGGAACAAATAATGTCTTTCTTCTTCTCCCACAGCGGAATCACCCAAGAACAGAGCTTAACCTAAGCTCTGATACCATGTCAGATTTTCACAATACTATCAGAGTTCTTGACCCAAAACAATCAGATCTTTATTAAATGAACGAAACCCTAACTATTACAAACAAACCTCACTACAATAACTCTCACACTCAGACTTCTAGATCATCAACATGATGATCAGATATGAAGTAATACTAGACCTATACAACTGGTTACTCAAATCAAAAGACTGAAACCCTAGATCTAAAACAATATCAAGAAGATGACTGAGAGAAACAAACAAGTGAGATGAAAACCCTAAAACTGAACTAAAAAACTTAAAGACTTCGATAACAATCGTTTATATAGGGCTCTCATAACTAACTAAGAAACACAAATTCAACGGTTGAGATTATTTTGTGTTTCTTTATCAACGACCAGGAATACACCTCAGGAGATCACACGGATCATTGACTGGTCATCTCTTGTTGACTTGTCAACACTTATAACTCGCCTGGAATGGACTGGACTAACCATAGACCAGGCCCAAATACATTTCTTTAAATCAGGCCTTCAATCCTTCAAGCCCAACTCTTGCACCAGCCCAGCTACTCAGCCCAACTGCTCCATAATCCATCTACTAATATATCTACAAAATTAACAATAAAAGTGTCTTAGTGATATTAAAACCATTATTATTTTAACACCAGGTAGCTACTGGCTAAATGAGCTCGAGTATAATGTGGTGTAACTTGTGGCGTTTTGTGGTGATGAATAAAATCTCGTTTGTCTGTTAAAAAAAATAATGAATCGCCTAAGGCAAAGCCGAGGTGCTAAAGGGACACAAAAATGCGCAAAGTGGAGGTCCTTCCACTATCTATTGTCTCTTCTTTTGTGTTCTTTTATAATGTAATTAAATATAAGTGTTTCTATTTAAATTTATAGCACATGTTTGTATATTTTATTGTCACCAAATATATAGTAGGTATCAACACGTTAGATTCTCTAGTTGAATTATCTGTACGATATTTTTTTGGATAACAATGTAATTTCAATTCAATGTTTAGACATGTAAGAATAATATTATTGCATTTAGTACAAGTTTTGATGTATAAACAATTCACCATTTACAGTTTTGTTCGTATGGTTTACATTGATTTATGTTTAAAAAATTGTACCAAGTCTAGTATAAATGTATTATTTAATATAGGAGATGAATATAAAAAGGAGAGAATTACACAGATTGCACCCTATCCCATTTGGCGGCAGGGAGACGGAGGTGAGTGATGGAGGTGTTGGTGGGGTTGCAGGTGACGCCTCTCCAGGTGCAGACGGGTTGTGAGGGGGTCCATGAGTAGCGAGAGTCGTGAGGGAGGTTGGTGATGAAGGCTTGGAGGGATTGGGTTTCCTGAGTTAAATCGGAGGTGACTCGGTGGTGGTGGTTGAAGAGGATGATGATGGTGGTTATGAGGTAAATGGTGAATGAAGACATGGCATTGTAGAGAGAGAAAGTGTGTGTGTGTGTCTGGTTTTAGAGAGAGAGAGAGAGAGAGTGTTGAATTTTGGAGAAGATGAGGGAGGGAGGAATGAAATAATAATAATAATAATAATAATAATAATAATAATATTATTATTATTATTATTAGAGAGAATTACACAGATTGTCCTTTACTTATACATGAAATTGCATCCTATGTCCTTTAGTTACACTTGTTACACCCTATGTCCTTTATACGAGGGTGAATTGACAGATTTGCCCCTCACGTGAGGGGCACGTGAGCTACTTAACCGAGTTTTCTAACTTGGTTTGGCTTAAAGAACATAGGATGTAACAACTGTATAAAACAAAGGACATAAGGAGTTAAAAATTCGAAAAAAGGACATAGGATGCAATTTTAGGTATAACTAAAGGACAATCTGTGTAATTCTCTCAAGAGATAAATGACGTCACATATACAAACTCATCGTCAAATCATTATTATTTAATAAAAAAAAACATATAATGTACCTTCATACATACTTTAACATTCTACAACATGTTAAAGAGCCAAGTAGTTCGTTTAAATTAAACTTGAAACTAATACATTACGGAAAAAGGGTTCAAGCATTAAAACGGAATCTGATAAATATTTAATAATATTAATTTAAAATTAATTTAGTATGCGGCTAGTAGGAAAAAAGTTTAAAAATGTAAAAGAAATTCGGTGGCGTTGTAATCCACGTGAAGTAAACACCAAGTTGTTAATACAGACCTAAACAAAGTTTATAAAAAAATTAAGTTTTATATTGTAGAATATATAACTTTTTATAATATAAAGATTGTTATGTATGAATAAACTTTGACCTCAAGTATTAGAAATCATGACCGACTACAAAATGGAAGGCCGTTGTTTCATCATAATTGGGTACCGTTTTAACCGTCGGTGGAACTTATTACCGTTACAAATTTGCATTTCCGTTGGGTATACCAAATCAATTTTTAGCCCACACCAGTGACACCACATTACATATGTTTCGCCTCTATAATTTTTATTCTCTCATAGCCGATAAATCAAAATCACAACATTATTCCCAAGTGATGGCTTACAATTTAGACCGGGCCTAATTCAAAGATCTCCTCCTTTTGTACCGCGTAGGCTTGGTTGTTTCCGGTTGAAATCCGTGTCGTTTCCACTCTTCCAAATACACCAAATTGCAATTTGTATTATCGAATATACCACTTTCTTCCACTTCCGAGACCCATGGACATTTCCAAACAGATCTAGCAAATCCTTTACACCGACAATGAAAAATTCGAAGATTTCTTTGGTTTATAAGAAATAAGTTGTCCGAGAACATTATTCTTTCACAATCTGCATGTGTCTATCTTAAATAACTTAAATTCGAATTATAAAAAATAAGTTTTAAATACAAAGCCGTAAAAGCCTGTTTGGTAGCCTCTTAATGAGGCTCTGAACCATTCAGCTCTGAATGGTTCAACATTCAGACTGTTTGTTTCAACATAAAAAAAATGCTCTTAATGGAATGGGTAAGAGCTGAATCATTCAGACTTTGTGCATAGCTGAATCATTCAGCACTTAATTATTCAGAGCCTCTTACCAATTCAGACATCTTAATGATTCAACACTTAGGGGTTGTTTGGTTGATTAAGTGCTGAATCATTAAGATGGTCTGAATGGTTAAGAGCTGAATCATTCAGCATCCCCTATTAGCTTAATGGTTCAGCACTTAATCATTCCATTTAGATGTTGAAACAAACAGTCTGAATGCTGAATGATTCAGACCTGAATGGTTAAGAGGCTACCAAACAGCCTCTTAATCAACCAAACAGCCCCTAAAGGCTAAATAAGGCAATTATAGATTAACATAACCGTTTTATTTATCATGGTTAAAACAATAATTATAGTAAGAAAGAAAAACAAGGCAATTATACATTTACATGATTATCTTAGTTATCATGTTTAAAACAATAAATATAAATGTTTGTATAGTATAAACTGATTTTGTTTCAACATTATAACATCCGACCTAATGCATGTGTGTTTGAACACAATGCTTCTAACTAAAAAATGAAAACAAACCGAGTCAAATTTAAATAGTTAAAATTGACTAAACCATTATTTGCTATTGGATCAGGTTGGTCTAAACAAGATTAGGCTAAAATTACAATTGTATTGTGCCAAATGACAAAAGTTTAATAAATGCTCACTCCCTCCCAATTTAAATGTCCAATGTTCAAAAACACATATTTTAAGAAATCTTTTGTTTGTATGTGGTAAAATGACAATAATATTCTCAAAAGTGGTGATTGTGTTTTGTCTTTTATAGGCAAAACTGAAAATTATATTTCTATTTTTGGAAAGAGACATTTAATTTGGGACAAACAAAAAAAGGAAAGAAGGACATTTAAATTGGGACGGAGAGAGTACTAGTTTCTATTCCGCATGTACCGAAAATAACCATTAATTTTTTATTCACTATGCACCAAATTCGGATTTTTGCAACCGAAAATCCATTTTAGTTTCCGTTTAACCGAAATGAAAATTGAATATGTAATTTGCTTTGGTTTCAAACGTTTTCGGTTCTAATCAATTTTCAGTTCAATTGGTTTGAAACCGAATCTTAAACACCTCTAAATATGCGGCTCTAGCAATCATCTTACACGATATCATGATTAAGTGGTTTGAACTCAAACTTACTAGCTGGATGAACTTTCATAATGTAAGCGCGAAAGTAGCACATGATATATTCAAGCTCAACTCGAAGGCTAGTATAACTCACAATAATCAATAAGAAATCATGATCAATTCAAGTGCTCGATACTGTTCGACTATTTGAGCATGAATTGAGTTCAAGATCGAAACCATTCAGTGGTGTAATAAAGTAATAATTACTAAATAACTTGTTAACCTTTTTGGGCCTAAAAGGTGAGGGTTTTCTTTTCTTTTTTTAATTAATGTCATTCAAAAGGGGGAAAGAGATGCCATTATCATCCTCTTGCATCAAAAAAATTCAATAAAGTGTTGCTTTTGTTACAAAGAGAATCCGGTGGATCGGATCCTATGATCCACGACGCACAAAATCACTTACACCTCGTAATATCTTTAAATCGTAACTTAGAGGGTGTTTGGGATTGCTTATTTAACGTCAAAAGTGTTTTTAGACATTAGTTAAAGTGTTTATTGACTTATGACTTTTTTTTTAAAAAAAAAGCCTCTATAAAAGTGTTTGGATTAGCTTTTGTGATGGGAAAATCAATAAGTTATTTTTAAAAAGTGTTTAGTTTAGCTTATTAGTGTAAAATAACTAAAAGCCAAAAATCAGGATTTCTGACTTCTTGAAAACAGATTTTCCAACCTTATTGAAAAGCCAAAACCAAAAGTGTTTTTGAGTTACACAAACAGCTTATTGACTTATTGACTTTTGAAAGAAGCTAATAAGTCAATAAGTTGTTTTGTAATTCAATCTTAAACACCCTCTTAGTTGTTATATCTAATTTTAATTCATGCTCAAAAACTTTCACTTTTTTATAACATCAAATCATTACAAACATCAACGCCCGGATCATCACCTACTTTTACCTTTATTTAATGGGAAAATTAAATTTTAATAATCCAAACTTTGCCTTGCTGACAATAATATGTACTTTAGAAAATTTCCCACAACAGTCTCACCTTTCAAAGTATTGGCCGACAATGAACTTTTGTTAACTGAAAACGAATCCATTTTCAAAACTAAAAGAGTTTGAAAGTTAAAAAGTTCATTGTCGGCCAACACGTTGAAAGTTGGATGTTGTGAGGAATTTTTTAGTTACAGATTATTGTCAGCCAATGAGGCAAAATTCGGATTCTTAAAATCATATTCCCCTTATTTAATCTAGATTTAATTTTTACTTTTATAGTGAATTAATGTTTTTTATAATTCCTAAATATTTAAGATATATTATTAAATAAAATAAATTAAAAATTAGATAATAAAAAATTCGTATATATTTAAATTCTGAATCTAAATGATAAAACCTCTCAAATGTATATTTTTAGATGCATTTTGAATATTTGATTATTCAAACAAAACAATGCAAGGATATGTTGGACTATTGGGTAAATGACAAATGCCTTGAGAATGACAAACACTTTGAGAATGGCATGATGTTTTTATCTTGCTTTGAACAAATGACTCTTTTAAACTAAGCTCTGGGCTTTTTTTCAAAATCAATTCTAGTTGTGTATTTTTTTTAATCTTCAATAAAGACAGAAATCAAATTTTGGCTTAACACAATTGACTAGAAATATGTGAAAGAATATGCTTTAGACGCATGACAATGTACAAATTACAATTGGCTCATGCTCCTCTTATGAAAAGTTCTTTTACATCCATATTAGATTTTCTTTCAAATTACATAGTTTACAATATCAAATAAAAACAAGACATAGGTCTATTTCGAGTGTAATTGTTATACTATCATTTTTGAACACTTATGTTGTAATTTAAAAAAGGTTTTTTTTATAATATTTAAAACCTTTATATATTAACCAAATCAAATCATTTCTCATCTACTCTAATATACAATCACAAAATAAAAAACTCTACTCTTTATTAATCAACTCACCATTTTTTCACTCAAACATTCACCATACCCAATGGCTTGTATTACTTTTTCGAACAATAATCTCAGGATATTCTTACCGGCCGACGATTCCGGTAATGACCTTTTCAAACCATAGTAGCCTAAACTTTTTCAAAGATACCATCGAGCATTCCCAAAAATCGTCAAACATGATCGTGTAAAAGGTAAAGAAATTATTATGAATGATTATTTTGTTGATGAACCAAAATACAATGCCGAAGTTTTCCGCTACCAGTTTCGTATGTCGAAACGATTACTCTTAAAAATTGTTGGTGAGTCGAAAGCATAATATCCATGGGTTAAAGAGGGATATAACGGGAGGTATAAAAAGAGTTTAACGGTGATACAAAAAGTTCTTGGGTAGCTTGGTAATACTCCTGACGAGTATTTACAAATGTCCAAAATGACTTGCGGGAATACCTACAATTTTTCAGCAACCCCGTGAATAAAATGTACGATAATGAGTTCTTGCGTAGGCCAACAAGTCACGATGTAACGATTTTGTACAAACGACACGAAGAAAAACACCACATTCCTCAGATGTCAGGTAGTATCAATTGTACACATCTGGTTTGGAGAATGTGTCCAAAACACTTACGAGGCCAATTTATGAAAGGTGATCACGAATACCCAATGATCATGCTCGAAGCGGTTGCATCACAAAATTAATGGTTTGGGCATGCATATTGTGGTCCGCCCAGTTCACTCAATGAGATCAATGTTCTCCAGACATCTCCAATATTTCTCGAAGAGCAGAATGAAACCACACCAAAGTGTCTATTGCAAATGAGTGGACATACATACATACATACATACATACATACATACATACATACATACATACATACATACATACATACATACATACATACATACATACATACATACATACGTGGATACTATCTAGCCAACAGGATCTACCCTACTTGGTCAAAGTTTATGAAAATGTTTCCATACCTGACCGATCTGAATGAAGAGAAGTTCAAGAGATTGCAAGAAGTGACAAGAAAAGATGTGAATCGATCTGTTGGTGTTCTAAAAGGAAAATGGGGCATACTTAGGCGGTCATGCGTGCTATGACTGTAGATAAGACTGTGAATGTGACTTATATGTGCATGATACTGCACAACATGATTTTAAAGGACTAAGGAAACGCTTTCTCACGGGTGCACATTTCGAATCTTGTCATGCAACCCGTTTTTAATAATGATGCTCTCCGCGAGTTTGATGGATCGAGATACACATTTTCGACTTCGATTTAATCTTGTGGTACATCTTGCAACTCAAGATCTACCATACCCCGAAGAGCAAGACAAGCAAAATGAAATTTAAATTTGAATTATCTTTTTTATAAATTAAATTAAATTTCTTTTTTTATTTGAGTTGGAGCATCTCCAACCATGTGGTTTGAAGAGATCCATTACAAATGGACGACCGAGAATGTGGGAAATGCCATTGACCATGGTTGGTTCGTCCGCTCAAGCGGACCGGTCCAAGAGAGAAATGGTGAGGCCTTTATTTGTACTTTAATATTAAACAAAAAAGTCTTTTTGTGTGTGCAGTATAAATTAAATAAAAGGAAACATAGGTGATGAGGTGGAGGTTTGGAATGATTTGGGGTTGGAGGAAAAATGTGGGGTTCTGTTTGAAATGTTTTGAAATGATGTGGCATGGTGATGTGACGTGACAGTTTGGAGTGGTTTATTTGACCAACAATTTGAGATGCTCTTATGGTTTTTTTTATTTAATTTGAATTATGTATTTTTCATTTATGTAACATTTTTAATTTTTAATGAAAATTAAATTTTAATTAGATTTAATTGTTTAATTTTTTTAAAATTAAAAAAATAAAAAGCTTTAGAGTACTTTGCCTATAGTGTCGTCAGTATTTTGATAATTCTAGGCTAGCTGAGTGTGAAATTGACATACCACAGGATTGACTAGGGATAAGGCACTTAGCCTAAAGTGCCCCTTTCCCTTAAGTTACGGGTGTCCCCGTCATCGTGAAATTAGTAAGAATAAATTGGTGATCCATTAAAGTTATAAAAGTGAAATATTTTCATATAATTTAAACTTATTATTAGTTTACAACATTATTTGGTTCTTGAAATTCGACTCACCTGTGAACAAGTAGAATAGTCAGTCTTTAAAATTTCGATTAGAAGCATTTACGATAAGATTGAACAAGTAGCTCGAATCTCGCCTGGAAATAGCTTGCTCAAAGCAAAACGAGCCAACTAGTTCTTTTGCACTTGTATCATAAAAAATCGTTATCTTTATGTGATAGTGTATAACAAATATTTTGTAAACAAATAATTTAGAAATAATATATTCACCCTCTCTAAACTGTTGCATACGTCTAATGAGCCACCGACAGATAACTTTCTTTCTTTTATCTCTCCTCTAGTGCACTCACAAGAGCTTTATTTGGACAATATACACAACAATTGAAGAAAAAAATAGTTTATATTGACTTTTTAATAGAGTTAATTATTATTTTCGTTAAGGACTATTAGGATACGGGAAAAAGGCATTTTAGATGTTTTGTAGGGTTTTGCTTTTGTTTTCACGTTATGTGCATTTTACATGTTTGTCTTTCTGTATGTTTGTGTATAGGTTGTTTATGGTGGTATAGTGTCTATTCTTTCATTGCATTGCATTGTTTTCAAGGTCTATGATGTTATCAGTAGTTGTGTGTGTGTTTTTTTTTCTTTTGGGTGTGTGTGTGTGTATGTTTTTCGTTGTGTGTGAGCAGAGGGTCTCCCTGGAAGCGGCCTCTCTATCCTTAGGGGTAGAGGTAAGGCTTGCCTACATCCCACCCTCCCCGGACCCTACTAATAGCTTTGCTATTTGTGGGATTTACTGGGCTTGGTTGTTGTTGTAATTGTTATTTTCGTCATGTGGTTTTATAGAAATTACTAGATCATTCCAAAATCCGTCCTCATCATTTTTTAAAGGGATAATGACCAAAATGGCCCGTTGACCGTGTGCTTTGCCAAAATGGTCGTCTCCCGTCTCTTTGGAGAGACCGGTCACGTTTTCCAAAAACGGCTGAACCGTCTTACGAGAGGTTGTGGTTTCCAACCAGTGGGAAGCCAACACGTGGCGTTTACGATCCCGATGACTGGCAGCCGTCTCCGGTGGGGCCCTTGAGACGTGTCAGAGCCGCAAAGCCGTCTCCGGTGGGGTCATAGAGACGTTTCACAAACGGCTCAGATGAAGCCGTCTTCGGCTCGGCTTAGTCGACTCCTTTTTTGGCTGAACCGTCTCCAGCCGTAATTAAGTTAAATTTTTTTTTTCAAATTTACTTTGGGTATAAATTTGTAGGTTTGTTTGAAAAAAAACACATTTATCTTTCTTTCCACTTAATCAAAGCCAAAATGTTTTGCCAAATCAAACAAAATCTTCTCAAATATTCAAAGAAAATAAAATATTCAACAGGGTACAAGACATATATTTTTTAGATTATTCGACGTGTTTTTGAGTATCAAAAAACCGGAATATTTTTTCGGTTAAAATTATGCCGCTTTTTAAACCTAAACCTTTGGGATTTATTTAATCCCATTCACTGAAAGTTTCTGCTCCTCTCCCCGCTTACCTAAATTATCATCATCAAAATCAAAATCCACATCCCTTTCCCCCGTTTTCTTTTTCTTTGAGTTGTTGTACCATCACTGTGAAAGATATTTGGAGGGAAAGGTTGAAGTGATGGATAGGTTTCGGTCGGAGTTAGTGAGATGCAAAGCGAAAAAGGCTTCACAGGAAAAAGAGGAAACCGGATGTAATGATAAAAGGTTTTGCAATGCTGTGGGAAACGAACTTTCAGCCCATAGAAAAGATAGATTGGTGACATTGCTGCGATCTACACTCATTGCTTTATATGGGGAGGTGGATGAAAAAATTGAATGATATGTAAAGATGTTTGTTTGTTATAAAATTTTATAATTTCAAAATGTTAATTTGTTATAAATTTAAAAAATAAAATATTTGAAAAAAACCAAGCCCCCTCGGGAACCGTGAAACGGCACAAGCCGTCTCCCCCTAGGGAACCGTGAAACGGCATAAGCCATCTCGGTAAGTGTTATGGCGGCTCAACGGTTCGTATAAATGTCCACTTTCGGTTGATGAAATTTATAACCAATGTCCGTCATGTATTGTAAATTAATATCTAAAACCCGATCACCGTTCCAACTAATGACGTTTTAAAACCCTTTAATTTTCCAACCCAAACCTACCTCCTCGTCTAAATATAGTTTTAGAATGTTTGGATTGTTGTTACATCTACATAATACTACTTGGATTGTTGATATATCTACACGTGGGTTAACCCGTGTATTTTGCATCTACGATTTGGTAGTCTATTTTATTGGCAAATTCATCCTCCTCCTAAATATCTATCATGATCTGCTGGATCATCCGTCTTGTACGTGTACAAGACGGTCGGATGTGGTATTTATGAGAGTTTGTTCTTTGTCTTGTCCGGACCGTTGGTAAGCATCTTTCTGTACATATTTTTATGTATTACGGATGACGAAGATGAGACTGGACAGTGGGTATAAAGCACACTGGGAAATATGTCTTGGCGGTCCAAGCAACGGAAATGTCTCGGTGGTCGACATGTGGAACGAGTTCGTGAATCATTATTGTTTGTATAGTTTAATTGTTGTAATAGTTTATTTGTTGTACATTATTATTATTTGTTTAAATCATTATTAATTGTTTTAAATTTATATATTATTTAGTAATTATATCCTTATATTAAGGTCATGTGTTCTCTACTTTTTCGGGTGACGGTTTTATAAATTTAAACAATATAAACTTAACATAAACATTTTATTTAAACGTAAAAAAAAGGTACATTAAAAGTAAAAAAAAAAAAAAAACTAATCTAAAGCCCCGGGGACATCACGAATCATCTGCCACGCCGACAAATGAGTGAAGGGTGGTCGGCCCGAAAACTCGTGCTCAATCTTGGCATGTTCAAGTTTTTCATGGTCCGCAGTCTCTGGTGGGAGTTCACGGACAGCGGTTTGATAGAACCCCTCGAAGTGACGGCACTTGTTTTGCAAGTCCGTCCACTTCTGGTTGAGAGACTCGGTTGACCGGCTTGAACCTCCAACCAAAATTTTGAACTCGTTGAGCACGAGTGGCCAAATGGACCCTCGACGTGGTGGGTTTTCTTTAACAGACATCCAAGCGGTACACAGGGCAATTTCTTCTTCTTCCGTCCACGGTCTCGGTGCCATTGTAATTTTGGCTTTGGTTTTGTTTTTGTTTTTGGTTTTAGTTTGTTTTCGAAGAAGGGCCCATTTATGCACGGTTTGCTGACGGTCTGTAAAAGGCAACCGTCTATTGGCTTTATATAGGAGGGATATAGGTGGGTCAACCGTTCAATAGGGAATGTCAAAAGATTTCATAGTAAAAACTAAATGAACTTTATAAAACACTAAATTAAAACACTAAATGATATTATAATAAAACTAAAAATTACATTACCAAAAAAAAAAAAAAAAAAAAAACGTTGCATAAAATTATTTTTAATAAAACCTAAATATAAATATAATTACGTTACAACTGCCACGACGAAACATATTCAAAGTCTTCGTCATAGTCCAACATGTAGTCGATTTTCGCCAATTCAATGAGCCCTTCTTCGGACTCGTTTGGCGACTCCTCTTTGTTGGAGTTGAAGACCCTTCGAATACGGTGCACTCCGCTTTGACGTTGTGAAACTTTTCCGTAACATCTTCGGTCGTACGGTTTGTCTGACAGCCGAAAAGTGTTTCAAACTCGGAAAATACTCTACTCCAAAATGGAGTAGCCCGAATTTCTTGACTAGTGTCCGAAACTCGGGTGTTTTCGGTTACATTTCGCCATGCCAATGTAACCCCAAGGATCTCCTCTTCCGTCCATGAAGACATCTTCGTATGTTTGATTGATGTTTTGTGTATTTAGTTTGTAAGAAAAATGTGTAATGTAGTGAAGAATTGGTTAATTTGGTGGGTATTTATAGTGAGAAATAATTAAATACTTAATATGGTAAATATTAAATGTAATTAATATGGTAGGTAAAAATACAGATTTAAATATTTTTAAATTACACTAATTTCAACTTGATACACGGTTAAAAAAAATAAATAACTTGCAAAATAAGCACATTTTATTAACAAGCATTTGGACGTGGTAAGCACCTCCAGAAATACATTTTTTAGTCATGAATCGTCTGTAAGACGAACATGTTTGATTTAGATCACCGTTCGTAGTAATTGGTTTATTAGTAACCAAATGCTCCATCAGCATACAAAGATATACCGCTTCATTACCAGACAGGGAGTTATGTGGCACAATATAGTCTTCGTTAAGATTGAAAATCATACATTTTTCTGGATTACCTGTCTTCTTCCAGAATCTTATGTTCACTAGTAAAGCTCCTAAATAAACTTGTATCTTCGTCAGCTTTGGGTGAACAATGGTTCTGTATTTGTCTCCGATACAAAGGTCTTCACAAGCATACATAACAAGTTCTTGTGTCACCAACTCTAGTCGCATGAGTAACCATTCCCTATTTTCAAGCTGAATGGGGAAAAAAACAAAATCAAGTCGAAAAACGAAGGAAACGGTTTTAATTTGCCATTGCAATAGTTGGCCAAGTTTTTTGGAACAGATTCTAATAACGAATTATAAAATTCTGGTGGAAGAATTGTCCACCGCATATTTAGCGAAGCATTTTTTTGTAGCTTTCTACTCATCCAGTTCATCAGCCTTCCAACCCATCCTTCAACATGCTGAAAATAACTGAATCACAATTTAAGTAAAATAAAAAAAAAAGAAAAAAACATTAAAATTTGAGTTTTTACTGTTGGTGTGAGGTAGCCGTTAGAACGATAGCCCAACAAAATTCCCCAAAATTTTTTGTCAAGCTCAATACTTCTTGAAAAAACAGCAGAATAACAAAACGGTGCGTCGCCTTTATTGTAGAAGTCAACAACATCAGTTGCCCAATTATCATTTTCATCGTCCGGTATAGCCCATTTGCCGATAATGTGTCCGTGTAAGCTTTGCCGATTACTGACAAATTCTCTTTCTCTGGTAATTTCAGGTTCCTTAGGGCGCCTCCATTTTTTTAGTATCCAACTCGCCGAATGTTTCGGTGGTTGAGAAAAGTATTCTTCTGGAGCTAAATATTTATCACGGCCGTCAGACATGTTTTCTTTACCGAAACTTCGCCAAAAACGTTTTTCAACGAACAAGTATTTTACAACTACTTATATAAAGACGATTTTATATAAATTTGTTTATCCAAGTTTTTACTTTTTCGTATTTTAAATATTTAATTAATCAGGGTCCCCACAAAGCCGTCTCGGCAATCATGTGGCCACATGGGAAACCAGATATCTGGGGAACACAACAACTGCATGTTTCATTAGACAGATCAACAAACCCATTTTTGTTACCATCTAGAGCTTGAAAAGTGTTAACCCCAACGCCATAAGCCTTCCACGTTCTGGACCCTTCAATCTTTTTAATAATTTTTTGTACCGTGAAAGGAGTCAGTACGTGTTTATTTTGAATAGCGTCATTTCGGCGTTCGTAATACCATTCTTGAAGTTTTTGTCTAAAAAATTCAACCAAATGAGTGATTGGAACTTTTCGTGCGTCCTTAGATAAGGCGTTCATTGACTCTGCACTGTTAGATGTCATATAATGATATCGTTTTCCCGAACAGTGTGCTCTTGACCACTTATGAAAACCGATACTCAATAGAGTATTCCTAACCCGTGGTACGGCTGCACATAGTGCGTTAAAACTTTCTTCAAAATCAGACACCCGGTAAGCTTTACAAGTGTTCCACCACAGTGTCTCTAAATCCTTCTTTCTGCTTTTTGGTAACTTTAAGTTCACCATCAAATGGCGACAACACAACCCGTGAAAGGCATTAGGAAAAACCGCCCGAACTGCCAAATCTATTGAGTTGGCTCTGTCAGATATGATTGCCAAATCCGGGTGCTCACCGATACACTCTTTAAGTTTCGATAAGAACCACGTCCAACTCTCACCGTCCTCGGATTTGCCGATACCATATCCAATGGGTAAAATTTGGTTGTTACCATCCATGCCAACAGCAAGGAACAACGTTCCCTTAAACTCACCTTTTAAGTGTGTCGCGTCTATAATAATGACCGGTCTTAAAGACAGAAGAAAACTCCGAATCTATTTAATAAAATGAAAAAAAGGTAACTTTTAGACATCAAAAAACCAAAACAACAATAATTTAAGTTGGTATAAAAATATTTTACTGACCGCTGCACCAATGGCAATAAAAAGCATTTCAAACCGATTGTCTTCATCAGTTCTAATCTCAGTAACAGTCCCTGGATTTGCATTTCGCAAATTATAGCAGTAGAATGGAAGCTCAGAAAACGATTGTTTGCTACTTCCTTGCAAAAGCTCAAGTGCACGACACTTCCCCCGCCATGCTTGAGTATATGATATGTCAACCTTAAATCTTTCTCGAAAATCTTGTACTATTTCGTTTCCATGATAAACATGTCTGGTATCTCGTAATTGGTGCTTTAGTATGCTACCAATTACTTGTGGGTTAGCTTGACGAAGATGGGGATGTGTTTGAGTTTTAGAAGATGTGTGATTGTTGTTAAAAAATGTAACATAAAACGTGCCTGAAGTTAGGAGAGAACGTGACCTAAATTGCCAATCACAATCATCAACTACACATGAAATTTCGTACCTGGTTTTAGATGACCTGTCGACTTTATAGGAAAAACGTTCTGACAAACAAAAATTTCCTAACTGCAATTTCAATTCATATTTGTTAAGAAATACAGAACCTTGAGAAAAAACTGAAGAGGTTTTGGTTATCTCTGGAAACAATTCAGGACTTGGCTTTTCATAAAATTCTTCATTTTCATGTTTCTTATCATCGAAATTTCCAAAACACCCATATGGTGTGTAATGATCAAAATTTTCTAAAGACACATTTAGATCAGGGACTTTTGAATCATTTGAAGGTCCCTCATTTAAATGAGCATTACTAGACGAACCCAAACCTGGTTCATCTACAACATATAACTTCAATACTTCATGGGGGGTTTTGCAAAGCAACTTTAAAAAGAAAAGATACATCACGATCATTAAAAATGTCGATTGCATCATCGAAAGCTGACATTTTATAAGATAACCTTGTAATGTTTGGAATCTCACACACATCGGAAACTACATTTAAAAAACTAAGATACGAGATATTTGCATCAATTTCTAAACCACGTCTTTTACAGCTACTATCAACAACGTATTCCATCCGACCGTTGACAACTTCCCACCTGCCACCACTATAGATTATAAAGCTAAACATTTTTTAAAACACAACTTTTTTTTAACACTTTAGAAGAAAATAAGGGATCCAAGAAATAATTCAAACTACATTGTTACAAAATTTACAAATTTTATAACAAACGGTTCGTCATCGACGTCACATCACCGAAAACGTCTCCGGCAATGTACGACGGCCGTCACGGAGTCGGTGCAAAATCAGTACAAAAGACGGTACCGGAAGCCGTCTTTTTCCCGGCCGGTCTCAGGAGACGTCTCCAACCTGTAAAAGACGCCACCGGAAGCCGTCTTTTCTCAGCCGGTGACGTCTCAAGAGACGGTTCACAACTTTTAAAAGACGTCACCGGAGACGGCTTTTCAGACATGAAAGGTCTCAAGAGCCGTCTCCCGTGGGATCGGCTGTGTTCATTTATCATCAGCCGAGCCGAAGACGGCTTCATCTGAGTCGTTTGTGAAACGTCTCTAGGACCCCACCGGAGACGGCTTTGCGGCTCTGACACGTTTCAAGGGCCCCACCGGAGACGGCTGCCAGTCATCGGGATCGTAAACGCCACGTGTTGGCTTCCTACTGGTTGGAAACCACAGCCTCTCGGAAGACGGTTCAGCCATTTTGGAAACCGTGACCGGTCTCTCCAAAGAGACGGGAGAGGGCCATTTTGGCAAATCACACGGTCAACGGGCCATTTTGGTCATTTTCCCTTTTTTAAAATGTGCTAGATTAGTCCAAAATTCTAACAACACTATATTTGATTGTTAACTTTGGACTGATCTAGCAATTTTCAAACCCACATGAACGAAAATAGCAATTCCACATTTGTATTTTCTTTTTCATATTCTTAATTAAATAATACTTTTTATACCTTTTCATCATTACATTTCCTCCCTCATTCACTTACAACCACTTTAAAAAATATTTAAAAATACATGAAGAGGAACAATGTTCCCTCAAATATACAGATGAATAGAGAAACAACTCGTTGCTACAACCTCAACAATCGGAGATCACCGGCTCTCCCCCATCTCCTTTCTCTCATCCGGTCTCTCTGGTCTTGGTGATGTTTCATCTCTCTCTCTCTCTCTCTCTCTCTCCCCCTCTGCGGTTTGTGTTAATAGCTGAGGTGGTGGTGGGGGCTGATGGGGGTTAGTGACGGTGGAGAGTTTTTAACAAAAGGGGAATATAACACGGGTGTAATGATAAAAATTGAAAAATCAAATAATATGGAAAAATGCTATTTTACACCTTCGATCAAAGTTTGTTTAAAGTTTGTGTGATTTGATAATGAGAGAGTAAATATTGTGATTTTTAGTCTAATTTGATGGATGGAGATGGGGTATGGATGTGAATGCTCTTATATATGTATATGTTGTATAATATAATAATTCTTTTGTTTGATTTTTTGAAAGAGGTAAAAAATATGAAAAAGAAAATACAGATGTGGAATTACTGTTCCTCTCCGTTTATTTTTTAATATTTTTAAAAGTGGTTAGGAGTGAATAAGAGAAAAATGTAATAACAAAAAGGTATAAAAGGTCATTTAATTAAAAAATATAAAAAAGAAAATACACATGTGGATTTGCCAATTTCGTCTCTATGGTTTTGAGAAATTGCTAGATCAGTCCAAAATTAACAATCAAATTTAACATCGTCAGGATTTTGAACTAAAGTATCACAATATAAATAGCACACAATTTTGATTTTGGACCGATCATGCAATTTCTCTAAAACCACAAAGACGAAAATGACAATTAACTCTTCTAAAATTTATAGAAAAAAATAAAATTCTACTTATTTTCATTTTGACACTAAACTTTCTTTAAAGTTAGTAAAGTTGTTATTCTTATTAATTTTGCCACCAAACTTTTTCTTTAAGGTTTCCACTTTTTTTTTTTTTTTTTTTTGCATTTTCACACACAGATAACAAAAGTAGTGTACCATCCTAAGTAAATTGTGTCAAGATATTGTTCACTTTGCCTTTAATGAGATGTCCATTCAAGAACTCACGACTTTATTTTCATTCGACGAATTACTCGCTCAAGCAAAACGTGTCTTAATAGAGAAAGTTTCCACATTTATACAAGGAAGACTTCGTTCTACCAATGAGGGACTTACAAGTAGTATGGGCTTTGCTTTTATTAACATTTAGATTTTTTATCATGGTTTATCAACTATCATAATTCAAACTTTATTATTCCGTCACCGAAAGTTTGACTTGTAGCAGGTGTTTCTGAAGACCCTCATCTGGATGGTCGTCTCCCCGGGTCATTTGGATACGGTTACTTAGGAACAAATGAGACTGAAAAGACTACCAAAAGCTTTAGTTCTGAGTAGCGACAGCCCCACGGGGGGCGCCACTTGTTACGACAACAAGGAAAATGACAGGGTTTTAGGTTCGAGACTATAAAGGTTTAGAGGGTTCTTAAGCTCCCGGATTGACCTGCACAATAAAGCAAACACCGTTAGCCTCAACGCAGGATGAGACCTCATGCGTTCGGACTCCGAAGTGAGAATAAGTATGTATTCATTATGAAGTTGGGAAATATGAAGGTAGAATGTAAGGTGGTGTTTGTTTTTTTGGCCAGAAGTACTTCTGACCTCTTTTGTCTGCGCCGCGCAGACGCGGACAGACATTTGAGGTCTGCAGATTGTTTGTTTTTTGGAAGACATACACATGAAAAAGCTCTGCCCGGGCTCTTCTCCATGCAGACATTGATCAACCTCTTCTTCATTTTTTTTGTCAGACCTTGTCTTCCCGGGCTCTTCTCCAGTGTCAGCTTCTCAGCTCCGAAGGTAGCTTTGGTGCTTTATGCTGCTTTGTTGTTATCAGTGGACTAATTGCAGGGTTATAGCCAAGGGCGGTTTTTGTGTCGGGCGGCCCGGGCGACGGCCTGAGGCCCAAATATCCAGGGGGCCCGAAGTTTTTTCTTTTAAGTTTATATATTTCTATATATATCAAGACCATGTATCAGCGATGATCTTGATTCAACCGTGCAGTGGTAAAAAAGTCGCATTCAAACTGTTTGTTATAAGGTTCGACTCTTCTGATTGAATGTTTATTTTACTCTTTTATAGTTCTATAGCATCTTTATTTTTGTCCTCATATGCTTTTAATTCATGGCAGGTTGTTAACATTTAATAGAATACATATGCTTTCCACTGTACGTTTTTTTCCTCTGCACCCAAATAAGTTAATTGTTGTATTTTAGTAATTTCTTTTGATCTCTTATAACTATTTGCGTTTGGAAAAATAATTCGTTTTTATAGAACCTAAATACGCGATGCATTTATGCCATATTAATTGTACTTTATAAAACAAGTTCATATGTGGGTTACATTTTACTTTCTTTACATGTTTTTCTAAGTTTGAAAACAATAGTTTTTTTTTTCCGATGTTTCACGCTACGTAATGTGCTTGTTACATTTTACTTTCTTTTATGTTAAGACATGCTTATTTCTATCTATGGTTTTTGTTTTAAATTGTATTAAAGATCAGTTTTTCCCCCACTGCAGAACGCGGGTCCCCCCCTACTAGTTATATATACCAGCTGAGAAAAAAGCCCAACTCTTAAACCCATTAAAAGAAAAGGACTGGGGTTGCTCTGTGCTCAAAAACAACAACATGAAGATGGGGAATCAGACATGAAGAAGCTAGAGGATGAAAAAGCGAACGTGAGTTTATATTATAAGGAGAGGGCCCAATTTTTTTTATCTCGCCCAAGGCCCAATTTTTTAATCATTTTTGGGGACGACTCTGGTTATAGCACCCACGTCATCACTACACTAGCTTGTGAGCCCTACCAAGATCAAAGATAAGGTCGTAAGACCGTGAGGGTAAACTCTATATTTCAGAGAAAATGTTTGAAGAAACTCTGACAAGGGGTGAACGTGAGTTAGTTTACTTTCACATGACTCTATACAAATCTATGTGTTTATGTGGTGTTGTTTATTTAATCTTAAACTCCTTACTTAATAATTAATATTCTCTATCTTAAAAATTGTTATGAACTTAATACCTCTTTAACAAACAATCTATATCTATATATATCTATATATATAATAAAAGAAAGCCATTTTGATGACATGGCATTCAAGGAGGCAATCTCCCCCTTGAGAGTGCCAAGTGTCATCCTAGGTGGCACATGGTATTTAAGTAAAAAAAATAATTAAACATAACAACACAACACAACCATGGACCCTCATTCTCTCTGCTGGAAACCCTAGGTAAGTCAATTCCTTCATCTACCTCTTCAATTTCTTCATCTCTTAATACGATTTTCTTACTGATTATTTTTGTGTCGCGTCAAAATTTGCCACAAATAAAACCTCAGTTAAGCCCCAGTATTTTTTCTTTCTAGATCTTCGCAATGACAATGGATATTTAGCTGATCATATGGGTTCTAATGTTATTACATCTGCCCAGGTACTAAATAATCAATATTTTGAGCTTTTATTTATTATTTGATTATGTACATATTATTTTCTTTAATATTTGTTTTTAATGTTTGTTAGGGTGAGGAACTGAGGAAACAAATCGGTGCAGCTGCTTATATCGAATGCATCGAAAACTCAACAGGTAAAGAAATCAAACCAAAATACATATACTTTTTAACAATTTGTTTTATAGGTTACAATTAACTTTGAAGTAAACTTGCTTTTGTTTCTTTGTTTTGGTTTATGATTAATAGAATGTCAAAGCGGTTTTTGATACGGCCATTAAAGTCGTTCTTCAACCTCCAAGGCGGAAGGAGATGATGAGGCAGAATAGGCGTAGAAGCTCTGGTTGCTCAATCATGTAAGTCTTCACCCTACAAACATTTTTAAATTTTAATAGAAATTTGTTTAAAAGTTTCGTTTTGTTGGCGTTTACCATCCAAGAAGAAACTTAGGGGATTATTTTGGAAATTGTACCTTAGACAAACTTTTGCCTGATGATAACAGGGGCATTATGTGTGGTGGTTGTGCTGCTTAGCGTTAGGGGCTTTACGTGCAGGAGCTTTTAATGTCGGTTTTGTCTATTTTCTGGTTAGCGGATTTTCATGGACTTATGTGTGAATGTTTTTAGCTGCAGTTGATATAGTTCGATAAAATGGTGTTTTTGCTGCTTTTGAATGTATGGATATTTATGTATGTAAAACTGTGGAGTTGTATTTTTTTGTTAGTGGTTTAATTTGCACAGACCCACAACCACAACCACAACCAGACATGACAATCATGCGCTCAAGGCGGCTGCCGTTATTGTGGTTGGCGTTAAAAATGGCCAAATTGCCTCTGTTTAAAATCGTTGCAAACCAAACTGGCTGAGTTAATGATGTCAGCGAGTTTGATCATAAAACCGTTTGGTGGTTTGCTCAGAATAATGATCAGCCGGGTCAATTCGTTTCGATTTAACTGCTTTAGTTGATTTCTTTTAAACCAATAATAATAGCGATAGATAAGCATATTATAATTTACTTCATTTATTTATTTATTTTCAGAATCGTCAATTTTCTTACAATGGATGAAAATGAACAAGAAAAACTCCATTGCACGAGAGTTGACGTACGCTCAATTCCCAACAAGGTTTGCCTGGAAAACTGATAAAAGATGTTGGGAACAACGGAAGTCGCATTTCACAACAATTGGTAGGATTCATTCGGTACCTCCATCATTGGGTGAGCCTTATTACCTACGAATTTTGTTGAACATTGTAAAGGGTCCTAAATCCTTTCAAGATATTAGAAGGATAGATGGAAAAGTACTTCCAACTTATCGAGACGCATGTTATGCAATGGGCCTGTTAGAAGATGATTCTGAATATGTCGAAGCAATAAAAGAAGCAAGTTTTTCTGCAGTTCCGTCTTATCTTCGATACTTATTTGGAACACTTCTTATATCTGAAAGCCTTTCACGTCCGGAATTCGTATGGGAAAACACTTGGACTTTAATGGCAGAAGATATTTTACACATACGTCAGAAGAAATTTCCAGGTATTTAATTTTTTAACCTTTTTTATTTCAGTTAACTAAATCTAATTGATGTCCATTAATTCATCGACATTCTCCTTATTACTTACTCCATATTTCAATCACAACAATTAAGTTACACAATTCTTTCAGCCCAAACCCATTTTATCTAACATTTATCTGGCCCAATTTCTTAACACACATATTATCTTACTTTGTTGGACAACTATAGGCCCACACAAATTAAACTATTTCTTAACATAATACTACTTTTGTTGTATCAGCTTTCTAAAATGTATTATTATGAAATATATAATTAAATATTAATAAACTTTTTTTTTCCGATTAATTTTTATCACCTATTTTTGGTGACAGTTTGAATGAACTTTTTAAATCCTTAATTTTTCTACATTTACATCATATAATTGATACATATGTAAAAATCGTAACACTATTTCCTTGCATTAAAATTTTTCATCACATTTTATATCTTAATTAATCACCTTTAAAAATTCTCTAACAAATGCTTAATAAAAAATGTTTACAGGAACAAAATTTCCTGACGATTTGATAATGAACCTTGCTCTTATGGAAATTGAGCATTTCCTTCGTCGAAATGGTTCATCATTAAAAAGATTTACCACAATGCCATACCCAGATGCTTTTGCTTTAACTGACATACATAACCAGTTAGTAAACGATGAATTGTCATTTGATCAAGACGCTGTTCGTAGTGAATTCAATACACTTAAAGATACTTTGACAGAAGAACAGCATAAGGTTTTTGATGAAATAATTAACGCCGTGGAAAATGAAACAGGCGGTGTGTTTTTTGTATATGGGTATGGTGGAACAGGTAAGACGTTTTTGTGGAAAACACTTGCATGCGCAATTAGAAGTAAACGACAAATCGTCATCAACGTTGCATCAAGTGGAATTGCGTCTTTATTAATGTCAAGGGGTCGAACAGCTCATTCAAGGTTCCACATTCCTATTAATCTTCATGAAGATACAGTTTGCGGTATCAAACCAAATACTGATGAGGCTAACCTGTTGAAAAAAACAAAGTTAATTATTTGGGATGAAGCACCAATGGTGCACAAACATGCTGTTGAAGCACTGGACCGCACATTGAAAGATGTTTTAAGAACCAACAATAGCAAAAATTCTGAACTCCCTTTTGGTGGTAAAGTTGTTGTTTTTGGAGGGGATTTTCGACAGATACTGCCTGTTGTTCAAAATGGTAGTAGGCAAGACATAGTCAATGCCGCAATAACATCTTCAAGTATATGGTCACATTGCAAAATTCTTACATTAACTAAAAATATGAGACTAACAATTGGTTCCCCAATTTTAGATCTCGAAAAAACTAAAGAATTTGCAAATTGGCTTTTAGAAGTTGGTGAAGGCACACTTGGCGGTTCAAATGATGGAGAAGCAACTGTTCAGATACCTAAAGATTTACTTATCTCTGATTCAAATGATCCAGTCCAAAGTTTAATTGATTTTGTTTACCCATCTATTGAAGATCAATATAAAGAGAAATCATACTTCTCTGAAAGAGCAATACTTGCTCCAAAAAATGAGGTTGTGCATGAAATTAATGACCGGTTGACTGCTTTGATTCCAGGACAAGAAACAGAATATCTTAGCTCCGATAGAATTTGTCCATTTGAGAATTTGAGTGATTTCCAAAGAACATTATACTCTCCTGATGTTCTTAACCAGATTCAACTTTCAGGTTATTTTCTTAAAATTTCAAATTTTTTAAATTATAATTTCGCTTAATATTTTTTACCTTTATCTTAATTTTCCTTTTTCCAATTTAAACATGCAACTACATCACAAATTCATAATAAACTTTATTTCTCAGGTCTCCCTAACCACAAATTGGTTCTCAAAGTGGGTCTTCCTGTGATGCTTCTTAGAAATATTGACCATCAACAAGGCCTATGCAATGGTACAAGGTTACAGATAAAAAGACTCGGAAAACGAGTGATCGAAGCTGAAATTATAGCTGGTGGAAAAGTCGGTACTCGAACTTTCATTCCACGAATAAACATGATACCATCAGATAACAAAATTCCATTTAAGTTTCAACGAAGACAATTCCCGTTGTCCGTCTGTTTTGCAATGACAATAAATAAAAGTCAGGGACAATCTTTATCGAAAGTTGGTCTATATTTAAGAGAACCGGTATTCACACATGGACAGCTATACGTAGCATTGTCAAGAGTCAAGAGCAGAGATGGAGTGAAATTGTTGATCCTTAACAAAGATGGAGAACCACAAAATGAAACAACAAATGTGGTGTTCAAAGAGATATTCTCTAATCTTTAAATTTATTGTCAAACTTTAAGTCTTTAATTGTTTTCTATTTATTTGGTTTAAATGACATTACTTTTATTCTTTTTCCAGATTATGATCAGTTGCATATTACTTTTCTTTACGTCATTTTACTACAAAACAATCAGTTACATTAATATCAACAACAACACAATACACATTTACCAACACACTTTCATCAAAACAATTGTTTCTCAATAAAGTCTTCCACCTTTAACAAAACTACCTTTTGTTTTGTCCTACAATTCATATAAAAACAAAAAAATAATTAATACAAACAATGAAACCGTCGGATTGGATTTGAAGAAGATCTTCACATTTACCAACTATCATCATCACTATCAATAAAGTTATTACACTTTACCAACACCTACTTTCTTTCACTTTCACACTCCATCTTCAACATCACTATCAATATCTTCACTTCATCCTTCAACAACACTCGATTCTTCATCAACAATATCATCAAACACTTTAAAATTATCAGGTTTAATTCTTCACTCACACAAATTTTTCACCTTAGCGATTACTACTTACGATTATCATAAATCTACATTAAAATTCCTTGCATGTCTAATTTATATGTTACTAAGTTCGTATTTAGCATCAAAATTGATCATACAGTTAGTGTTTTTTTATGATTCTTACTTACTTAATAACTTTTAATCCTTTATAGTTCATACAACTGTTACCTTTTGATTACATTAGATGCTTATATATGGATACATTCATTTTGATTTATGGTCTTCATGTTCGTTTGTAACATATGTGACTGCGAAGTGAGAATGACAAAGATACCAAATCACAAGGTTTTCTTTTTGGTGTTTGATTTTTATATTTTTTCCGTAAAGGGTTTGATTGATGATATGAAAATAAAACATGATAAATATGTTTGAATGTTTATTCAAACAAGAGGAAATCATAGTTGTTAGTTAATGGTAGTCAATATATAAGACAATAGAGTCACTTTCAGAATACCAAAACAAATTTCAACATAAATTACTAAATGAATTCTTTGACCAGTAAACCTATTTTGAGACGGTTAATACAAACTAACATACAATTTCATCGGTATGACCTTACTAATATTTTGAGACGATTAATACAAAACTAACGTACAATTAATTGCTCTAAGGTGAAAAGGCATATTTGGGATGGGGGTTTGGGTTCATTGGCTTGGATATAGACACCGCAAATGGCATGAGATAGGATTTGGGATCGGTGGCGGATTTGGAAAATAAAACAAGGGGTAACATTTTATAAAAATTATTTTAAGGGTGACAAAAAATTTACATTAAAATTCCTTGCATGTCTAATTTATATGTTACTAAGTTCGTATTTAGCATAAAAATTGATCATACAGTTAGTGTTTTTTTATGATTCTTACTTACTTAATCGCTTTTAATCCTTTATAGTTCATAGAACTGTTACCTTTTGATTACATTAGATGCTTATATATGGATACATTCATTTTGATTTATGGTCTTCATGTTCCTTTGTAACATATAATCTTTTCACAACATTCAAAACTTTGGTTGTTATGCCTACTGGTAATGCCATCTCTATATAGTCAATGTTTTTACCTATATGCATTAGTTTGGTTTTACTTCAATATTTGGAAAATGCTTTATGTTAGGATTTAATTATTACTACTGTTACTAACTTGATATATTTATCCTGTTTTATGTGTTTTACTTAGTGTATTTAAACACTTTGATAGTCAAATTGGTGTCATTATACCTACAAAATTGTCATTAATGTCCTTGAAACTATGTTGTTCCAATTTTCATAGATCTTTCTCAAAACTAAGCAAACATGATTCACGCTTTTATAACTACTGCTGTTGGAAACTACCATTCGAAACTGGTAAAACTTACCTTCTTATAACAAACTGTATTATTTCTATTGTATTTCTTTGTTCTCCTTCAACTAACAAAAAAAAAAATTATTGCTTCAGCTTCTACCACAGTGTTATGATCAGTTCAAGAAAAATAACAGTTTTCCCGTTGGTATTGCTTTGCTAATACACGATGATCTCGGATATTGGTTTGTTGAAATAGTTGAAGAATCTGGTTCTTACTTTATGCTAAAGGAATGGGATAAAGCCGTGATCGAATGTGACATCAAGGATGAAGATATCATATTTTTCAAGTACATAGGTGGTCTTATATTCTGCTTCGATATAATAAGGAAAGACATAAGTCGACAGCGTGCAAACATATTCCACTTCCCGATCTTAGATCTTTCAAAATGCATGGTAAAATACTCAATTTCATTATACTTAATAAGTTTATATTCTTTATAATTAACTTC
The DNA here is from genome assembly GCA_032199755.1 of Ambrosia artemisiifolia. Taxonomy (NCBI): domain Eukaryota; kingdom Viridiplantae; phylum Streptophyta; class Magnoliopsida; order Asterales; family Asteraceae; genus Ambrosia; species Ambrosia artemisiifolia. The sequence continues at coordinate 28,163,769 of CM063516.1, read as the reverse complement.
TACATACTTTATATGCAGCGCTTACCTTTTGAACATGCTAGCCGTTACTTTACCGATAAAGACCTCAAATCTCCTATTGCCTTTCACTTTGGCAGTACGCGTCAATGGTTAGTCAAAGTCGATAAGCTTTTCAACAATTATTATTTAACTGATGGATGGAACAACGTTGCTACAACTTTGAATCTATAATTGGGAGATTCTTTGCTTTTTGAAAAAGAAACAGACAATTCTTTCAATCTGTTGCTTTTTCTTCGTGATGGAACCTTTGTTGATCCGAAAAACAATCACCACATCAAAACAGGTGCATTTCTTACTCAATAACTACTTAGCCTTATTTCCTTCAATTAAAACTATGTTTAACAACATAATCATGTTTACGTTTATCACGCTATAGTTGATGATGAAACCGTACAACTTCCTCCTGCTGTTAAACTTGATGAAGGCCCTTCTGAACCACAGTTCAACACATCAAACAATGAAGGTACAATTCTGTTCAAAAATAACAATACATTACCTTCATTACAGGAATATAATATTCTTAATCACATCATCTTAAGCACTTAAATATTGTTCCAGCTATTGAAGTAATAAGCATTTCATCTACTGAATCAACTGCTTCTGAACAATTTGAAGAAATATTAGCTGACTATTATAATGCTGCTGAAAATGCTCCTGATTATGAACATCCTGAAAATGTCAATAATGTTGAAGTAAATGATAATCCAGTTCAAGATCTACAGATTGAAAAAGAAATTACCTATCGATTTGTAATACTCTCCTTCATTATTTCATTTTCAATACTACTTATAATAATGATAATTTATTCAGATTTTATTACTCTTTTAAACTTTTACTTATTCGTTATTTCAGAGGTTTCCAATGCCGTTTGGTCGAAGTGCAGAATTTGAAAATGGCCAAGAAATTACTTTACATTTTGAAGATCAAATCATGTTGACCGCCAAACTTCGAGCTGAAACTTCAAGAGACGGTGTCAGGTTTGCTATTTCTTCATGGAAAACATGCATGCACAAACTTGGATTACAGAATGGATGGAAGTACCGTTTACGATATAACAAGGATGAAGGCGAATTGGGCTTTTATATTGCGTAGAAACTATTATATAATTATCTTCAGGTTCATTTTGTTGCCATGTTACTTTGTGTTAAAACTTAAATGTTCCTTCATGTCCTTTCTTAGCATAACCGCTTTTACTTCTCTTAATGTAGTGATTGCAAGTTGTTGACTTAATATAACAGTTTATGAATCTTCTTATGCCTTTGTGTTATGGGTTTTAAATTTGTTTTTTTTTTTAAAACTTCACATATTGTTTTTTTCTTACTACTATGAAACCATACAACTTCTAACACCTTATGTATTCAAAACTATTGTTAATGCCATAATCAAAAGCCCAATCCAATTACCATTACCATAACAACCCAATATCATTTAAATTGTTAATTGCATAATCAAAAGCCCAAAACAAAATAGCATAATCAAAATACAATATTTATACTTTTGCTTTTCACAAAAATAATTTCTTACTATTACTTTTTTTTACTTATAGATCAAAAATTCTTTTTTGCATTACTAATTTTTAAATATTGTATATACTACATTCAATATTAAAAAATACAACCCGGGACGCCCCCCGGGTAAAAACTAGTATATATATAAAAGAAAGCATATATGTCCTTTGAGAGTGCCACGTGGCTTAATAATTGAGTGTTTTTGGTGTTTTTGAGTATTTTTCTAAATTTATCTCTCTATCTCTCAATTCTCAATTACTAAAATTAAATTGAGTTATTTTAGGAAAAAAAATTTAAAAACAAATTTAAATTTTTCTCTCTTATCTTCCTCCCATAATTTATAAACATAAATATCTTTTATATTCGAGATTTTTTAAATAAAAAAATTACACCAAATTAACGAGCGTTTTATTATCTTTCCAACGAGTACCATAGTGCTATATAAAAACGAAAAAAAAACCGACTATTTTTTGTGGGGTTATATTCATACAGAAAAAAACACAAAGTGTTCAGGTTATTCATTAATCATGTTTTTTCTTTTAAACCAGGTTCTTATCTACGATGTTGAAATTCAGCTCAATCGCCATGTTATCATTGGAATTTTACTCTTTTCGTGATTTGAGTTTTCTTTTTTTTAATCATTTTTTATTAAATCATATTAAATTTTTCAACCCCGGGACCTTCCCGGAGTAATCAGCTAGTAATTTATAAAAAAATGACTATTAGAGTAACAATAATATATTTACCATCACTAAGTTCTTATGCATACGTTAAAAGTTTTAGGAAATCACATGTTAGATTCACAAACCTATCACGAGCATGTTTAGAAGGTTGGTTGAAATAACCATCACAAAATGACTATGTGTAACCTAATTACTTGACTTTAGGTAAAATTCGGTGCCTAACCTTTCCTTCACAATGTAACTTATTACCAAATTATGACGTATGTTTTTTAAGAATTTTAAGTTTGAACTAAACGTGTTATTGAAATTTGGGACATAGAGGACTTTGAAACTTATATTACATCATAGCATATTGAATTATTCACATATGAGTTTTGTGGATTTGTTGCAAGTTTTAAGTTTGACTTATATCAAACTTAATCGGATGGATCTCCTCCAGTAGTTCAGCAATTGTGTGATCTAAGTTATTAGATCATCCGTAATGGTTAATGCCTTTTAAGGGGCATTTTATGTCATATCAACATCATAACGGCCCTTAAAAATGTGTAATGGTTAAACCCCTCAATGAGCTTTTACTAATTACTCTCCATATTTTTTCTCCTCTTTTGGGATTGTTATAGAAATGCTCATCACTCTTCATGGCCCTATAATGCCTGGAGGGACGGCGTTGGAGGCGTTATCATACTCATTCATGCCCTACATTAGCTATTACGCATGGTCTAAGATTTATGCATGGTCAAAGATTTATTAACCAAACAAAAAAAAAACTTTGTGAAGATACAAACGAAGGAAAAAAAACATTAGAATTGTACTAAAAAAACTCAAATGTTTTGGTAATTAGATCAATCGATAAGAAAAGTTTTGATGACCAGATGATGGAATGGGTGTTAAAGAATTTAAATGTTAAATCTTATATGTTTTTGTGTGTTGTTATGAATCGAATTGAATAACTAGGAGAAATCGATGTTTTGTAGGTTAAAAACGAAGATTGGACGTATTTTATAGGATGAAAATGGATTGGAATTGAAGATCATAATGGATGACGTGATAGAGGGTTGAAAAACGAAGACGTGGCCGCAAATGGCGAAGAAAACAGAGTTAAAACGAAGAAGTTATAAAGAAAACAAGAAGCTGAGAAAACTGTTGATCGCTTACGACCATCTGGTTATGGGAATCTTTTAAAAGTAAAAAAATTAGGGTTTTGGATCTCTTCCATTCAAAACAACACGGGGCGACTAAGGGCAACCATAGGGGTGATTTTCAAAGGTTTTCTCACCATTCCATTGCATCCAATCAATCCTTAATCACCCATCATGCAATCTTACACCATAATTGAAGATCAATTAGTCACTATGAGCGGCTAATCTTTTCGTGGTTTCCTCCAGGTGGAGTATTCTTGTAAGTGGATGATTGTTTCTAGTTTTTCTTTGTAATTGAGATTGATAATCTAAGCGTTCGATGCTTTTTGCTTAGTGATTTGTTAGTTTGATTGTAAATGGTTGATTTTATCTAAAACCTACTTTTGATTCTTTCAATTCCCGAGAGTTCTAGTAATTGAGATATATTAGATTTTTTTTGAAAGGCAAACTTTATTAACACACAACAACCACCAGAGGATCTCCAAGACGGAGACCCCCAACAAAAAGTTACCTTACATCAAACGTAAAAGAAAGCCAATCCGCCCACCCAACCGTAACCTTATTACATCTATTCGAAAACCAAAGGAAACTCAACGCTTTTACATCCGCTACAATATCGGTCACGTTCCTTCTAACCTCTTTAAATATCCTCTCGTTTCTCGCCTTCCAAATCCGCCAACATGTTATAACTATGATCCCATGCAATGCTAGCCTCTTCACCGAAGGCAGCGTTTGATCACTGAGCGGAGTAAGAATGTCGCTGACCGAGAAAAAATAGAATGGAGGAAATTTCAACCAATTTGCTACCCCATGCCAAACCCCATTAGCCACAATACAAGCCGTGAATAAATGATCCACACACTCCTCTTGGTCTTCGCAAAAAATACACATACCGTCCTCAACTTGGATATTTCTCCTCATGAGCGCCTTCTTAGTCGGTATCTTATCCATTAGGAGCCTCCACATAAAAATGTTGCATTTGATAGGGACCCATTTGCACCATTTGTACATACCTCCTGATTGATTGCTATCCTCATTATGTAACCATTTTTTTACTTCCGAAACAGAAAATTCCTCCTTCGAACCGCCATCCCAATACCACCGGTCATCTTGTTCCGCCAATTCTTGACCCGCCAGCACTTGCGCAAGGCCATACAGCTGTTGTAGCTCCAGGATCAAAGCCGGAGCCCTCCTCCAACTCGACAAGAAACCACCATTATCCGAAATCCTGTCACAAACCTTGCATCCTTTGTCAGATTCCAAACGAAATAACTCGGGAAACATATTTTTTAGTGAGGTTGGAGCCACCCAGGGATCAAGCCAGAACTTAATCTTGCTGCCGCTGCCTAACTTCCCACGAATCATACTAATGCTGTTTCTATCTCCCACTTTAAGATGAAACCCATTATTCACTATTTTGTACCACGAGCCCGCATAACTTTGGGAAGCTGGAAAAACATCCCACTTCCGAGTGGAACCGTGAACACTATCCACAACTCGTCTCCATAAAGCGTCGGGTTCATGACGATATCTCCAAAGCCACTTCGTCAAATATGCATTGTTACAATCTACTAGCTTCCGAACCCCCAAACCTCCTTGGTTAATTGGTCTAGTAACCACATCCCATCCCACCCAATGCACCTTCTTAACCTCCTCGTTTCCACCCCATAAAAACTTCTTGAGCAAACCTTCCAATCTATTAACGATCCCAACCGGAGCTTTGTATAATGAAAAATAATACGATGGAAGACTCACCATGACTGACTTAACAAGCGTTAGCCTACCCCCAATAGACAAAGTCTTCGATTTCCACTTAGAGAGTCTATCCTTAAAAACTTTAATGAACGGCTCCCAATTATTAACCCTCGACATATTGGCCCCAACCTGAATACCAAGATACTTAAAAGGAGTGATCCCCGAACAACACCCCATCCCCCTCGCCATATTACCAACTTGGTCGTTATTTACACCGACACCATACAAAATAGATTTATGAAGATTAATTCTAAGGCCCGAACACATGTGAAAAATCCGGAGCATACGTCTCAAACAAATAAAGTTACCTTCGGACCACTCACCCATAACCATTGCATCGTCAGCGTATAAAAGATGAGAAATAACCGGGCCATCCTTAGGAAGAGAGACACCCCGAAACGCCCCAACATTACACGCTTTATTAATAATACCGGAAAACGCTTCCATGAGTATAATAAATAAAAATGGAGAGAGCGGATCACCTTGCCTTATACCCTTCCCACAATCAAACTCAAAAGTCGGCGAGCCATTCACCAGAACCGAAGAGCGAGCTGACTTAAGGATACCTTCAACCCACATACACCACATCTCCGGGAAGTTCATTTGCCTCATAACCGAGATCAAAAACGCCCAGTTAACATTGTCATAGGCCTTTTCAAAGTCGATTTTAAACATAAATAACTCCTTATGGTTCTTCTTAGCCCATGCTAAAATTTCATTAATCAACAGAGGGCTATCAAGAATGTATCTCCCCGCCACAAAAGCCGATTGGGTCTCATTTATAATACTATCCATCACCATCTTCAACCTGTTAGCCAGGACTTTAGAAATAACTTTACTCACCACACCTATTAGGTTAATCAGCCTGTACTCCCCTAATGTAACCGGATCTTTTATTTTAGGGACCAAGGTAATGAACGAAGATGCTACTCCACGATTAATAGTACCTGAATCCGCAAATCTCCCCATGATATCAACAAAATCGCCGGAGAATAAATCCCAATACCTCTTTATGAAACGAAAACTAAAACCATCGGGGCCCGGAGCTTTATCACTGCCACATTGGAATACCGCCTCCTTGATCTCCTTTTCCACAAACGGCCCTGAAATCAAATTCACTTGTTCCACACTCAGCGTTTTCAACCCAAAACATTTTAACTTTGGTCTAGACATATCATCTTCCACGAACTTCCTGCTAAAAAACCGTAACACCTCTCTTTTGATTTCTTTCGGTTTGGTAACCCATTCGCCATCAACCGAGAGCCCCGTGATAGCATTCGAAACCCTTCTACTATTGATTGCACCATGGAAGAACCGAGTGTTTTCGTCACCCTCCTTTGCCCACTTCATTCTAGATTTTTGCTTGAGATCTTTCAATTTGTACCACTCCAACTGTTTAATACGTTTCTTGGCCTCTACAAGCGACCATAATTCTTCTTCATTCAAATCCCTTTCCTCCAATATTAACTCCAACATATTAACCTCACCTTTGAGAATCTCCCATTCCTCTAACTCGGCTTTAACAGTAACCTCCTTCCACTCCTTGATTTTGGATCGCAACACCTTGAACTTTTGTAACAACTTTAAATCTGGGTCCCCTTGATACTCGAAATTGATCAACGCTTCTTTTACAATCTCATCAAAACCTTCTCTACAAAGCCACGAATTATAAAACTTGAACGGCTTAGCACCAAAGTTCCGGGACACTATTTTTAACATAAGCGGAAAATGGTTCGAACCATTACGATTCAACACCCGATACTCCGCATTTGGCCATTCGATCCAAAATGACCAATCCACGAAGATCCTGTCAATTCTACTCATCTTATTTCCACCCATATACGTATACTTGCGGCCCTTCAAAGCAAACTCGAACAAACCCGAATCCTCCACAAAATCATTAAACTCACTAGAATCCGTCGCATTAAAATGAGAATTACGTCTATCTTCCGGACCTCTGACACTATTGAAATCACCACCAACAATCCAAAACCCACCATCATCCGTAATAAGCGACTTTAACAAACTCCATACTGCCCTTTTATCATTTATTCTTTGAGGACTATGAACATTAATACACGTGACCTTCCTACCATCATTCTTCAAGAAACCGGACACCACCAAGACATTCCTATCTTTGAATACCGAAGACTTTGTAAACACTTTAGGATTCCACAAAGAAATTAAGCCCCCAGATCGCCCCGTAGCATCTACATGCTCAAATTCGAACTCATCCCTACCCCAGAATCTACTAACATTAACATTCTCCAAAGATTCGAACTGAGTTTCTTGCAACATAATAAAGCTTATTTCATTCGCCAACTTCAACTCCCTACACCAAGAGCTCTTACTATCCGATCCTAGTCCACATACGTTCCAAGATATTACATTCATTGTTCCACACCTTGAAAACCTTCTTCCCTAATTACCTTCTCCAGCGCCTCTCCATAACGTTCAAAATTTTCCACCCCTAATTCATTACCAAGATTAACCGTTTGACTTACCTCCACCCTCACATCATTAATACCCCCTACATCTTGTTCCAACACTACGTCCCCACCCCCAACATTTAAATCAGGAACATTGGAAGAGACACCCACGTTACCCACCTGTTGATTGTTATAAGTTGACCTTCCATCCCCATTGATCGCATAAATGAATCTATCTAGATCAAATAAGTCTTCTCCTTCCCTTGCTCTTTTCTTCGGACGTTCTTGAGCCGTAGGCGATGGAGATTTCTGAGCTCTAGCTTTTTTCCGAAAACCCCTCGGCTTCTTAGACTTAATTGCTTCCTCCCCACCCTTATCAATCCCCGAACCCAGGCTCACATTGATATCACCTTCCACTCTATCATGAGCGACCTCACTATCATGCCTGTTATCCAAACTCACATTGTCCATCTCATTTTCCGCCCTCTGCAAACGACTCACCTCACTACTCTCCTCCACTACCATATTTGGGATCTCATCCGTGCATACATCCCTACCATTTTCATTACTCAAGTCTTCAACCGAATCATCCCCAAAGTCTTCCACACAATCTGGAACCCACTCCTCTAACTCCTCTTCCACAAGAACATCATAGACTCTGTCCTTCCATTTGACTGGAACCACTTCATTAATCCTGGTAAACTTCTCACATAAAATACCAACCACAACCATAGCGAGATTTTTCTCAGTCTCATCCGGTTCAGCGGAATGAATGACTGATCTAAATCTACATCCAATCATGTCAACATTCTCTTTATCAAGCAAGCTCAAAGGTAACCCCTGAATTCTTAACCACGCTACCCGTTCTCTCGTGATCTCTTGTCCTTCCCATTTATCCAGACTACCAAAACAATCCTTCCAAACTTCTTTGTTTTGAACGAACCTCTCCATACAAGCAACAGATTCAAATACCAAGATCGCCCACAAACCTCCCACGTACCTAATCCCCACACTAGCCTGGCCTACAGAATCCAACCAGACTCTCAACTTGATCAACCTTTCAAAATCAATCACCCTACCCACAGCCCCACAACCGTTCCAAAACAATCTACCCTTAAACTCAGCATCCACCACGATCTCAGTATTTTTGAGGATATTAGGCGGATCTATATTTAGCAAAGTCTCCCTAAACGATCGCCCTTCAGTCCCCCCACCTCCACTCTTCTGAACTTCCGCAACCGGTTCCATTACTACCTCGTTGGTGCTATGATCATTATTAACGTTATCCTTCTTCACTGGAGTCCACCTCTTACCCTCTTTCCAATTCATTCTCTCCCCATCTACAAACCTTGCCAAAGCAATAAACAACTTGTACGACCCTATCCAAACATCTTTCAAATCGTTTTCCAAACCCACCGGATCCCTCACATTGACGAAAGAAACAAAACCAAAACGCTTACCAAGTTTGTCGTATTTACGCGCAATGTACGTGTTCTGGATATTACCGAATCCTTTCAACACCGCTACCAAGTCGTTGGAAGAACAACCTTGAGGAAGGTTTGAAACAAAATACTTCGTTACATGCACGTTCACCGTTTTCGTTGACTCCCCTTTCTCCATACGTGTTCCTTTCCTAGCCGGAGCATCATACCAAGTGTCGATCTTGTACTTCTCCTTCCCTGCCATGCAGATTTTCGATTGGATATCCTGTTCGCCGTTTTTCTCCTCTTAAGTTTTCTTGAGATATATTAGATAGGGATTGGGTTTGGTAATTAATTGATAATCATGTGATAACATTTCATTGTTTATCAATCAAAGTACTTAGTCATCATTTATGACAATCAACTAATTAATTATTTTAATCATGTCTATGTGATTTTCTCAATTAAAACTAATTACTTGAATCAATTGTGAATCTAAAACCTGAAGGAATCACATTCTCAAACAAATCGAATTTCACTTTTCTAACAATTAATTAAGGGTGAGGCTAACGTAAAAGGAGGTTAGCATAAAAAGTATAAGAAACATTATTAGCCATAGATTAAATTTGATAATCAAGGGCACGATGGTAATTTTTTAGCGTCATTAAAGTTTCACCCCCATTTTTAAAACGGCTATAACTTTTTTATACGACATTATTTTTTTTTAAAAAAAAAACTATACCATAAAAACAAGCTTTTCATCATCTTTCATTTCCATACCATATTGCTATAATTTAAAAAAAAAATTGTTGCTTTGATAACTTGCGTTTTATTGAGGGTATACTTGCGTTTTAGAAACGCAAGTTATACCTGATAAGACGACCTGGTAAAATGACCTGATCAAACGCAAGTTATAAATGATAAAACGCAAGTTATACATGCTGAAACGCAAGTTATACCTGATAAAAAAAGACATGGAGCAGAGTTGCTTCTAATGTTCTCGAAGGAATCCAGGTAATTGTTATTTCATAAAATCAGGAGAGAATACATATTTTGAGTGAGTTGTATCTTTATGGTCATGACGTACAAGACAAGTTCACGTAATTATCCGTGAGATTTGCAAATCTTTGGTTGCATATATACTTGTTATCGCTTAAACGCCTGATATTTTATATATGAAAATAATAATAAATACATGTGTCTATAGGTGATATAGTGTCAAATATCACATTACCATTAACTAATTGGATTTTCCTGTCTTGATGCAGATCTGACAGACCAGCTTTGCTAAAACGCAAGTTGTATCATGATAAAATGCAAATTACCAACCCAGCAAAAAAAATATGTTTTTAAAACAAAAGTATAGCAATAGGGTATGCAAAAGAAAGAGGAGAAAAAGCTTGTTTTTATGGTATATTTTAAAAAAAATAATATCGTATGAAAAAGTTATGGACGTTAAAAAAATGAAGGTGGAACTCAACCATTGTGGGTTATATCTATTTTGCCCTTCTCCTCCTCTTTTAGAAACTCAACGTAAACTTTTTCCCCTTTAATCTCATCCATTGATTTATTTTGATCAAAAGCCCAAAATACTTCTTATCCTTTTTACGTTAAACTACTTTGTACAGTAAACTTTCTGATTAATTAATTAGTAGTCAATAAATTAAAACAAACATTTTCACAGTACTCGTGGTTCAACACCTGACTTACCATATCTAATAAAGTAACAAGAAAGTCATTTAGTATTAGAGGGTGTTTGGGATTGAGTTTGGAAATACAAAAGTTCTTTTGGTCAGAAGTGCTTATTGGCGTATGACTTTTTGAAAAGGAGTTTTAAAAAAAGTGTTTGGATTAGCTTTTGGGATGGGAAACGTCAAAAAGTCAATAGATTGTTTTTTTAAGTGTTTCGCTTAACTTATTGTAAATATTGGTTGTATGGATGGTAGATTTGTAATTTTTTTTTTCCAAAAGCCAAGATTTCTAACTTCTCAAAAACAGCTTTTCCACCCTTAAAATGTCACACCCCAACCGATGGCAGGATACATCGAGGTGTGACTTGTGATAGATTGTTCAAAGGCTTCATGATACTAGAATTTATGACAATATAATTTAAAGAGGATTTCATTTCATAACATTTAAAAGTCCAAAAGAACTACAAATTTGTTCCAGATAGGAAATACAACATTCAAAATAACAAAATTTAAATGGTGTGTTTCTAAGTCCATTCCTATCAAGTTTTCTTGAATCGCTGCATCAAATATTTCCTGCAACATGTATAAAATATTCATCAACACATAAAGTATTGGTGAACATACTAGTTTTGGTTTACATACATAGTATTAAGATGTTTACTCCAATCTTCATGCTACAGTTTTGCACATACAGAATCATACAAAAGGCATAATCAACACATGTTTGCACTACTTGACCTAACACCGAAGTAATAAGCTGGTAAAACTTAACATGACCCAGTTAGGGGGCGGGGTGCTACTCCTATAGCGCTATACATGTTAAGGGGGTTGTATGCTAAGCGACATTTGTATGTAAAGTTTAAATTCTAGCATGGCATAGTTTATAAGCATGTTTAGTAGATTGAGCATGTGAGTATGAAAGTGTTTAGTGTGTTTGCATAGAATACATGTTAAGCCCCCAAAGTGTTAAAGAGTAAAAAGGGGAACAAGTATGAACTCACCTTAGGGTGCGTTTAGTTAAATTCCATTAAGAGTCTTGAGAGAGTTTTAGCTCCGGTTAAACTAGAGTTGGAAAAGGAATGGGTTTAGATTCGGAGGAATGATTCAACAGTTCAAAGAAGTCATGCATTTCCTTTAAGGAAAACCAAAACACAAACCATCTTTAAGATGATTCGGATGGTCAAGAGTTAAAGTTAATAACCTAGCACAAAACCACCATGAAGGTGATTCGGATGGTGAGAGTTAGAGTTAGGAATGTGAATCCATTTTAAAGAGTTTCATGTCATTACCACTTTGTTTATAGATTAAACATGGGTCTTAGACAAAGGATTTTCCCATTCTTGTATGGAACGAATCCGAGTTACAAGAAGGGTCAAGAAATTGGTAAGGTATGAATGTATCCACAAACCTTCCAAGTTATTAGATTACTAGATGAAGAATGAAAGTTTTGAAAGTATATATGAGTATTACATAATATAACTAGGAGATTAGAGTAGAGTATGGTGACTTTGTTTGGATGAGCCTTGGCTTTCCTTTGTCAACCATTAACCATAACACAAGTCCATCCAACATTGAGTTGTTGGTGAACTCGGTTGGTATCACTACAAATAATATTCTCGTGCATAAAAACAATAGCAAATAACCACCTTTGAGGCCTCAAATCGGTGTCCCACTCGTGTTTATTTGCCTTAGCAAACTAGAGTAAGGTCCTAGAGGTTTCTCCAAGAGGTTAGAAGAAGAGAAGAGGTGAAGAAAGTGGAAGAAAAGTGGAGATTAAGGCTTTGCAACTTACAAAATTTGAGCAGAATTTTTGCTTGATGTTCTTGAAAGATTAGAGAGATTTGGGAGCGATTAGAGAGTGTGGGAAGTGTTTAGGAGGTGGTGGAGGTTGGTATTTATAAGGAGGATGGAGGTTGGGGTAATAAAGAAGGTGGTTGGGAGTTAGAAGGTGAGTGAAAAATAGTTAATGAAGGTGGTTAGTAGTTGGTAAATATTTATAGAAAATATTAATAAATAAAACCTTTATAAACTATAAATATTGTTATTAATAAAAATATATATGCATGTATTTTTGTTCGTATATGTATACGTGTAAAAAAATGGTTAAAACGAAAGTATATAAAATTTTGACGATTTTAGCTGCCACTGAATCTTCATTACAACAAGTGGAAAAATGCGGATATTACATAAAAGCCAAAAGTCAAAACAGAAAGTGCTTTTGGGTTACACAAATAGCTTGTTGACTTATTGGTTTTTTGGAAAATCCAATAAGTCAATAAGTTTTTTTTGAAACTTAATCCCAAACACTCTCTTAAACTATGGGGAGTGGGGGGGGGGGGGGGGGGGGGGATAAATAGCCATGTGGCATTTGTGGGCTCCACTTTTCACCCCCCAAAAAAGTGGGGGGGGGGGGGAGGGGAAGGTAGACATTAGTCGACACGTGACATTTGTATTTTTTTATTTTTTTAATAAACTAATTAAAAATACATTACTTGTATAAAAAGATAATTAAAATCATAATAATTAATAAGAAAATTACATAAAAAAACCTAAAAATTAAAAAACCTAAAATAAAAAATAAACATAAAAAATCCAAACCAAACACCTAAAAATATAAAAAAACTACATATTATATTTTTCCATGATCTCACGCTTAATTTTGTAACATCATCTCTAACTCGGGACCAGTGAGGTGATCGACGGGCATAGCGAGAAATTTCATATCTTTGGGCTTTTCTTTCAAAGTCATTTTTCTTTCAAAGGATTCGCGAACGCTTCTCTTCTCCTCGAGCCTTTGTTGTTGAATGATATTGAATTGAATGATGTTAGCATTTAAATCGTCCAACTGACCGGTGTAAGTACCTTTACCCGATCCCGAACCCGAGCCTGAACAGGTGATTTTTGGGCCCTCTTTTTTTGCCTTATCTCGACCGGCTGGGCGACTCAATTCCTCGTCGAACTCATCATCATCCAGGTTAATTTCCTCCAAGTTTTCACGACCAACCGAACGGTTATGAGATGAACTTGTTTTCGTCCTTTTTAATGAATCGCTAGCGCAGGGGACGTTCGCCCATTTTGAATGGTGTTTCGCCACTTGCCAACAATGCAAAAACTTGAAGTCCATACCCTTCTCGTCACGATAACATTTAAGCGCATTGGTTGTAGTCACCATCCGTCTCACCACTTTTTGGATAGTTTATTACGTGATAATAAAAACCCTTGAAAGCGTTCATTGCTCTGTTTATTTCGGTCTACTTGGACGAGAGACTATCTTTTGCTCGGAAGAACTCTCGGTCCATCAAATTATGGAACGCATTGTTTATCTCGATCCAAAAGTCGCTCTTGTGTCGATTATTTCCTAGTTAATTTTTTTTATTTATAGGTAAAAATATATATTTTTAACAACATATATTATGTTTAAAAAAGTATAAAAAATACATTGAGCCGAGCATTCCGACTCGCTTATCGAAGCTTTTGTTAAGGCGACCTCTTCGGCGGTTGTCCACTTTAACATGGTTCGGTTGGCGGCGACGATAACTTTCTCCTCATTAGTCTTTTTCTTATGACTTCTTCTTACAGTTTGTTTACCCGACGATGATCCAACAATATTTTGTGGTTGAGTTTTGAGTACGCTTTCGGGTAAGGTTAAAGGGGTTTATGGTTGTGTAGGAATGGAGGAATCGTCATATGAAAAATTGGCATAGACACGCCCACTAAGGTAAGACGCGAAATTGGCATATTCGGGACACGGTGTCTGAAATTGGGGTGGGTGGACGGTTTGCTATCGGCCGAACCGGTGGTGTATTCGGGTTTTCGGAGTAGTTGTGTGGGTTGTTCGGGTTAAAGCCTCGGTTGTATGGTTGCATTTTTATCAAAAGTATGAGGATTATATAAAAATAAAGATGCAGAATGGTGTGAAGATTGGTTTGAATGGGTTGGTTTTATATATTGGTTGGAATGAGTTGGAATGGTGTGAAAATGTAAAAAATGGTTGAGCCTTAATATTAATAATAATTTTTTTTTACCGTTTGAATCCAATGGTCATATGGCAAATTATTTTTTTTAAAAAATCTTTCCCCCTTCCCCCACGCCAAGGAGAATTCCCCCCACCCACCACCACCACCACCCACACACACTTATTTTGTTGACCTTTCGACTTTCTACTCATAAAAAGCAACAGTTGTGTCCAGGTTTGGAATTCTCCAGGCTCGATGAAGAAACAACAAATGTAACTTACTCTAAATTATCGGTAAGTTGGTTGATACACGTGATTGTTCAGGGTATAATCCTTCGCTCACACCATAGACTAAAACCGAAACCCTAGGAGAAATAAAGGAAGATGTAGTGAGGATATAATTGTATGCAAGAACACAAAGATATAAGTGGTTCGATCTCGTTGACCTATGTCCATTGTATAATATGAGATGTTCTTATTACTTGGAGGAGTTACAAGTGCAAAGAGAGGAAATACAAGAAGTATTCTAAGTCTATCTCACTAAGTATGTTGTTCGATGTGTAAGTATTGACCGAAGTTCTGAACCCTTGCTAAGGAGGAGTAGCCTCCTTTTTATAGGGGATGCATGTGAGAGAATGTATGACTTGTTCTGCTGGAATTCCACGTGGCGCGACGTGATTGGGCGCAGACGGTAGGCTTGCAAGTACAGTACTCTGACAGGCACTGTTCATAGCAGCATGGAGGAAACATGGGAGCAATCACGTTATTGTTCAATGTCAGTGGTTGTTGGACCACCCCTGACACGTGTTGCTCTCTGATTAGCGCAGAATGCACTCTACACCTAACCAGATCTTCTTAATTCTTGATCGACCGTACATCATCGTACTAGAAGACGATGTTACTTGATTATTCCGCGCGTTAGCCCACGCGCTGGGATTCCTTTGTGATGCTGACGTCACCTTTCAGATGTAATCCTGCACGCGTTAGCCCACAACTAAATATCTATCTATGTTGCTTAAAAAACCCAATTTCAATAAAAAAGATAATATTAATTTCATATGTTGGCTTATGTATATATCTTGACAGTGAAGATTTAATAAGTTTGGCGTTCAAATTTCATTCTTTAAGTCTGTTGCTAAATGAAATTATTTGTGATGATGTTGAAAATACCTTATTTTATTAAGCATGTCCAAGTTTTATAGATCACAATAAATGTTACATCTTAGTTCCAGTAAGAAATTTTCTACTAAAAGTCTCAAGAATACATTTAAGTGCAACAATTATAGTATGCTACAAATAATTACAATATGTTAAACATATTGAATTAATTTACATTTTACTTATGACGAATCAATTGATGAAAGAAAAGGTTTGAACTGAGAACCAAAAATTCAAACATCTGTACACAGTATACGTCCAAACAAATGACTTGACTATTCGTTAAATATATTTCACAGTTACATTCAATGGTTTCATCTTGGTGTCACGATAATTGGTAACTTCCGTCTCGTCTTAACTGTAGGAAAATACACTATTTGGTCCTCTTCGGCAACCCAAGCGTACGTCGTTACAAGATGGTGAAGAAAAATACTAATCTCGAGCCTGGAGAATTCCAAACCCGGACACAACCGTTGTCCACCGCCAAACGGTGTGAACTTGTTGCTTTTGACACTCGCTCCGGTTTTCTGCATACGGTTATAGATATCATGAAGGATAGAGCGGGTTGGGTTAGGGTCAAAGCAAAACGTTATATCAAAACATAGACGATTATTTAAAAAAACGTGTATTTGAAATTTTAAAATAATGAAAAAACTAAATTATACGTTAAATGAAAATAGAAAAAAAGATTTACAACTCACTTAAGTCGCTATCTCAAATAGCGACTTCACTTTTCAAATTTTGAAGTCGGTATCTTGAATAGCGACTCATCCGCAAATAAAAAAAAAAAAGAACTCAATACCATTAAGGGTTTTGAAAACAACCCATTTTTACCAATTATTTGTAAATTTTCTTTTCCGAATTTTGTAACAACGGGATAAATATTAACGAAGAGTCGCTCTCAATGTATAATCAATTTTAAGTACTGCGAGAACCATATAAGTGTTTATGCAATTCTCGCGTTTTTCTACTTAAAATTGTTTATGTATTGAACGCTACCTATAAACGAAACTGTATAATAAAAATCATGAGCTACGTGTAAACCGCCTGACCCATTTGACATATATCATTTTCGGATAACTTATAGTAATATTTTACTCGTTTGAAAAACAACCCGAACCAACACGTTTTTACGGGAAGAAATTATTTACCTCCCATCTCCATGGATCAAACTCATCAGGATTTGCATAGTTCTCTTCGTCCATATGAACAGAAGTCAACGATGCCAGAACACACCATCCTTTCGGGATCAAATAGCCGTTAATTTCTACATCTTCAAGAGCTTTTCTCCAGATCGCGTTGATGATATTCGCCATCCGAAGAGTTTCACTTATCACCTAAAGATTGGATAAATTTCTTTAAAAATCCTGCTATAACCTTAAACTTTTGAAGCTACAGTCAGTGACGCGAAACTTACGCCTTGAGTAAACTCCAAAGACACGTAATCAGTCCACGCATACTCTTCACCCAATTCATCCTTTTGTTTCTTTAATTTGTCGTTTTCATCCTGCCATTTACATAAAACTCGTTCAAAATATTGTAATGTGTTGTAATGGGTCAAGACAGTTTGGACTGCGACACTGCGTACACTTTTCTGTCCCTTTTAACATAAAATACATATGCATTTATATATTTATTTTGTTTTTCACTCATTTGACCCATTTGAGAAAAAATAAAACACAAGGCGAGCTACTTACGACAAGACAAGCGAGAGCTGTAGGATTGTCGCTTAGGTATTTGATAGCAAGGGTCATGATCATGGGCACTGAGTCCTCTCCCGGGATCATCATCTCTATGATGTTCCCGCTTATGAAATCCAATGGTAGCCGTTGTTGGGTCCCATCTGATTCACCTGTATCCCTTAACAACACATCAATCACATCATTCGGCAAACCTGAACTCTTTGCTTCGTTCTTCTCCATTGCAGTTTTCCTATCATCTACTATCTTTCTCACCATCTTTAACATTCTCTCTTTAGCCTGCAAACAAGTTAAGACTTGAAGTCACGATCCACTAAGATTCAGTACTTGTAATTTGCATTTGCTATGAATTAAATTACCTGGAGAGACTTATACATTCGGAAACCTGGAAGTTTGACAGGTAAACAAATCAAGCCTTTGATGACTTCCATGAATTCTCTCTTGAGGAACTCCATATCTTCACCGGGCTCCACGCTCATCAACAACCTCACAAGGATTGCAAAAGTAATCTGTTTCATATAACAAAGATGACGCTTCAGATAATAAGACACGCAGATAGGGAAAATGAGCCCTTACCCACATCAAATTTTATAAAAAGTAACCTTCTTTACTGATCTTGATGAAATTCTATGTAGGTGTAAGTTCAAGATAATGGTCTGTTTGACCAAAAAGTCAAAGGTTTTACATTAATCCATGAAGCTTTTAATGCTTGAACAAACCGAAATGAGCATTACCCAAATCAATCTCTACTACAACAAACATTTGTCTGTAAGTTTATAAAATTCTCATATATAATAGAATCAATCAACCTAAAGTCCTAAAATTGATCTGTTTGACCATAAAAGTCAAAGTTTTTACCTTTTTGGTTTCATCTTGAAGGTAAAGAGGTTGCTGTGGATTTTCGCGGTCCATCCAAGAGGACAATGTGAGTTTGACTGATTTCTGGATATCTTTGGTTATTCGCGCTTTGAATTGAGGAGACCTCAAGAAACCGCCAACAATGGCATGCAGTCGTTTTTGCAAACCTCCATTCATTTGCAATATTGATGATTCACCAAGCAACTCAATGACTGATTTGGGATAACTCGGTATGAATACATTGCCCTGGTTCTGTAAAACAACTTTGTTCACATCTGGGTCAGTCGATACGATGATTGGTCTACCCAAAATGTGTGTCTTGAACACCTTCCCATAACTGTGGAGATTAAAACACAAGTCTTTTAGGACTTAAATGTTGGGCTAAACTCTAAGGTGATAAGATAATTGCATAAAGGGTCCCAATGACAATCACAAAAGCAATCATTAATATCATATACACACATATATAGAGAGAGATGGGTTAGTTAAAAATGTAAGACTTCAAAAATCCCATAAACACGCGTAGATATTGTTTTAGTTGTGACATATAAGACGTGTTATGAAATAGGATAATATACACTCTTCTATCATATCTAGTGATATTTTAATAAAACAAGAGGGGTCTCAAGTTTGAATCCTAGAATTTCAATGCAGTCACCCACTTACTTTTTTTAAAAGCAAATTTGGATCACTAACTGATGCAGTTTTGGAAGCGCATCAAATGGCTCAAGAACAATTAGCAAACAAACTCTCTAAATTGAACCAGAGGTTCCATATACAAAGTTCATATAAATTTTATTTAACCAAAAACTCATGAAACAATAAACCTAAAGGTCACATTTATAGGATAAAAATCATAATTCAAAAGGAAACTAAATAAGATAAAATAGGAAATTCAAATTTAAAATAAATACTAGATACTCTAGATGCTCCCGCATCACTAACGGACCATTGGAGTATAATCGTGCCACAAGCGGAACTACCCAATTATATCCATCTCCACTAGGCAATAATGTCTATAGGACAATTCAGAAAGAAACCCAATAAATCCGGGAAAAACCCCCTTGTGGGAATAGAATCCAGAAACAAATGGTTTCTAAGCTTTATCTCACCTCCAAGATACCAATAGGCTATAATGCCACCGACACTCACCCTCTTACTTGATCAAATCATGAATACCCCTAAGAGTCTTTTTTTTTTCCTTTTAAATATATTACCGATCTCAATCATCTTAATTCTGTAAGGAACTTTAAAAGTTGCAAATTTTAAAATGGGAGAGAAATTATAAAATTCACGTAGTCATATTATAAAAAGAATAGTGATCATAGTAATGCATACCATCATTTCAAATATGAACATGTTGGGATGATCAAATGCACTTTTACATATCATTACATATTTTTAAATCTTAATTAATTAATTCATAAAATGATGTACAATTTCCCATCCTTAGTTTATTTCAAACTCTTTACACTTTTTACTAAAATATATCAATTCCAAACTAACTTTAAAAGTAACAAAGTACAAGTCCACATGCATAAAGTCCTAAGCATACAAAACACATAATAAACAAATGACTTACATAGACTTTCTTTTCTCCATGAAACTAACTGGACGAGAAGTGTACCCAGAAGCAATAAACTCTATTGTTTCTCCGATCACCGGCCAACCTGCGGTGCCTCTTGGTGGCTGCAGGCGGCGGTGGCCACCGCTCTCCTCTGTTTTGTTTTTTAAAACATATCTTTTGACTATCAAATATTTGTAGAATAATAATAATCCAAGAAACAATAGTGTGAAGATTAGATCCCAATATCCAAAGGCCCATGTCATGTTTTTGGATGTGTGGGATTGGGTGATGCGAGTCTTGGGTTTTGTTTAGATTTTGTAAATCCAAAGGAAGCAGAGAAGGAAAGAGGCCTTTTCTGTGATGAATGTGAGAGAAGGAAAGGACAGTTGTGTCATTCTCTTTTTTGCCTTGGGCTTTGTATTAATTTAATTGAATTGAATGAATGATATTTTAGAATAATCCAAAATTTTAATATTTAGATTTTTCTTTTAATTTTGAGTTAAGAGCATTCAAATTTCATATTCGAACATCCGTAATGGTTTGAGTGATATCTCTATTATATAAAGTGGGTATAAATGGTTGTGACTTGTGAGTAAAAGACAGAGAAAATATTTGAAGAAAACATTGTTCACCAGTAAATTTGAAGGAGTCACTGTTCATCCTCAATAATTTTTTAATATTTTTAAAAATGGTTGAGTAGAGCAGAGAGAAAAGATAATGATAAAAATATAGAATAAATATTATTAAATAGAAAAGGAGAGAGAAAGATGATGATTTTTGTGTAATTATAGAGATGAGGATGGAGCAGCTAATGTGAATGCTCTAATAGCCTAAACCGTCCCTATGATTTGGTGGTTTTTGCCAGTTCAGCCCAAAATCAAACTAATAGCTGAACAATCCAATACTTTCACGAAATCCGTCAAAACAATCTAATTTTTTAACGGGGTTAACTCAACTCAGTTAAGTTAGGAGCAAAATTGTCCATTTACCTTCTCTCTCCCTCCCCATTATCACCACCACCAATCCAGATCGCCGCCACCATCACCAGAACACTAGACCACCGTCACCACCACCACACTATCATGACAACAACTTCCACAATTCTATTCCTAACCATATCTTTAATGCCACGTCACTTCAAAGCATCTTCCTGTATAACAACAATCTCCTCGACGACATTCCGATGTCCTTATGTAACCCTAATCGTCTCCAAAACGTTGATTTATCACACAACTCACTTACCGAAACTATTCAAAAGTTTCTAGGAAACTGCCGGCAGTTACAACGGTTAATCCTCGCTGGAAACAATTTTTCCGGAGAAACTCCATCGGGAATCTTCCCGGAGTTAGCATATTTAATCGAACTCGATCTCTCATCCATTTCTTTGACTTGCGGCATAATAATTTCAGTGGTGAAATACGAAAAACCGGTTCGTTTGCTAACAAGGGGGCCATATCGTTTTTAAATAATTTGTTGTTGTGTGGTTTTCCGTTGAAAAGGAGTTGTCGGAATAATAATAGTTTGGCGGTGGTTCTTGGGACACAGAATATGACTCCGGTGGGTGGTGAGAATGAGGAGAAGAAGGGGTTAAAACCGGTGGTCTGGATTGGTGAGAATGACAGTGGTCTAGTGTGGTGGTGATGGTGGCGACTGTCTGGATTGGTGGTAAGGGATAAAACCGTTAAGCTGATTGCTGTAAAGAATGATATGTGTCAGGTTCCCTAGAGTTTGAGGATGGGACCAGAGAGGAAGTTGCAGGAGAGGTCCAGAAGATAACGAAGTCAGGTACAGTTTCACAGCTGTGGTGGAAGGGAGCCTGACTTTATTGTAGCTCAAGTCAAGGGAGGTGAGATGTTTGAGGTTTGCAACCTCAGGGCTTATATGATCGGAAATCAGGAAAGAGGAGAGGTTGAGAGAGTAGACATGATGATGATAATGCTGGGAGGGAAGCATTCCAAGTAGAAGAAAAGGAAGGAGGTACACAAGGTAAATGGACAATTTTGCCCCTGATTTACCTGGGTTGAGTTAAACCCGTTAAAAAATGGACTGTTTTAGCGGATTTCATGAAACTACTGGATTGTTCAGGCAATTAGTTTGATTTAGGGCTGGACTGGCAAAAATCACCAAACCACAAGGACGATTTTGGCTATTAACTCTGTAAGTTTGTTTTTTAAAGAGAAGGGATCAATTTTATTCCACTCATCAAAACCAAAGAAGAATGACTACAAAGTTTTCTAACCAGAGATTAGAAGACCGAAAGGAAAGAATGCACATACATTTCGCACACCTATTAAATACAAAGATACTAACTTTCGACCAAAAATCATTAGCCGACTTCGCTTTATGCATCATCCATAGGAAGGTAATCACTTTATTATCTTCACCCGTTATCTCGATCGCACTTTGAAGCAACGACACCAAAATACTAAACAAGATTTCTCCATTTCTCTTCAATATTATCTCCATTTTACCTTTGACTTTGGACTATTTCAACACTTCCCATTATGGCTCAAGATACTTTCAAATTTCATTCAATTGCACTAGGTAGACCATCCATTCAGCACTTTGTTTTCGACTTCTGACTGACCTGATGTGTATATACTTTTTTAATGATCAACAAAAGTCTAATCACTCAAGTAAAGCTAATGTTAAATGGCTATCAACGGTTGCGAACGTAGACGGGCTGGTGACCCGACCCACCGTCATTTTAAAGGAAACCAATCACCCGAATGCCCAATGTGATAAAATCCCTGGCTCAACCCAACATACTTTGCTTAGGCGATAATCCAACTCATGACCTATGTATTGTAAGGTCGTGGGGTTGCCAATACACCAAAAGATGATTGGGGCTATCTTTTAATTGATTTTTTTTTCATGAGCGTTTCTCTATCGATATAATTATATAGGTATTTTATGGTTGCTAAGATTAGCTATGTGTTATAGAGCTTAGTTGTGGCGCAACACCATCAAGACACCACTACCGAACATCGTTACGAGAAAAAGAGACACATGAGGCTTTATCCAAGGTTATCTGAACCACAATAGGGTCAAGTGACTTAGCAGGGGCATTATCCAGTTTCAAGACACCATCCAAATAGCATGGGGTGACGCAATATTACAGGATGAATCGAGGTACTCACTTGTACCGAAACACATAGTATAATATTTGAGATAATTGAAATTTCTGTTTTTACTTTTTTATATAACAACTGCAATTTTAAATCACAATCACCTTTCATTTCGTGGCAGTCAACGGTGGCGGTGATCTTAAAGTTTGAACCTATGGCTTGGTGGAAACACGAGGCAGAGAAAAACTAAGGGATAATTGCATAAATGACCATTTGACCAAAAGAATTTGCAAAAATAAACATACAATGCGTCTAAACAACAGGGACGAGACACTCTTTGCGTCTACCAATCGGACGCTTACACGTGTAAAGCCTTAGACGCCTTAATTTTTAAGGTCTCTGCGTCTAATCTTTAGACGCGAGGCTGTTATTTAGACGCAAAGAACTTAAGGTCCCTGCGTCTATACATCAGACTCGAAGCTGTTCTTTAGACGCAAGGTACAACCTTTTTAGACGCATCAATTAAAGAGTCTGTTCTTTAGACGCAATAATTTTCCTTAGAGCTAATCTCAAATGTCAAGGCTAGATTTAGACGCAATGTTTTGTAGACGAATCCGTACACTTGTAGACGTATCCGTAGACTTGTAGACGTACCCGTACACTTTGTAGACGTATCCGTACACTTGTAGACGTATCCGTACACCTGTAGACGTATCCGTACACTTTGTAGACGTATCCGTACACCTGTAGACGTATTCGTACACTTGTAGACGTACTCGTAGACTTGTAGACGCATCCGTACACTTGTAGACGTATCCGTACACTTGTAGACGCATCCGTACACTTGTAGACGCATCCGTACACTTGTAGACGCATCCGTACACTTGTAGACGCATCCGTACACTTGTAGACGAATACGTCTACAAAGGTACGAATACGTCTACAAGTGTACGGATGCGTCTACAAGTGTACGGATGCGTCTACAAGTGTACGGATACATCTACAAGTGTACGGATACGTCTACAAAGTGTACGGATACGTCTACAAGTCTACGGATACGTCTACAAGTGTACGGATTCGTCTACAAGTGTAAGGATACGTCTACAAGTGTACGGATTCGTCTACAAAACATTGCGTCTAAACTCTAGCCTTGACATTTGAGATTGGCTCTAAGGAAAATTATTGCGTCTAAAGAACATACTCTTAAATTGATGCGTCTAAAAAGGTTGTACCTTGCATCTAAAGAACAACTTCGAGTCTGATGTATAGACGCAGGGACCTTAAGTTCTTCGCGTCTAAAGCACTTTGCGTCTAAATAACAGCCTCGCGTCTAAAGATTAGACGCAGAGACCTTAAAAATTAAGGCGTCTAAGGCTTTATACGTGTAAGCGTCTGATTGGTAGACGCAAAGAGTGTCTCGTCCCTGTTGTTTAGACGAGACACTCTTTGCGTCTACCTTTTTTGGTCAAATGTATGTTTATTTTTGCAAATTTTTTTGGTCAGATGGTCATTTATGCAATTATCCCAAAAACTAATAATTCAAAGAAGTACCTTTGACCATTAATTCTAGATATAATAACACAAGTACAAAACCAACACGGAAACAAAAGGTTTCACAGGTTACAGAACTGAGAACATGGAACAAGTGATCAAGATAAGTGATGTAACTCACCACAGAATCCAAACCAATGGAATACATATCCACGTGGCAGAAAAAAAGGGTCCAGGACCATTTGTGCTTCTGCTACATGGGTTCCCAGAGACATGGTTATCATGGCACCATCAGATTCATGAGTTGGGTAGCCATGGCTACCATGTGGTTGCACCTGACCTTCGTGGCTATGGTGAATCTGACTCACCACCATCTCCCTCTTCCTACACCATGTTCCATATTGTTGCTGATCTCATTGGCCTTCTTGATCACTTTAATCAGCCACAGGTCCTCTCTTAACCCTTGACGTGCGTGTGTGTGTTTGAGGTGTCTATTTCTACGTGACATGACATTAAATCCACAAGTTTGGTTTAGTCTAAACGGGTTCGGATTAGTTTGGTTAAAACTACGTGTAGGGGTGGACCTAGAAGGGGTCAGGAGGGTCTAAAGGGAATTGGTTGTATTTTTATATATAAAATGATATTTTTCTAGGGGTGTAAACGACCTGAGCCCGAGTTTGACTAGGCTCGATCTCGGCTCGTCATGCTCTTTTGAGGCTCGAGCTCGGCTCGGTTTGAGCCTACTATTCTGAGCTGGAGCTCGGCTCAAAAGTAAAACCTAAAAGCTCAAGCTTGGCTCGGCTCGGCTTGTGGTAATTTAAAAATAATTTTAAATGACCTAAAAGCTTGGCTCACCAATATTATTAATTAATATTGAACATGTTCAAAGGACAAAATGGCATACATAAAAAAAATAATATAACATTTGTTTGGGCTCGAGCTCGGGCTCGATAACTAAACGAGTCATATTTCAGGCTCGAACTCGGGCTCGGGCTCGTTAAGGCTCGGCTCGTTCGAGTTTTTTTCCGAGCCGATCCCGAGTAGCTCTCAAGCCGCTGCCTGTCATTTACACCCCTATATTTTTCTAATAAATGATTTGGACCATCTAGTTGCTAGTAGAGAAAAGAGCAGACGAACTGATTATCCGATAAAGAAGTTTTGGTTACGCCCTCGCAATCGTGTGAACATGTTTAGCTAAACAAGTCGTGTTTGGGTTGATATAAGGGTTTGGGGATTGACTTGTTTAACCATTTTCTTTTTATATATTTTGTGTTATAAGTAACTTAAACAAATTGGGTATTAGATGCCACAATTTAATTGATAAAAAGTGAAATAAGGATTAAGATTCATAATTTAAGGTAATGATGGTGGCGGCGCAGCTTGTTGCCTATCTACCTTCTATTTTGATGTAACTTGACAAGTTTAAGAATGCAATTTCAAATTGATTGCTTAAAAAAATTGCAATTCAAGATTGTTATATGATTAACTTAGTCATGCTAGCTGTAAAAATCTATGTTGTGTTTGGGTTGATGCTCCGGCGCACTTTTTAGATTCGTGTCGAGTGTGACCCGTCAAACTCACGAACACGACTCATATAACACCGCAAGGTGTGTATCTTTTTATGTTTGTTGATGTTTGGTGAGAATAAATTAGGTGTTTGTGGTGGGACATGACTGGGGTGCAACAACTGCTTGGCATCTTAGCCTGTTTAGACCTGACAGAGTCAAAGGAATGGTTGCAATGGGTGTTCCATTCTTTCCTAGAGACCCACACATCAAGCCTACTGATTTTTTCAAGCAATCATTTGGAGATAATTTATATGTCTCCCAGTACCAGGTTCTCATTCTCTTTTATGCGGAGATTATTTTTATAAGAAAATGAATGTTTGAGTTGAGTGAAACTGATAATATAGGAAGCAGGAAGAGCAGAGAGAGCTTTTGCAAAATATGATTGCCTCACAGTGATTAAGAAGTTCTTGCTGACTGAGACCGATGCACTGATAGCACCGCCCGGCATGGAGATCATTGATAATCTAGAAACACCATCACAGTTGCCATCATGGATTACTGAAGAGGAGCTCCAAATATATGCAGATAAGTTTCAAGCGTCGGGATTTACGGGTGGTTTTAACTACTACCGCGCTATGGACTTGTAAGTTGGAAGTTTATGCATAAAAGAGTAATAAAAGTAAGATCAATCTTGTGTATCAAGAATTGGGGATGACAATTTTCCATTTGGCCTGAAACACGACACATATTTAATTAGGTTTTGGGTTGTAATGTGTAACCTGTTTAATAAACAGGGCGTGCTTAGGTTGACATGTTTAACTAAAGAGACTGCGTTAAGCTTGACGTGTATAATTATGCCTTTGGCAATTAGACTAGCTTGGCATAAAAAACATTATTATCCTTAGTAAGTTAGTATAAGTATTAATTATATGTGACAATTATATTATCATGTGGTCTGTATAACCTTATAACCGGCACCAAATAGGTTGTTAGTTTGTAGTTAATTAACGCCTATAACTGAAACGTTGCAATGGTTGGTATGTAACCGTTTTGCAAACCTATAAATAGGTCGTATCTCTGCACATTAGAATGTATGTAGGTTTCGTATAAAATTATCTGCACAATTACCCATGAGTTTTAGTGTTTATAAACCTATAAAAACAAGTCGACTTGTCAACCTGGCCACGACCCGTTTAGCCCACTTATTGCTACCCATCTATCCGATTAACACATTTACAACTTGATTACCACCCACCAACCTGTTTGCCACATGTAGATAAACGGGTTAAATGGGCCATTATTGGGTTACATGATTTTAAGTGTGTGTGGGTTAAGGGTTGATGTTTTTAGACACATAAATATATGAGTCGTGTTCGGGTTGAACAATTTAATCCGCCAACATTCCAACCGGACACAATTGACACCATATAAAGAATGTAATTAATGTGAATCGCAGGACATGGGAGCTTCTAGCACCATGGCAAGGGTCAAAGATAACAGTTCCATCAAAGTTCATTATTGGAGATAAAGACTTCGGATATAAAAGCTTTACAAAGCCATATCTCGAAGGCAACGTTATGAAGACGCTAGTTCCTGATATCGAAGTTGTCATACTCGAAGGCCACCATTTTATCCAGCAAGAGAAACCTCAAGAAGTCTCTGATGAGATCATATCCTTTATTCAGAAACTATCCATAACTTAAGATCAAATAGTCTTTTGATTATATATGCATCAAAATAAACACGAATAACTTTACATGTAGAAACCAATATTACTTTTGCTTTTGCTGCTTGTGTTTGAAATTTCCATCTTCTATGATAACTGAATTTGTACCATTTCCATATTAAAATCTGTCATCAATAATCATCTTTACTGCTACAATGATATGGCGAGTAGGGTCTTGTTGTCGATTTGGTCCACATCTAACACTCTCATGCCTGGAGATGATCTGCGTAGATAAACGTGTTAGAACTGGGCCCGATGCCGTAGCCTTGGGGGCCACCCTGTGATGTATTGATGATCAAGTGAGTACACTATAAATCACTGGGTTCCTTCGTATTGCGCTTTCATTTAGCCCGTTTAGCTAGATTAACCTAAATATCTTTTCCCATCTATCGTCTTGCTTTCCTTTGTTTATTTATGACTCTCTTCCTCTAATAATCAACCCTAGCCGTATTCTCTGTGTATCGCATTGCTAATTGCAACAAATTAGTGCGCGGTTTTTCTGTTCTTAAGCATATATGTATTGAGGGATCGATCATACCAAACTAAGAGCAAACATAGATTGATAAGTTAAGGGGCTTTTTTGAATTGGCAGGGTATTATAGAAGGTTCATTAAAGGATTTGGGGCCATTGCTAAACCAATGACAGAATTGTTGAAGAAAGATTCTTTTTTGTGGAATGATTTAGCCCAACAATCATTTGATACATTAAAAGAAGCATTGACTAGTGCCCATGTACTAGCTTTACCTGATTTCAACAAAGAATTTTTTATAGAAACTGATGCTTCTTCTAAGGGCTTAGGTGCAGTACTAATGCAAGAGGGCCACCCTTTGGCTTTCATTAGTAAAGCCCTATCAATCAGACAACAATCCTTATCAGTATATGAAAAGGAATTGTTGGCCATCTTGCTAGCAGTTAAGCAATGGCATCACTATCTGATTAGTAAGAAATTTTTGATAAGAATAGATCATAACAACCTTAAATACCTACTAGATCAGAAGATAACCACCCCTTTACAGCAGACTTGGTTGGCCAAACTTATGGGGTACACTTACGAGATAGTATACAAACAAGGTACTGAAAATAAAGTGGCTGATGGGCTATCAAGAGTTCCTGGAATGGCCTTGTTTGAAATGGGAATTAGTTCTTTGAGTCCTATTTTGTTAGACAGGATTAAAGCCTCTTGGAATAGTGACCCTAAGTTGCAGTCTTTCATTCAAAAGATTCAACAAGGGGAAACTGTTCACAATGTGACTTGGGATGGCACTATGTTAAAAAGGAAAGGCAAGATTATGGTGGGTAATGATAATTTTCTTAAAAAAGATATCTTGCAGCTGTTTCACAACTCTTTTACTGGTGGGCATTCAGGTTTTGTACCAACTCTTAGCAGGTTAAGGAATTTTTGTTATTGGAAAGGTTGTTACAAGAAGGTATTTTCTTATGTTCAAAGCTGCAATGAGTGTCAACAGGCTAAGTATGAACCTGTGGCAAGTCCAGGGCTACTTCAACCATTACCAGTTCCAACACATGTGTTCACAGATGTTTCTATGGATTTCATTTCTTGCCTGCCTACTGTTCATGGTAAGAACACTATCCTGGTGTTTATTGATAGACTAACTAAATATGCTCATTTCATGCCTCTAGCACATCCATACACTGCCCCACAAGTTGCTCAAGTCTTCCTAGACACTATTTTTAAGCTACATGGGTGTCCTATCAATATTGTTTCTGACAGAGATCCTATCTTTCTTAGTCTTTTCTAGAAGGAATTTATGAGGTTGCAGGGAATTCAGCTGTGTTATTCAACTGCCTATCATCCCTAAAGTGATGGGCAGACAAAAGTCCTCAACAGATGTCTAGAGTCATACTTAAGGTGTATGTGTATGCATGCACCTAAGCAATGGCTTAAATGGTTGAGCCTGGCTGAGTGGTGGTACAATACCACCTACCATTCAGCAATCAAAACTACTCCTTTTGAAGCTCTCTATGGCTTCCCACTACCTGTTCATATCCCTTTTATCCCTAATGATACCAGAGTAGCTGCAGTGGAAGAGATTCACACTAATAGAGAAGTTATGATAATCAAACTTAAAGAAGCCCTAAAACAAGCAAGAAACAGAATGCAATAGTTTGCTAATAGAGGGAGAAGTGACAGAAATTTTGAATTGGGCGATTGGGTGTACCTAAAGTTGAGACCTTTTGTGAAGACAACAATGAGGGTTCAT
Source organism: Ambrosia artemisiifolia (assembly GCA_032199755.1). Lineage (NCBI taxonomy): Eukaryota > Viridiplantae > Streptophyta > Magnoliopsida > Asterales > Asteraceae > Ambrosia > Ambrosia artemisiifolia. The sequence goes on along the minus strand of CM063516.1, from coordinate 28,133,871 downwards.
AAACATTCAAAGATTGGTCCAAAGTATTTTGGACCATTTCTAATAATTGAAAAGATTGGGAAGGTGGCCTATCGCCTTGACTTACCTGCTGATGCTCAGATCCACAATGTCTTTCATGTGTCTCTCCTGAAAAGAGCTCATGGTCAGCATACTCCCGCTGTATCACTTCCAGTTGGCCCTAGGTTTCTTCTGCAACCGAGAGCTGTTATCGATAAACGATTGGTTAAGAGAGGGCAACGTTGGGCTCAGCAATTGCTTGTTCATTGGCAAGATTTGCCAATCTCAGAGGCTACTTGGGAATTTGAGGAAATAAACCGAGGTTTCCCTCTTTTCTTTCTTGAGGACAAGAAAGTTACTCAAGGGGGGGGGGGGCATATGTTACAATTAAAGCAACATACAGGGACTAAGCATGTAAAAGAAGAATTAGATAGGGACTGAAAGTGTGTAATAGTAATAGTTTGAAAGTTTGTTAGTGGTTGTTAGTTTAAGCGAGACACTTGTATTAGCTTGTGTATAAATACTCCCTAAACAATCAATAATAATCAGTTGTGATTGTGTGAATCCTTCTTCTGTTTCTGTTATTCTCTTTTCACAGCTAACAAACCGGACCTCGAGGTCCGGCACCGAAATTAGGGGGTGGTTTGGGTGATTAATCTGAAGGTTTTGCATATTATCAGAAATTGAATTAGGGTTAAAATTAGGGGGAATATTGCCTGGTCTAGGTCCACCTGAAGTTGCCATCAACACTATCCTTAAAAATCAAAACCCTCCCTGTTTAATTACACGTAAATTCCAATAAGGATTAAGTTTTTACATAATAATTAAGGAAACAAGGATGCTAAGAGTAAACAGACAATGCAATCGATGATGAGGTTTATATGTAGATGTATATATAATAAGATTTGGGATTATTATTATTATTAGAGTAAATAAACTGAGATGATGGAAATGGAGATAACCTTTGAGTGTGAGGAGGGAATATAGGAAGAAAATGTGTGTGTCTGAAAGAAAGACCTAAAATAAGGAATGACACCAAAACACTAAACAAGATTTCTCCATTTCGAAGCAACGACGCCAAAACACTAAACAAGATTTCTCCATTTCTCTTCAATATTATCTCCATTTTACCTTTGACTTTGGACTATTTCAAAACTTCCCATTATGGCTTAGGATACTTTCAAATTTCATTCAATTGCACTAGGTAGACCATCCATTCAGCACTTTGTTTTGACTTCTGCTTGACCTGATGTGTATATATTTTTTTAAGGATCAACAAAAGTCTATTCACTCAAGTAAATCTAACTAGTATTAAGTCCCCGCGCGTTGCAGCGGGGGTGTAAAACCATACCAAGTAGCACTAATGTCACGCCACCACTAGCGACCACTAACACCAAAAAGCTCGTAAAGTAAAATAAATAAAAAAGGAAAAATAACATCGAATGAAAAGAATGCGTAAAATCGTAGAACCATGCACGCTTGTTACGACGTGTTAATGCCAAAGGCGTAAACTCGATAACTTTTGATAACTATGGTTAATGTGAAATAACTAAGTCGGTCTAGGACCCGCGCATTGCGACAAACTTGTTATGACTCGCAAAATTTAGAACGGAACTTAAAACGAAAAGATTGCGTAAGATGAGAATTAAATGGGACCAAAGTTGAAAGAAAAAAAATGTTAGGGTTAAATTGTAAAAGATGAAAATATTTGCGTTAAAAGTAAAAAATAAGAAGTTTTGGGGTTAGAAGTGGAAAATCAAAATTTTTTGTGTTAAATTATAAAAGATGAAATTATTTGTGTTAAAAGTAAAAAAGAAAAACATATGGGCCAAAAGGGTAACATCAAATTTTTTTTGAAAAACTCCCTAAGCATAGGGTACAACCCCTCTATGCATGAAAGTTTTGGTAAATAGAGTATTATAAATGGTAAAAGGCTATCAACGGTTGCGAACGTAGACGGGCTGGTGACCCGACCCACCATCATTTCAAAGGAAACCAATCACCCGAATGCCCAATGTGATAAAATCCCTGGCTCAACCCAGAATACTTTGCTCCAGGCGATAATCCAACTCATGACCTCTGTATTGTAAGGTCGTGGGGTTGTCAATATACCAAAAGGTGATTGACTATCTTTTAATTGATATATTTTTTTTTTCATGAGCGTTTCTATATCGATATAATTATATAGGTATTTTATGGTTGTTAAAATTAGCTATGTGTTATAGAGCTTAGTTGTGGCGCAACACCATCAAGACACTGCTACCGAACATCGTTACGAGAAAAAGAGACATAACGCAATATAATAATGATGAATCCATATAATAATGATGAGTCCAGGTACTCACTTGTAAAAAACACATAGTATAATATTTGAGATGATTGAAATTTCTGTTTTTTATATAACAACATGCAATTTTAAATCACAATCACCTTTCATTTCGTGGCAGTCAACGGTGGCGGTGATCTTAAAGTTTGAACCTATGGTTTGGTGGAAACACGTGACACTGTGACAGAGAAAAAATAATAATAATAATTCAAAGAAGTACCTTTGACCATTAATTCTAGATATAATAACACAAGTACAAAACCAACACGGAAACAAAAGGTTTCACAGGTTACAGAACTGAGAACATGGAACAAGTGATCAAGATAAGTGATGTAACTCACCACAGAATCCAAACCAATGGAATACATATCCACGTGGCAGAAAAAAAGGGTCCAGGACCATTTGTGCTTCTGCTACATGGGTTCCCAGAGACATGGTTATCATGGCACCATCAGATTCATGAGTTGGGTAGCCATGGCTACCATGTGGTTGCACCTGACCTTCGTGGCTATGGTGAATCTGACTCACCACCATCTCCCTCTTCCTACACCATGTTCCATATTGTTGCTGATCTCATTGGCCTTCTTGATCACTTTAATCAGCCACAGGTCCTCTCTAACTCTCTTGACTTTTTTGTGTGTCTATTTCGGGTGTTAATTCCTTACACGGCATGGACCTTACATGAAATTTATGGGTCTGTGTTTAGTTTAAATGGGTTTGAGTTAGTTTCGGGTCAAACCTGTGAATATGTTTAGCTAAGGGTTGACATGTTAAATCTTTTTAGTGGACTTGCAAGGATTTGAACTCACGGCCTCATATTTGTAAGGAACACCATACCACTAGACAAATAGATCTTGGTTACATGTTAAAGCATTTGCTTTTATATATCTTTTAAAAAGTATATGTTTTACGTTAACTTTAATTGATAAAAGAGTAATAAGCATTTTGTATTATATTTAAACGGAAAATTCACTTGTAATCTTGGTTGTGAATTGTGATTTTAGATCATTGATGTGTAAAAGTACTAAATAAAATAAAAATCTTAGTTAAGTGATCTGTGTTGGCTGTAAAAATTTGTGTCGTGTTCGAGTTCATGTATCTGCCATGATTTTCGAGTTCGTGCCATGTTCAACCCACAAACACGACCCAATTAACTAAACGGGCCATGTTTGGATTCACCCGGCGAGTTCACTATCTGACATGTTTAAGCATTTACTTTTATATATCTTGTAAAAGATATGTATATACTATATATTGTTGTAACATAAATAGACCAGGTATTTTATGCCAAAATTTAATTGATATACAAGAAATAAGGATTAAGTTTTATACTTAAACGTAATTAATTTTATATACATTTACATTTTTGGTTGTCAATTATATTTTGGTAGTACTAATATGTAACAAAAATTAAACATAATAAAATTTCCGGGTTCTAAGGGTCATGCTCAGTGTAGAAATCCATGTCGTGTTAGGGCCGGCTCATATGTCTTATATTATACGATTTTCAGGTTCGTGTCGAGCTCGTCAGCTTGACACGTCAACTCACAAACACGACCCATTTAACATTGCTAGTTGTGTACCATTTTATGTTTGTTAATGTTTGGTGAGTATATATTAGGTGTTTGTGGTGGGACATGACTGGGGTGCAACAACTGCTTGGCATCTTAGCCTGTTTAGACCTGATAGAGTCAAAGGAATGGTTGCTATGTGTGTTCCATTCTTTCCTAGAGACCCACACATCAAGCCTACTGATTTTTTCAACCAATCATTTGGAGATCACTTATACATTTCCCAGTTCCAGGTTCTCATTCTCTTTCATGTGTAGATTATTTTTATATAAATATATATGAATATTTAAGTGAAGTTGATAATACAGGAAGCAGGAAGAGCAGAGAGAGCTTTTGCAAAATATGATTGCCTCACAGTGATTAAGAAGTTCTTGCTGATTGAGAAAACCGATGCACTGATAGCACCGCCCGGCATGGAGATCATTGATGATCTAGAAACACCATCACAGTTACCATCATGGATTACTGAAGAGGAGCTCCAAATATATGCAGATAAGTTTCAGGCGTCGGGATTTACGGGTGGTTTTAACTACTACCGCGCTATGGACTTGTAAGTTGAAAATCTATGCATAAAAGATTCCACAAAAGTAAGATCAGGCTAGTTTACTGAAAATTAGGGATGACAATTTTCTATACGGCATGAAACACGACACATATTTAATCAGGTTTTGGGTTGTAATATGTAACCCGTTTAATAAACAGGGCGTGTTTAGGTTGACATGTTTAACTAAACAGACTGTATTAAGCTTGACATGTTTAATTATGCCGTTGGCAATTAGACTAGCTTGGCATAAAAAACATTATTATCCTTAGTATAAGTATTAATTATATGTGACAATTATATTATCATGTGGTCTGTATAACCTTATAACCGGCACCAAATAGGTTGTTAGTTTGTAGTTAATTAACGCCTAAAACTGAAACGTTGCAACGGTTGGTATGTAACCGTTTTGCAAACCTATAAATAGGTCGTATCTCTGCACATTAGAATGTATGTAGGTTTCGTATAAAATTATCTGCACAATTACCCATGAGTTTTAGTGTTTATAAACCTATAAAAAACAAGTCGACTTGTCAACCTGGCCACGACCCGTTTAGCCCACTTATTGCTACCCATCAATCCGATTAACACATTTACAACTTGATTACCACCCACCAACCTGTTTGCCACGTGTAGATAAATGGGTTAAACGGGCTGTTATCGGGTTACATGATTTTAAGTGTGTCCGGGTTAAGGGTTGATGTTCTTAGACACGAATAAATATATGAGTCGTGTTTAGGTTGAACAATTTAATCCGCCAGCATTCCAACCGGACACAATTGACACCCTATAAAGAATCTAATTAATCTGAATCGCAGGACATGGGAGCTGCTAGCACCATGGCAAGGGTCAAAGATAACAGTTCCATCAAAGTTCATTATTGGAGATAAAGATATCGGATATGAAAGCTTTTCAAAGCCATATATCGAAGGAAACGTTATGAAGACGCTAGTTCCTGATATCGAAGTTGTCATACTCGAAGGCCACCATTTTATCCAGCAAGAGAAACCTCAAGAAGTCTCTGATGAGATCATATCCTTTATTCAGAAACTATCCATAACTTAAGATCAAATAGTCTTCTGATTATATATGTATCAAAGTAAACATGAATAACTTTATATGTAGAAACCAATATTACTTTTGCTTTTGCTGCTTGTGTTTGCAATTTCCATCTTTTATGATAACTGAATTTGTACCATTTTCATATTAAAATCTGTCATCAATAATCAATCATCTTTACTGTTACAATGATATGGTGGGTAGGGTCTTGTCGTTGGTTTGGACCGTATCTAACATTCTCAAGCCTGGTGATGATCTGCAACTTGCAGATAAACCTGTTAGAAGAGGGCCCGATGCCGTGGCCTTAGGGGCCACCCTGTGATGTATTGATGATCAAGTGAGTACACTTATATATGTACTTGCAATACATATAAGAGAGGAGATAGTTGCGCTTTCATTTAGCCCGTTAAGCTAGATTAACCTAAATATCTTTTCCCATCTATCGTCTTGCTTTCCTTTGTTTATTTATGACTCTCTTTCTCTAATAAGCAAGCCTAGCCGTATTCTCTGTGTATCGCATTGCTAATTGCAACATATTAGTGCGCGGTTTTCCTGTTCTTAAGCATATATGTATTGAGGGATCAATCATACCAAACTAAGAGCAAACATAGTTTGACACATACTATAAACATATATTAGTCTCTTAACATTAGCAAAATGCAATGTAATTTCAATGCATTGTGTAGACATATTAGTTATTACATACATATAACTGACATGGTATAACTTTGATGACATAAAGAACAACCTCACAATACTTATTTAAATGGATAATACAAGATAGAATTAAAACGCAAAGCATAATAACATCACACATAATAATTTGTAAATTTTGATCATGATAGCTTCATATATACCCTCTTCAGTTTAACTGTTCACCTTCCTGCAAGTGTTTCTGATTTGACCATTTTCACCAATCAATGGATTAATGTTTCCCATTTTAACCATAGACACTGCAAACTGCTGAAAGAAAAGCTCTTGATTTTCGGCATATTGCGTAACAATCTCCATTGTTTGTTGGTTTTGAGTAAAAAGTACTTCATCAGAGTTTAGAAGGCCCTTTTTAGCTATTAGGTTCTTGTAATAACTGTTATCGAATTTTGTGGGCGACGCCGGATCCAAGAAAAACAGGTTCTGATCACCACCAGATCTTGGGCAGTTTTGGCGAAGCTGCGCTGCATATGATTGGTCTAGCGAAAAGTCGGGCTGCCCGTTGCCCGTGTTGTTGTATAGCCTTTGCCTGAAACTGGTGCACCTAGCATTTCCAATAGTGTGACTTCCTGGAATGTGAATGTTTAAAGACCAAGAGATCATCACTATTCTTGAACTAGAATATAGTATTCAATATGTATATATATATATATATATATATATTTTGTTAATTAAGGTTATTTAGGGTTTGCCGTCCAGAAAGGGGTGGCGGCGCAACTTGTTGCCCGCCTGCCCGCTATCTTGATGTAATTTTTCGCGACTTAAAGTGAATTACTAGATTATTTTTAATGAATATAATTTATAAGGTTATTTATATTTCTTGAATGACTATAGAGTTTAAATCTTACCTAACAGTGCTACCAAATCAACAATGTCAAGACCCTGGGTCTTAAATTTGGTGAGAATGGTCTGAAAAGTGTTGTTTGGAGCTGGAATGTTTTGGGTAGAACCACTCAAGCTTGCACTTAACGAGTCCCTTCTGCCTAATGGGACTTCCCAACTTGGTCCACCAGTCTGTATAAATTTAAAACATGCATATTCATGAGTATAAAATGAAAGGTACGTACAAATCAGTATATAATGTGCCATGGTTGTGTTAGAATATGGTACCAGAACGGTGGAGTCACGAGCTACCAAGGCCATGATATCAGCGCACGAAACAGTTTGAGGACACGCCTCCTCCAATGCAGCTTTGATTTCGTCAATGACTTCAAATCCACGAGCTGAGTTGCGGTTAGGGACGGACCCCTTTTCGCTAATTATGCTTCCACTATCGTCAAGAAGTAACGAAGCATCACATCCCTATATAATTATTTGGTTGCAAAAAGAGTAAGTTTATGTAACAACATTTGTCCATGATTTTTTACTATACTTTTCTTATAAACACTACAACACGAGAGGTATGGAGATGACCTTTACGTCACTAATTTAAAACATGGTGCCGTTTCTCACTAGCTAGTAAGGTTTTCTTTTTTTTTTTTTGAACGGCATCTCGCTCAGGGCTGTACAAGCTAGTAAGGTTTTCTTGGTAACTCATTCGTAATATTCTTACCGAGAATTAAAGTGTTTAAATAACTTTCATGAGACTTCGAAAAATTGCCATAATGCCACGTGTAATGTGTTGATCTTACCTGTCTGTGATTGCGGGCGTATGGGATCGCCTTTTACCACTGGGTTACCCAGGTAACTAGGCTTTTTATTTCTAGCATATATGGTATCTCTACTAATAAATTTCACCACAAATGGTAGCACATTTTAATAGTGACAATATACATGAAAAACTAACCTTAACAAAACAATCGTGGAAATGGAGCCTGAGCAAAGAAGCAGCCATACGAGCCTCTTTCGCAACGGCTTTTGCTAAGACAGACCGGACAATGTCTTTAGCTTGCGGACATGAGTGGTCGTAAAACTGAGGGTAGAGGTAAGACCCATTGGCTAGAGCCAGGATAATAGAGGTGGTCAGAATCATGAGCATGGTGATTGACGACCGAGCCATTTTGTTGTGATGGGTTAGCTAGTTTACAATCAACTCACTATGATATGGTACTGCCAGTGATGGACAATCGGATGGAAGTATTTATAGAGTCAAGAGGCCATGTTGCTTTGATAATAATTTTGCACATGAAAAAAAAAGGAATTATTTTACATTTTAACCATACGTTACCATGCCAAGTTATCAATCAACATGTTATGATATTTTGCACTAGCGGTATCACTCAGCGCGGAGCTGAGGTGGCATCGGGAGCACTGTGATGCACCCTAACGTTGGTCACTGCACGGTAACCACACCGTTATATGGGATGATGTAGGGAGCATAACGCACTCGACCTGAATAGACAAATCCAAAGGGTGCCAATAAAAAAGACCATATAAGTGGAGTCGGTTATATTTTAGCCGACGCAAAAAATAAAATAAAAAATACAGTTGTCCACAAAACAAAATCATAATAATAGCATATCATGTATAACAAAGTGGCTAAATTTTCTCCAAATTGAAAAAGATTAGGCTACTAAAATTTGTTCTCATCCATATTTTAGTTGTCTCTTTATAGATGCGGTGAAAATTTAGCCGGTTCATTATATGTGTATTGTTTTTATTGAATGTTTTTATGGACTCGTAGTACTTTTCAAGTTTTTTTACGGTAGCTAAATTTTAGCCACTCCGCTTATGTGGTCGTTTCTAATCGATTCCTTTTGGATTTGTCTATTTTTTTAAGCGTAAGAAGTTCACGTATATTTTGGTAAAAAGGTTGAGTTAGGTTGTGTATTTGGATGATTATATTAAATTAAAAACACTATATTATAATTAGAATTATAATACTTATAATAATAAAAATAATATGTAATCTATACTGTATTATAATGCATGAGATAAGGGTAGTTTAAGATACCCAAAAGTTAAGAACTTTATTTTCATAAACATCTCTAGAATGAGGGTAAAATAGTCTTTCAAACATTTTTGCACTTTAATACATGATCTTAGTTACACTTTAATTCCTTAACCTTCACTAAACTTTTGTTTATTTAAATAATAGTAAAACTTCTTTTTCTTGTTTTAAGCAAAACATCCTCCATGATTTTTAAATAGTCATATTTTTTCATATATTTTTACACACAAAAAAAAACTTACATCACAATAATGAACATTTTATTATCTTTAATTTGTGTATAGTATTATTAATTTTTTTAATTTAAAATTTTTATGTGATACATAATTAACAATATCTGGGAGTGACCAAGATGTCAAACAAAAAAGAGACAAAATTGAACCAAAATCAATTGACAACTGAATTAACCAACATTCGATTTAACTTAAAATCGGTTATCTTTTTCTTTTTTTACCATTAAGTTAATCGTAATTAGTCAAACTGAAACGGAACCATTTATATATTCATAACAACGTGTCAGTGCCATGTAGTAGACAACACAAACACTTCTAATGGTGCATGATTGTGTTCGGTTCAATTCAGTTATTAGCCTCGACCGAAACAAAAACTGACATTATTGGTTTATCGATCTTATTAACCAACCGATTAATTGGTTTAGTCAATTTGGTTAGAAGTTTACTTTTTGTTGTTAACAAAAATTAACTAAACCGGACTAAAAACCGATTATCTAACCATATAAATCGAACCAAATAATTGATTGTTTAATAAGATCGATTAACTTATGACTTTGGTTTTAGTTTCGATTTAAGCTAATAATCGAATTGAACCTAAGCATACACAACATTAGAAGTGTCTATGTTCCCCACCGCATCACGCGAACACCCGTACCAGTATATATATACACACACATTTAGCAAAGATATCACGTAAGCAAGGTTGTAAAAATCCCGATTAATCACCGATTAATCGGTGATTAATCGCTAGTCCCCACTTTACTGATTAATTTTGGGCTAATCACTAAATTAATCGGTGGCGGTCCAGTGTTGTAAAAATCGCGATTAATCACCGATTAGTCTGACCAAATTGGTCCTTGTCGGACCTAAAAAACTCAAAATTAGGTCAAAAATGAATTCGAACGGGTCAAATCTAGAGCAAATCGATCAAATCAAATAAGTTCTTAGCTCAAAATTGGATGACAATCCATGATTTAGAACCAAAATCGATGAAACTCCAAAAACCCTAGTTGCGTCCGATGGTTCTGTACAATGAAAGAAGGAATGGGAGGAAAAAACGGGATATGGTGAACGATGACGGTGATTATGATTATTTAAGTTCAGGTATTTTAATATTTAACCCCCATCCATATTCACTAGTTTATATTTGGCCCCTAAACTTCAAAATTTATACATATAAGGTATAAAATTAACATTATATATGTATAAATTTGGAAAAATACATATATAAATCCAATCCGATTAATCCCGATTAATCCTGATTAATCCCGATTAATCCCTAGTCGGTACCCCACCGGCCGACTAGCGCCTAGCGAGTTCTACAACCTTGCACGTAAGTACCAATAGAAACTATTTGTCTCTTACAATTTAAGTACCACCTTTTCCCCTCTTTAGAATTGACCACCAAAGTTTTTACCATATATCCTTTCTATTTTAACATACTATTGACATCATTTTACCAAAGTTTCATTTAATTTTTTATTTTTCCATACTAATTTGGGTCCATTAACTTATCTTTTTTATAAAATTGTATACGCAGTGTTTTTTTCATGACGTTCTGCTATAAATTTTGTGACGAACAGAACTAATATCGATATCGGTACCGGTATTCATTTTTATGGTTCTCGATCAATGTATCGGTATTCTTTTGGGCATATTACGACGTTATTCATTTTTATAATTTCGATCGGTGTAAACTCGTGTTAATATCCTTTTGGGCATATCATGGCTTTATTTTTTACAGTTGATATACGTACTGAGTGTTGGTATCGTAACAAACCCAACCGATAACGATCAAAATCAAAATCCTGCCTAATCCCGCAATGGAATTCTACTAAAAAAATTAAATAGCACGATACATCGAATTGTTAGGCTTTTTTTTTTGATTTGAATGAAATGAATCGACTTTGGTGCATGCATTCATTAAGTAATGTAAAAACTTCAAAAACACCTTTATCTAATTTAAATTAAGTTGAAAACAAGTAACTGGTTTAATCAAATGTGGTGTGGTGATGATTGATACGAGTCATTTAACCAAGACTTCAAATCGAAATTTGTTCGGTTGATGAAAAGAAAAGAAATGAATATATCATATCATAACTACTCACATTTCCTTTCGTTAATACCAGAAAAAGAAACGCTTTGCAATTAAGTTTAGTTTAGATGATTAATGTTAAGCATTACGCACATTTTTTTTTCTAGAACGGCTAACGTAGACAATTAATAATACTACTTTCAAATCCGAAGTTTTTTTTATTAGACTACAAGATGTGGTGGGCAAGGGTGGTGGCAAAGCTTAAAGATCAAATCGGCGGGGGCCGAACTCAAAATTTTCGTATCGGTAAGGGTCAGAAGATCAAATTGGTGGGGGCCGGACTTAATCCATATAAAAACTACCTACAAAAATTGTAAACTTACCCACTAAGCAAAAAAAAACGGAGGAGGTTGGGGTACTCCCTGGAAGGGCCGGCTATGGCCCAAGCCGGGGAGGCCAACCGGCTTGGGCCCATTTTCATCGAGGGCACAAATTTTTATTTTTTTTTATAAAATTTCTATATATATATATATATATATGTGTGTGTGTTTGTATTTTTTTTTTAAAATAGAAAACTCATTTACACTTAAAAGTTTTGCTCAATAATAATCAGTTTAAAACTTAAAAAGTTAATTACTCAAGAGCCCATAACATTTATTAGCCCATTACCTATTTAATCTTAATAAATAAAAAAATAAAAAAAGCATCAATATTATATTCAAACGGTGGGAAAAAATAATAAAAAAACGTCGATATTATAGTCAGGCAGTGGCATCTGCAAAAAACGAACATCGAGAGTTGAAATTCCAAATTGCAATTTGTGAGTTGAATGTTTAATTGTTTATCATCATATAGATTGTAATTTTATTTTAAATTTAATATTTAAGATTTCATTTTTTTTCTAACAGCTTTAAGATTTCAGTTATAAAAATCGCCTTTATGTTTTTTTATAACTTTCGGTGTAGCATATTTACTTTGCTGGGTACTTAGGTTTTGTGTATCTTATATGTTTGTCGTCAGTTTGATGAACTATTATTGCAATTAGGTGTCTTCTTGTGCCTTAAAATTGGGTGTAATTACTTAATTAGGTAATTTTTACAAATTTATATTTGGGGTTTTTGTTGAAGTAGCCGTAATTGAGCCCTAATATTAATTGTTAATTGTAATAAGTGAGTAATTGTTATAGCTTTGAATTTGGATTTAGTTTAGGTTATTTAATTCGTTAAAGCCTAAGGGGCATATTTTTTAATGCCTCGGATAGGGTACATAAATACTCGGGGACGCCTCTGCTCCCTGGCCTTCACTAACCTTCACCACTGGGCAAGGGAACAAAGCCATGTCACGTAGGCTTTGGGAGCTCTGCCCTCCACATCACAAAAGAGAATGAGTGGTGAAAGGAAAGAGAGTCAAGGGCAAATGGGCTAAAAAGTCAAGTGGGAAAGATGGGCAACATCCGTAAAGATCTTGCCATTGACAAGGGGCAACGCCCAAGTGAAAAGGGGACGAGGTGGTGTGGGTGGCATGGAGGGGCTTGCCCTCCCCTCTCCACGCCACCACTTTGTGTAGTCTTAAGGTGGAGGGGAATCCAACACATGATCGCTAAAAACCCAGTAATCAAAAGCTAACACTTCATTTCACCAAATTCTATAATATGATCACCAAATCACTTGCACCATTCATCACTTAAACCTTTTCTATAAGTTTTTCTAAATATTTATATATAAATTAAAAATACCTTTTTATTGCATAAAATTATATATACATACAAATACTAACTTAGCGGAGTAAATTAACGGCGATTGAACTTCCGTTTACGCGGTTACGCCCCATCGTTCCTGACTGCCTCTTCTCTTCCGTTTTCAACCGTCGATCCCTTCTACCCCTTCAACCGCCGGCTTTTCTGAACAGTTGGATGGGTATGTTACCGATTCAAGGCACCTTTTCTTTTCTATGTATATATATACAATAATTTCAGACGATGTACAAACAAAACTGCAAAAGCACATGGATCAATCACATACCAGACTTACGGCGGTGGCCACGGTGGCCGACCAGTCGACCACCACTAGAGACAGAGAGAGGCGGCTGACGATTGTACAGTGGTGATGGTGGAAGGGACGATAGTGTGGTCTATAAGCAATCGAAACGTTGTCCCGTCGTCGGAATCGACAACGAGCGGTGGTTGCGACCCTACCCATCCGTCTCTCTCTGTTACTGTATCTTTCTCTGTCTCAATTTTCCAGATAAATGAATTTAAATATTTCTCTTTAACCCATGGTTTGAGAATATGGTACTATACTTTTCTTTGTACACTTTTTCAGTTTTTTGTCGTATATAATGAGGTGTTCTTTAAAATATTTAAATTTGTTGTTAGTCCAAAGTTTAATAAAGAATCTTAAATGTGGTAGACAAAATAATATACAATACAATTTCATAGAGTCTTATATACAATACAAATTCAAAAAATAAATACTACAAATTTGTTGTTGTCCGTATGTATTGACTTTCAAAAAAAAAAAATAAATAAATAAATAAAAACCTTTCTTACAATCTAAAATATGGTAGATAAAGTAATATACAATATTTCATAAAGTTTTATATCAGATTAATTTTGAAATATGGTAGATAAAGTAATATACAATATTTCATAAAGTTTGATATCAGATTAAATAAATGTCAACATATGGTTATAAATTTAATGTAATTTTCTTTTCAATTTATAGAGTAAAAATAAGAAACATCATGAAACACGACACATACATTGTTTGTAGTATTTATGGAAGAAGATAGTTTGGAACAAAATTTATGTATACTTACAAATCACAAGATATGTTATTATTTACTTATGCAATTATAATTAGCACCTACTCAAACAAAATCCATATTACTGATCATAAAATCAAAATAAGCCATTTGGATTATCTTTTTCACAAGAACGTGGTTAATATTTAAACTTATTATTAATAGTTTTTTAATATACGAGTGTCTGTTTCATAAAGAAAACAAATCGATACCGACTAAATTGCCACACACGTAGCGCGGTGGTGATGATTATTATAAACTTTCCCTTAGGTCAACAATTAGGTAAAATAACAACAACCTTACCCAGTAAATCCCACAATTAGCAATGCTAAGAGTAGGGTCTGGAGAGGGTGAGATGTAGGCAAACCTTACCCCTATCCTTGCGGATAGAGAGGCTGCTTCCAGAGAGACCCCGGGCTCCACAAACACAGGTGACAAACAGACAACACTAGAAACAGAAACAGAAATACAATTAGGTAAAATAATATTGATTAATTTGGATTGTGCCTAACGTCTCAAATTTGAATTGTGCTTTCGCATATCATATAGTGATACTAAAAACATTCATACTCAACATCCTGCCGCAACGTGCAGGGTAACGCCAACTCGTTAAATACAAAAACTAAAGAAAATTAAATCACCAATATGTTTCACTAGATTACATGTGTAACACAAAATCATAGTATTTGGAAGCGTTTAAATAAAGATTTGGGTTTGTTAACTGACGTAGGTGTTATTGAATTAAGTGTGTGGGCTAATTATTTTTGGGTCAAGGCCCAAAGAAATATTAATGGTGGAAAGCACATGATGAGGGAGTAAATAAAGAATTTAGAAACCGTAATCATCATAATTTTCTCATTTTTATCCAAATCTAGAGAGAGAAAGTGAAGGTTTATCTATTCTATCTTATAATACAACTATAAATGCTGAAACTACAACTCATAATGCATGTAGTAACTACTTTTTAAGGGTATTTATGTCTTTTCAAACATAACTTGCATATATACCCATTATTAGTTACAGTTTTCCCCCTTATCTATATCTACTATATTATAATTTTATACAATACTTACATATTTGCCCCCATCAACTTTACTCAATTTCTATTTATTTAAATAGTAATTACACTTTTGCACCTTTGTTTTAACCAACTACTCCCACGATTTTTAAACGTTAATAACTTTTTCAGACGATAATATTTTCTTAATATTATTACACCGTATAAAAGAGCATTTTATTCTCTTTAATTTGAGTATAATATTGCTATAGTTTTTTAAATTTTAAAAAATTATATGTTAGGGTTAAGCAATAAACGAAACGAAAACAAAGGAAAAAAAAAAAAAAAACTAAAACGAACTGAAATCATCTAAACTTTATTATAATACATTTCCTATGATCTCTTAAAATTCAAGTTTTACAAGTATGAAGTATATTGATTAGAATACAAAACACAATGCAGATATTAACTACTTTTTTAAGGCAAACATGTTTTTAAAAAAATACCTACACATGTGCCCTCCATCTTTCCTCAACTTTTGTTTATTTAAATAGTAATTACACTTTTGCACCCTTAATTTAACCAACTACGCCCATGATTTTTAAACGTCCATAACTTTTTCGTGCGTGAATATTTTCATAATATTATTACACCATATAAACGGGCATTTTATTCTTTTTAATTTGAGTATAGTATTGGTGTAGTTTTTTTTATGTAAAAAATGATATGATAGGTTTAAGTAATAATTGAAACGAAAACGAACCGATTTAGACGAAAAATAATAGTTACATGATTTCCTTGTTTTAAGGAAACTACCCCCACGATTTTTAAATAGCCATAATTTTTTATACGTTAATTTAAAAAAAAATTATCATAAAAACGTGAATTTTATTCTCTTTAATTTGAGTAGTAATGCTAATATTTTTTTTAGTTTTAAAAAGTTCATGAATTATATGATTTACCAGGGCCAACTCGACCATTTTAGGGGCCTAAAACGAATTTTAAAATTGAGGCTCTTTAACCGGATTGAAAAACGACAATCTAATCAAATAAACTGAACCAATTAATCGATCGGTTAATAAGATTATTTAACCATTGACTTTGGTTTTGGTTGAGGCTAATAACTGAATTGAATCGAATCATGCATACCCGTAAAAGTAGCTGTGTTCCCCGCCGCATCGCGCGGGTACACTACTAGTAGAAAAAAAAAGTTGAAGAAAAGGAATTTAAGATCAATGGACATTCTTCATGCGACACTTGGGAGCAGTGGAGAATACGACACTAGTCGTGAGGTTTTCCAATGATTGGTTACACATGGAAAGTGCAACACTCGATAGTGTTGCATGGGTGTGTGACTCTCAAAAGTGTCTTATGGGTGGAAGTGTCGCATTGGTGTGTGCGGCAATTGGAAATGTCCCATTGGTAGATGTGTCTCATGGGTGTGTGCAATACTCGAAAGTGTCACATGAGTATCTGTTACAGACTCTACGACGCTCCCATTGAGATTTTTGACAAGTCCTAAAGCAAGTTTGGCAATGGTACCGCGACACTGTGTTGCGGCAATGTGCAAGCGAAACTGTGTCGACGACATCGTGTTGTGAAAATGTGCTTGAGATAGTGTGCATGCGACACTGTAAGCAAATCTATTGTTAAGTGATGAGTTTTTATGTGTTAACATTCATACAAATCGTGTGACGTTCGTCCTAGCTTAGACAACGTACGTAACATCCAACCTCTCTCACCACCAAGGCACCAGCATTGTTTTCTTTGCTTTCGATGAGTTGCCCATCAAGGAGCACAGATTTGCATTTGGACGTCGCCCCGGTGGAGACATCCCAAAAGGTCAACCATCCTGATACCACTCTCACCTGAGCACGCTTAATTGTGGACTTTTCATATGCTCTACAACCAAGCCCAAAACGCATTGGTGATTTAAGAGACATTGGATTACTTATGAACTAAGGATCTCTCCTGTTTATGACCGATGAGCGATTTACCTACAATCTTACAATGGTCCATGTTAATCTTTTTCCGCTAGTTGGTATTGTCACACCATAGCACGTAAAAGTTACAGTAGACATGCAAGTTTTTAGACACCTTATACATTACGGTTTTTGGGCAGTATGCATATTCACAATGTTTTCATAATGTGATATAAAATAGTACACCATTCGAAACAATTTTGTTCAGTAGCATGTCATATAACGACGAACCAACTTTTGTGAATTGTTATAGCTCCAGTTTCTCTCTACTGAGGTTACATAGCTATAACAAGTTAAAAATCAACTTAATTAATTAATTATAAACAATTTACGTTATTCATCGTATATATGTATAACATTTTCCATATGATAGTATAAAACTGTAAAAGTTCCTCATTATTTTTACTTTTAATACATTGCTTTGAAAAATTTGAGTAATCTTGATGCCATAATAAATTAAAGTCGAATGGAGTATCGAGTTGGATGAAAAATATAAGTTTTTCATTCCTCTTTGAATTGAAAAGGACGACAAATGTCCATTAGAGGCATGAAAGTGGATGGTATATGGTTTTCTCAAAATATCTATTGTTAAAAGGGTGTTAATGAAGTTTTTTAAAACAAAATTCAAGAAATACAATGGGGTTAACCTTTTGATCGTTGCCGGTTTCTAAAAATTTCTCAACCGTAAATAGAATTTCATTGGAAGAAGTCAAGATGAGTTTACTTTTTGGTGTAGTAAAGCCATTTTGGGGGAGATTTTTTCAATTTTGTCGAGATTGGCTCCACAGGAGCAAGTCAGAAAGTAGAACCATCTGATTTGATTTGTTCTCAATATCCATGAGATGATCATCTTAGGGTGATTCTTTTGTTGACGGATGCACTTATTACACTCGTAATCTCTGAAGGATCAGATCCGACCACAACGACCGAATTGATTATCTTCATGCATAAGGATACTAGATTACCTAGTAGAAAAGATTTCAAAATCATAACAAACCTCTCTTTTTCTTTTCTATTGCAATGTCTGCATTATTATATGATGATTTTGAAACTTTCTGTATATTGAAAAGAACTAGAAAAGGACAGACTACAATTGACATATGTTATGTTAATGACACCAAAGGGATGATATTAAATGAATTAAACTGGGATATGGATGCAATTTAATGAAATAGAGCCACTTTGAGGTTCCCTATGAAATGAGGCATGGAGGGGAGCCACTACGAAGAAGTTCTGGGAGTTACGAAGGAAGCTTCGAGCTCGTATTGGTCATGGGTTGAGAACAGGAATGGAACTCTATGAGATCGAATCTCCTGCTGAACCTGGGGTTTTTTTTATCTTTACAAGAATTTATGTTGGAACGTTGATACATAACTAATGGAATCCTTAGAGTATCTACATTACCTGATAAAAGGATCTTGTAAATATTGCTTTCGCGCTCTTGCTATGGTTAAACGTTCTTCTTCGGATAGTTCGTCTAATCCAAGCATAGCTATAATATCTTGAAGTTCTTTGTAACGTTGTAAAGTTTGCTTAACATGTTGTGCAGTTTCATAATGTTCGTCACCAACAATCCGAGGTTGTAGCATAGTTGACGTTGAATCTAAAGAATGTAATGCAAAAGCGGGCCTTTTCCACATAACCCTTATTCTTATTAGGAATAGGCCTACGTTGAGATTGGCTATTTAAAGGTTTAATCACCCCTTATCCCATTTTTTTTAGATAAGAAAAATGGAAAACTGAATCTAGGTGGGTGGGTCTTGCATTCAAGCTCCCTTCCGCCTTTGTACTCGAAGGCCAATCCCTGTCCGGCCCAAGGAAACCTTTGCGCATCTCCGTTACCTTTTGGGAGGCCTACACCCCATAGAAACTATCTTCCTAAGACTGTTCCTTGGCTCGTACGTCCCGACACAAGGTTAGATTGTGTATTATAGACATATTGTGTATCAAGAATGAAACAAAAAGCAGAAATAGTCAAATGGTAAAATTTCTCTTTGCCAACGAGAAGACGCGGGTTCGAGTCCCGCTATCCACCCAAAATCAAAATGAAGTCATTTATTTAATATCTAGACTTCTAAATTAAAATTCTAAAGGATTTGTTATAGTTATCGTCATAGTGTAGTGATTCTATCTTTCCCCTCTTTACCTTCTACCCTTACCTCCAAAGAAAAAGTGTTAACTAATTACTAGAGTAAAACATACCATTTTTTTTTACAAAAAAGTAATGCGGAGACAGGATTTGAAACTTGGTTTGGGCTTGTACTCGACGACCCACCCTTGAGCGAGTACTCGGATTAATCGGGGAGTACTCAGGGGTCAAATCGGCCTATGCGGGGAGTACTCGGAGTAATCGGCCAACTCGGCTATACTCGGCGACCTACCCTAGAGCGGAGACCTACCCTGGGGTGAGTACTCATGGAGTAATAAGTCAACTCGGCCTTATTTGCAACATTGGTTTTAAGTGCTTAACCGAGAGTTGAGAACCATATATATAAATTTATTTTCAAAATTTACCTATAAATATACGTATCTTTACAATTGTATTTGTAACTGGCCCAAAGCTAGCCCCCACCTTTGTGGTGAGTAGCATCCAGGTGAAGAGCTAACATGGGTGGCGTCGATTCGAATCGGATTAGAAGTGAGGTTTTACCGGTTATTCCACTGTCACGCTTTCGGACAGATGGAGGTAGGGTTTCCGTGCACATGCGAGAGGCAAAGGGTTGGCTGCGGTCGAATAGTCGATCTTGGCCATAGTGCCTAGTGTCACGGTGATTGACATGTCGTTCCTTGTCAATCGTTCCTTGCAGTTAAAATAAAAAAAAAACAAAAAAAAAGGCCTAAAGCTTTGGTTGTTCCCTGTCAGTCTGTCACCAATCATCCCGTGATTAAAGCTTCAAACACATAATGGCTTCATTAATTGTTATCTTCGTGATAAAGCCTTATAAAAGGGGTGGTGGAAATATGCACCCACCTGATTAGGAGATATACACCCACCTGAAAAAGGAGTCTAGAAAATGTAAAAAGTTGTCAGCTTTCTGCACTACATTAAAATATATAATTTTATAAGAATTTAATAACCCCTCTTGACCAAGACCATTAACACAAAGAAATCTATCTCTTTATCCATCACACATATATCAGTAACTTCTTCTCCTTCACTCTAACCCTAGCCCCATATCTTTCTTTTTCACTCCCTCACCTTATCTTTCTTCTCCTCCTTCCTTTACTTCCATGACCTCCACAAACACACACACACTCGACAACCTCTACTGTGCTCCTACCAACACCTGAGCACATGAACACCGTCTAGATCTCTGTCTCGCTTGACTCCTTTAACAACGCCGGGAACTATGGAAGCCCCGACGAGCAACCACGAAGCCATCACCAACCGCATCTCCCCCTTTTCTTTCGTTCACTGCACACGACCACGACCCCTACACAAAGATTAACTCGGGATTTCTTGGTTCTGGATCGGCTATAGGGACGAGTACAGGAGGCGATGATAGGTTTTTGTATGGTCCTTGGTTCCGGTTAGTTTAGTTTCGGGAAGACCATGTACTGTAAACACTTCAACACCACCATCCGCTAGTACCACCGGCTGGCTGCCACCATAGCCTGCACCGAGAGATGAAACAAAAGGGTTTTACTGTTTAATGGATATTATTTTCTATCTAAGGTTTTGATTAGAAGGGAATTAGATACAAAAAGGTGGAATAAAAGAATTATGATTACTACTCCCAAATTGTTGAGGTTGGATTTACATATGATAATTTTATATTAGTATCTTCCGGATCGACTTCTTCGTTCTTTGACCTTTAATTGATGGTTAATATTTGCAAATTAAGTTAAAACTAAGAACAGAGGTATGAGTGATGTTAGGGTTTGTAGTGCAGGTGGAAGGTTGCAGTGAGAAAGGAGATGTATGAGAGAGAAAATGAAAAGGTTATATTAGAAAAGGTGAGGATAAGATCTTTTGAAAAGAAAAAGAAAGAGAAGAGTATGTATGGATCATAACTTGATGCCATGTAGAGAATCATTTGCAATAATAAGTGACTTATTGTTTGGTAGAGTGCAAATAGGCATCGTACCAGGAAAACACTACAATTGGTGATGTCGCTTATTGGGTCAGCGACTTCTCCCTCTCAAATGTTTGATGCTGCAATGTCTGAAAAAGTTAACAGGGAATGTTCCATGAAGTCGCTGATTGAGATGGTGGCATCTTTGAAGTCGCTCAATCATTTAGAGGCTTCCTTGAAGTCGCTGAATGGGTCTAAGACTTCATATTGAAGTCCCTGTATGGGAGTGAGGGTTTATGAAGTCTGTCTAGCTAATAAAATGAAAACCGAGTGATTTCTTTTTCATCCATTCTAAATGCTTCCTCATTCACAATATTGCCCTAACCCTTTTCCATGCAACATTTTCTATTCACAAGTAAAAAATTATGTTAGACATGTCAAGTGTTCAAGAGTTAGAAAGTTAGAAGTGTTACATAAGTTTGAAATGAAATTCGTGTTGGAGCCTATGGTATTTTAGTGTTGTTGGATTGGTGCTACATCTGCATGAAATCACTTGGATCGATGTTACATCTGCACGTGGAGTAATACGTGTAGAATGCAACGTAAGTCAAGTGATTTAAAATACATTAATACTGGAGGGTCCAAAGGTTTTAGAAAAATGCATCCAATTACTTCTTTGCAACCCCCAACTACTGCTTAGATAGTGGCGGCTGGGGAGGTGTTCCTGCATTGGCATGTCAATGAGATTTTTTTATCAATTTTTGTCATGCCATGCACCCAAGAGCCGCACTTTTTTTGGGAGTATGCATGATCCTGCAACTTCTATAACAATGAAAAATTGCGGGCTGGGTTCCTCTTATTTTTGGATCGTTGTTACATCTGCATGAAACTACTCGGATTGATGTTACATCTACATGTGGAGTAACACGTGTAGAATGCATTGTTGGTATGGTACTTTCTAATACGGAGGTGGTGGTTTGCGTAGGTGATCAACCTCATTCATGTTTTGCCCGTTTAATCCTAAATTTTGTTGAAGAATGGTAATCGACATGGGTGGGGCTGGTACCTATGCCTACCAAGGAGGGCGACGTGATCAATGTAGGCGCGTGTAGCTGGCTTTTGTTTGTGGAGATATCATGCGTGAGGATTGCCTCCCATCTCTAGACATAGAGAGTTAATTAACGTAGCCTGGAGATATTAGTTGAGGATGCCCTTAGTGTGCAAGGAATGCTAATACCTCATCAACCTCCCCTTAAAAAGATGGTATTGGTGTTCTCGAAAAAAAGCTTCATTGGATCGATGTTACATCTGCATGTAGAGTTAATGATTCCTGAGAGGCGATGTGTCTCTGGGATCAATGGCATGGAGAACTAATTAATGTAGCCTGCAATTCTAAATGCTGCACGCGATAGTTTCATCAAAGCTACTTTTTTAAAATGAAACTTTGAGCAATGCATTTGGAAATGCTGCACGTGGTTACCCTGTTGCAACTGCTACCAGGGTAACCATAGTTATGGAAGTCATGCCAAAGAACAGTTTTTTTTCGAATGATTGCAGGTGTCATAGTATATGACTTTCCGTCAAATTTGCCGGTTAATCCTCCATGTTATTTTGGATCGATGTTACATCTGCTACTCACACTCGCGTGTAAGGAAGACCGGACTCCATTATTAATAATGGTGTCCGAAATAACATTCACACCTGCGCTTTCACCTGGAGAGACTGCAGGTTTTTTTACAGTTGCTGGTGGCAGTTGGAGTTGGAATGGGTATTGTTCTCGGAAAAATCTTATGTTCAAGTGGTTTAGAACCGTGTCACCTAAATATTCAAGCCATTCATATGACAAACCATCATCTGCTTTGTCGGTTAGGAAGACCGGACTCACACTCTCCCCTTTATTTTGGATCCATGTTACATCTGCTACTCACACTCGCGTGTAAGGAAGACCGGACTCCATTAAAAATGGTGTTCTAAATAGTACCAGAGGGGTGATGTGCCCAACAAGTGGCTTTCCCATAAGCAATGAGATGTGCTACATTGTTTAAATGCTGCATGAATCGATCTTACATCTGCTACTCACAAATGTTGTTATAAATAGTATGGTGTTCAAAATAGTATTGAAGGGTCTTAACGGATATAAATTGTTTTGTAACTATCATTTGTAAAGTTTGTCAACTCGGTAGATTGTATAGATTGTCAACTTGGATATACGTTGTATATTTCTAATGGATATTATTTTTACAATTAATGAAGTTTTACTAGTTGGAAAAAATAGTTTATAAAATTCTCTGTTTGAATATGATTGAATTGTGAGATCAAATTGTGACTAACTATGAGTGTTCTGTTTTCTATTTATAGTGTTGAAAGTGGCCCAGGGGTCCTTTTGGGCCCCCAGTATCTGTCTCGCGGGCCTGTATCTACGGCCACCGGACCCTCGGACGTGACGTCCTCGGGTCATATAACAGCCCCGTCGGAGATTCAGGCGTCACATGACCACCCGTCACCCGATCCGACCCCTCACAAAAAGCCCCGTACGTCATTTTATGTCCTTTGTTTTGTTTTG
The DNA here is from genome assembly GCA_032199755.1 of Ambrosia artemisiifolia. Lineage (NCBI taxonomy): Eukaryota > Viridiplantae > Streptophyta > Magnoliopsida > Asterales > Asteraceae > Ambrosia > Ambrosia artemisiifolia. Next base: position 28,110,148 of record CM063516.1, on the reverse strand, counting down.
CAAAAAAAAAAAATGTTAAAAAATCCGGATGAAAGTATTGAACATCACATGGTTGAAAGTGGCCCAGGGAGCCCTTTTGGGCCCCATGTATCTGTCTCCCGGTCCGGTCTCTACGGTCACCGGTCCCTCGGAGGTGCCATCCTCGGTTCATATAACAGCCCCGTCGCAAATTCGGGGGTAATCCGGCCGCCCGTGACCCGATCCAGGCCGTCACAAAAAGTCTCGTACGTCATTTTATGTGCTTTGTTTTGTTTTGCAAAAAAATGTTAAAAAATCCGGATGAAAGTATTGAACATCACATGGTTGAAAGTGGCCCAGGGGGCCTTTTGGGTCCCTTGTATCCGTCTCCAGGGCCGGTCTCTATGGTCACCGGTCCCTCGGACGTGCCGTCCTCGGTTCATATAACAGCCTCGTCTCAAATTCGGGGGTCATCCGATCGCCCGTGACCCGATCCGGCACGTCACAAGAAGCCCCGGACGTCATTTTATGTGCTTTGTTTTGTTTTGCAAAAAGAAATGTTAACAAATCTGGATGTAAGTATACGAACACACCGATAAGTAATACTACGATAATAAGACATTCATTACGAAAATAAATAAAACATAAGCATAACATCGACACATCAATGATACCACAGGGTGACTGATGATACGGATACGGTAAACTAAAAAACATGAAAAGATGAAATTCATGATACGACTCACACAACCCCATAGGGTTATTCACTGATTTTGCTGACGCCTTGCATTTCCACAAGTCTTCCTGTTATGCCCTGTCTCTCCACATCGAGTACATGTTCAAGGCCTCGGGCAATCGTCATAGTTCACATCCATCTCATTCTGCATTCTTCTTTGACGTACTCTGCCTCGATGTGTTGTAATCATCGACGGGTCCCCTTGAATTCTCGACTACGCCTGCGGCCATTCAGACTTATGCCCCAACGTGTAGAAATAACTATTATACTGCTCGATGTATGTGTTCGTGTGGAATCTCCAACTAGTAATATTGTGAGGGCGTTTACCCAACCGATTGCAAACTGCAATTGCATGGGAACATTGAAATCTTAGCATTTGCCACACGAGCATAGCCTTTTTTTGTACTCAACAGTGTAGTCATTTCCGCCACGACCATTTGTCTCAAACCTCGAAAGAACATCGAACCTTGCATGACTGGCATCGTACAGCGTCACTTCATGTTCCATAGCAACTGTCAAAAGCTTCTCATATTTGCTCCATATGCGAGGTGGTAGAGGGGTGTTGCAATTGCGAGACATTTCAGTGTGCTTAACATATTGGTCGACGTATCTGAGAAAGGTGTAGTGAATCAGAGCTGTTATAGGCAGTAGTCGGGCTTCCCGCAAAACGTTGATCATGGACTCCGAAATGTTGGTCGGTAGGTTACCCCAGCGACGATGCTCTTTATCATGGTAAAGAGTCCACTTATTATTAGGAATTTGGTGAAGGTAGTCCCAGGCCTCTTGATTTTTAAGCCTCATTTCACCAACAGCATACCGATACTTTCTTAACTGAGACGTGCTACCAATAAGCCAACATAGCTTCCGTAGGCTTTTGTTCCTGAACCTCCCGTTGAAATTGCTTCGGATGTGATGAAGACAATAACGATGGTAGGCGTTGGGTTCCTTCCAGTCTGGAAGGTTTTCCATTGCATTATGTATGTCGTTGTGCCTGTCGGATATAACACACAAAGGACCCATGGTACTACTGTTAACATGTTCGCTAAGATTTTGATAAAACCAACACCAACTATGCACACTCTTTTCGTCAACAATAGCATACGCCACAGGCATGATATAGTTGTTTGCATTTTTTGCCACCGCAATCAACAACTTACCTCGATAGGGTCCTTTTAGATGAGTCCCGTCCGAGATGATAGGCATGCAACAATGAAAAGCACGAATAGAAGGTTACTTGTGGGCCCTGGCAAGCAAATGAACTTTTAGATGAGTCCCGTCCATCGGTAAGAAACAACTAGGACTTGATTTTTGGGGAACACTAATGGGATACGAAAACGAAGGTTACTTGTGGGCCCTGGTAAGCAAATGAACTTATGTTTTAAAGATTTTGTTAACTACCTATAAAAAATTATTTATGCTTCATTTTCTTTTAGCATGTGTGGGGTTGGGTAAACAGGTTGATGAGGTTCAGATGGGTGTTGATCACAAAACGTAAAGACTCGGAACATATGTACCCATGGACGATTCTGTCCCCTCAGTTCTTCGACCTTTTAGCTAATGCACCAAACTATGGTGCTTTACCATTTGCCATTGGAATGAAATAACATTATCCTCCATTTTGGGACGTTGATAGGGTAAAAATTTTATTTTTAATTTTTTTCTTTATATATATATATATATATATATATCAGTTAATATGTAAATAATCAAGCCAAACTTCTACAGGTTTATATTCCGCTATGTGCTGAACAATCAGACTGGTTCGTTGTTAGTGTTGATATGCGAAGTCTTGACATGACCCTGTACTTTACTAGTCCGTGTGGTTCGCGCGGTTTTGATGGATGTAAACCCATCCAAGCTACGATTTACCCCACACTAATAAGATTTGAATATTTATTCAAATCCTTTTTGGATCAAATCTGTTATTGGGAACATTGAGGACGACCATTCGTAGAGACAACAAGGGTACCAAATACCGTGTATTGCCAGTGCAGTGTCGAAAACGTTGGTGCTAATTCAGGGGTCATTGTTTGTATGTTACTCAGCCGTATAGTTGCAGGTGAACCAATTAACATTGAACGAGTTCTTCATGATGCTTGTGCACTTTTTCAAAGGGAAATGGCAGATGAATTTTATGCAGCACATTGGTCACCGGCAACACATTAGATATTGTATTTGTAGTTTAAATTAAATGAATATTAGGAAGATTAACTACCGATGTTATTATTAATATTGTTATTGTTATTACATTTCTTACCCAGTAGTTCATAATATTATATAAAAACGAAAGACATAACGTATCGGCAGTTAATATCCATCTACGTCCTCTGCATCTGAGTTGTACTCTTCACGTTATTGTTGTTCACGAAACATCTAGAATTGCAATTCATCGTAGGCTCCCTCAGGATCAAAGTCATCTTGGAGACAGGTACAGTGTGGTTCTTCTATAGTGGATTCATGGTGGTCATGTTGACAGTGGGCTTGTTGCATAGTGCAGTGTTGATGATGGTCATGGTGAGAGTGGGCTTGTTGCATATTGCAGTGTTGGTGATGGTCATGGTGGAGGTGTTGGTTAGGGTTACGATGGTGGCGGTGACAGTTGTCATCGTGTGGTTGCCCCCCCATCGTATGATGCTCACGGTCACGGCGTCGTTGGCCCCCAATCGGACGATGGTCACGGTCACAGTGTGTTTGGGCCCCAATCGGATATGGTCATGGTTTTGTTGATGCATAGCGCAGTGTTGGTGTTGGTGACGTTGGGGGTCTTGCACAATGGAGTTTTGTGAACAGGGGTTGGGTTGTTGTTCCCCATTTATGTGTAGATGAAAATGAAGATGTTCGTTTATTTGATTCATCATACTAGGTATGGATCTCTTACCCAAAGGTGGCTCTGCCCAGCATACGAATCCACACCCACGGGGCTTCCAATTACAGCAATGAAATCGACGACCTGGGTTTCGAGAAGTGGATGATACACGGATAATTTTTGGCGAACCACAGTTGCAGTAGACCATAATTGGGGGGAAACGAGGTTTGTGTGAGAAAGAGATATTTTGGGAAGAAAGTTTGGGGTGAGGAATTTGGTTTGGAGGAACTCCCAATTATATAGGTGAAATGCCTAATATTTTAATAAATTTTTTTTTCAATTTTTAAAAATGTTGGTCAAAATGATATGTATTATTATTATTATTTGTTTATTATTATTATTATAATGCACTAATTCACTTTTTTTTTTTATTTTAGTGTATGTTTTATGAAAGTAGCCAAACTATACAATCTACCAACTTGACAATCTATACAAATGACAATTACAAAACAATCTATATCCGAGAACACCGAAGATCAAACACTTGAAAGAGGTAATCTGGCTATGAAGCATAGTATGGATAGGAAATAACCAGTTCGTGTGATCAGGAAAGTTGTCTCGTTTGGGAAGGATGTGTTTGTGTATAACGGAAAGTCATATACTATCACACCTGCAATATTTCGGGATGTTGCAGTTGCAGCATCATGCATCCTCCTAGGGAGAAAATTGGCATGCGAACGTGGGAGTACTCTGAATGAATGTGAATGGTACTCCAGATTCCTGCCCACGCTTTCATGCCATGCCGGAACGCCCGATATAAAAACCTATCTACCTTGCTTGCCAACACACCAACATCCGTTATCGATGGCAGAAATCAGAGAGAATTGGGCATTTCACCTCTACCACCCAACCTCCCTACATGCCACCAACTGGGACATCATTATATTACTATCCAAATATTGAGAGTATACATTTTGTTTCATTGTTTTGAGTAGTGAAGAACGTAGTGACATTCGGACATTGCTTTATTTGCCTAAACAGATTTTTTTGAAGCCTCAAAATTATTAAGCGACTTCACTGTGAAGTCTCCAAATCATTCAGCGACTTCCGTGTGAAGCCTCAAAATCAATAAGCGACTTCTATGAAGCCCTCTAACTGAATCAGCGACTTTAGTGAATCCTCTAAATCAATAAGCGACTTCAAAGACAATGTTGCAGGAGTGGGCCAGACATGGCAGGCTCGTATTATTTGAGAGGGAGAAGTCGCTGAACCGTTCAGCAACATCACCAATTGTGGTCTTTTCCTGATACGATGCCTATTTACACTCTACTAAACAATAACTCACCTATTATTGCAAATGATTCTCATGCTGATGTCAAGGGTGTAGAAATCCTAGATCCCTTATAAAATGTTGTTAGGATAACAACGGGGTTGGTCGCCCCATAGTCACAGGATTCGCTAATGTACATGCGTACCGCGAATCCAATCATGCCTACCGAAATCGGGTACATTCGCGTACCGTTCGCATAGGATTCGCGATCCGATTCGTAAAATTGAGCGTACCCGATTATGTAGAATTTCGAACCAAATATCACAGATTCGCGTACCGGATTGTCGAAATCGCTGTCTAGATTCAATGCGATTCGCGAATCGGAATTAAATGCTTCGAAATCTGCAGCAATTATGGTGATTGGTGACTATTCGCTTACCATAGCTAGATGAAGAGTCTGTTGTTTCCTTATAATTATGAACTTGGTTAGTTTGTTTTATGTTTTTGAACTTATAATTATGAACTTTGTTTTGGATTATGATTATGAAATGTTTATTGGAGTTATTTGAAAAAAAAATATATATATTGTATAATGTTTAGATACGATACGGCGTACCAATTTATAGGGTACACCGTACCGCGTACCGAATTGGCGAACCGAATGAATCTACCCCTCGTACCGAATTTTAGAAATGCGCGAACCGCGTACCCGATTTCGTACCACGAACCGGAGCGTACTACGATTCATGTGACTATGGGCCGCACATATACCCGCGCAATACCTATTTGATTTTATCAGCCATACTCGTCTAGGATTTTTTTCAAATAGTTCTTACCATTCTATTTTCTTTTTATACTAATCTATTAGTTCACCACCTTGATCACTAGTACATCTAACCTTCAACCACCTAAACGCATATATAAATAGGCAATTTTGTAACAAAGATAAGTATATTTCACATGACCATGTGACAATAAAAACCAGAGTGAAACCACATACAACAAAAGAAACCCGAACAGAACTACCATACTACTGACACTATAGATCTACCATCACAACATACACGGGTAAAAACAAACTAAAACGAGACCCCTTCAAACTTCTATTCTATTCTACTCTCTATCTTTTATTCTGTGTGTGTATATGCGTCACACAATTCATTCAGTGATGTCCAGGGAGCTTCTCTTTGATCTTCTCCATCACCCCTTTCTTCTCGCGGGTTTCACCATAACCCGAACCACCCGTCGTCGTAGTCGTCTGGGTCTGATATTGCTCCTCTTGACTGTGACCACCGGGAAGCTTTTCTTTGATCTTTTGCATCATACCTTTCTTCTTTCTCCTTCCTCCTTGCCCATCATCCTCAGACTACACATGTTAATCATTTGAATTATTAGATTTAACAAAAGCAAAATCATAAACATGTTTATATTTAAAACTATTTAAAAAACATTAATAAAAAGCAGTCTCTCTATCTCTTGTTGGGATAGGGAGACGAGTAGAATATTACTAGATACGTTTGTTTAATTAAGAAAAAAATTTATATCAATAAAAACGTTATATGTACACTTACTGAGCTTGAGCTACCACTTCCCGAACGATGAAGAACGCCGGTTCCAGTGCCGGTGCCGGTACCTCCAAAACCTACTCCAGTTCCAGTACCAATACCGGCCCCACCACCCATAGGGGTGGCGCTGGGTTGGTTCTGAAAGGTATCAGTTGTTCCACCGAACGCAGACTCAGTACCCAATCCCTGGTGCCCAGTCTGCCCGGTGGAACGACCACCCGAGGTATAGTCAGTTCCTGTACCCAACCCTTGGTGACCGGTGGTACCATAAGTAGTACCACCGGTTCCAATCCCTCCTGTTGCACCTAACCCTGTGGAACCATAATCACCCATGGTCCCACCGGTGGTTGGATGGACAGGGTTTCCATACTCGTCGGTTTGGCGAATAGGATTGCCGTACTCATCGGTTCGGCGAATAGGGTTGCCGTACTCATCGGTTTGGCGAACATTCTGTCCGTACTGTCCCCCGTATTCTGCCATATTTTCAGTTGAAAATGATTATGAAAAGTACAACTATCAACGCAAAACCTACAATTGATTGCTTATTGATATTGATACTTGATATTATCTGTGTGATGTATTTGATGAGATTTTAGGGTTTATATATAGGAGAAAGTAGATGATGAAATAATGTATACGTGGTGAATAGAGATGCATGGCATGTGTGATAACCATACACGTGGCAGTACGCTAGTTATTGTAAAGCAAGCATTTAAGAAAGTAGGACGACACGTGTCATGTAGGTCGGTTGATATTTTATGTGACTGCTAAATCATGTATATCTTAATCGAACAATCTTCTCTCTTAATGGGAGGTGATAGGATATATGTATTTATAAATAATAGAAACTTTAATATAAAATTAACAACGTAACTTTGTATAAAAAAGAATGCATAAATAACAATGTACGATCAGTAATCACCTCCGTTAGGATTTAGGAAGTTAAATAAACTTGAAACAACTAGCATTTTTTATGTTTGGTTAACCATTTTATTTTGTATTAAATGTTATGTATATCTTATAGAACAAGATAAAATCATAATCATAATAAGAATAAATTTCATTTTGAAGGTAACTAACGAAAAATCGTTATTTATCATCTTCTTTAAAAAACTAACGATATAATCTTATGATATGTGTAGATAAAGGTTGTGGCACATAGGTCATTGTTAAGTCAGTGTCAGAGAACAGCCACTAAGTCTCAAATAGAGTTGAAATGCTAGGTATAACTAGCTTTTTTTAGCTGCCATGGGTTTCTGTATAAACAGTGGCGAACCTTGCTTTTCGAATCAGAGGGGGATTGGACTTATTGTTTTCGTTCGGTAGTGATTGAAAGATCAAATCAGCGGTGCTGGACTCAATTTACCTATGAAAATCATAAATTTCTACCACTGCGCCAAAAAACAAGGGGCAGCGCACCCCCTAAACCTCACAATCATTTGCCCCTAGGCATAAAGAATTTATTACGATTTAACTCGACTTATTTTCGAACTAAATTCATGTGAAACTATGAGTAATTCGAAGTTCATACCGTTGAATGTAAATGTATTATATGTGATCCGACTTGTATCCAAACAATATGGGATGCCATAAAATATTGACTACAATCGACTAGAGTCATTCCCTAACTAATTAAATTTACGTCGAAACGTATAGTAGCCCAAATTTATACCGTCGGATGAAAACGTATTACGTTGACCCGATATGTTTCTAAATAAATTTACATCAAAACGTAGTCCAACTCAAAACGTACGCAAAAAGAAAACATTGTATAATTGACCTGACTTGATACCGACAAGTACAATAAGAAAGTAGTTTTAGAGTAAGCTCGAAACATTAGAAAATACGGGTCAAAGTGACATTTACAAAGTTAGAGGGTTTCTTTTGACATTATAGCAAAATTGGAGGGTAAAATGGATTACATGGCAGATGTTTGAGTGTTAAAGAGTTAGAAGTATAAGGAGTTTTTTGTCAAGTTAGAAAGTATAAGGACGTTTTTGCATAATATGACCTTTCTAATCAACTTAGTTATTTGTGATTAAAAAGCGATATCATTTCTATAATAAATCAAATCTTATAATGGCAACAATTTAGGACGTTGTATACTTAAGAAACACGAATCCTGGATCACCGGGTTAGCACTGATTTTGGTAGTGATTCTACTGGATGTTTATAAAAAGGTGTGTTTATAAAACGTGGTGGATCTAAGGACAAGACCAAGGACGTTAAGAGACAACAAATTAGAAGAGTCGAGCCTCTAAACGTTAGCACATAAGCAGAGGTTGGAAAAGTACGATGTGCTCGTAATATTTTCAACAAAAGTGTTCGTGAATATTGGCACAACAAAAAGAGAAGGGACTCCTCCTTTTATAGTACCTCGACATGCAATTTCCTCAACTCATCCTCTACCCTTAGTGGGGCCCGGCCCAGGAAGAGATGTCTCTAGGTTTCCGGCCTAAGTCCCTAAGCCCAATGGTGCAAGTGGGTTTGGTAAAAAGAGGGAATAAGGGGGATGTACCGTCCTGACGAAGATACACGTGGCGTCCGTTGAGTGGATGCTAGTGGGCGGCGGGCACATTGCGTCCGCCTATTGGCTACTCCAGGGCGGTGGGTAACCATCCTTCTATCTAGAACCTGAGACAAATGGGGGATGCAAAAGTCTTCTGTCAGAGAGATATCTTGGCTCAGAGGCTGCCACGTCATCGTCCTTTCTTGGTGTCATGGTGAGCGCAGCCTTTGATTGGTTGAGAACTCTGACGGGCAGCCTGCTGCGTCAGGAACAGTTGCCTGAGGCAGGAGTGTGTGTCTCAAAGCTGCCCTAGAAGGTATCTTTCAGTCGTGTTGACGAAGCTTTGTCTATCTTGCTGAAGAAGCTTCGTAGTGTGTCTGGCCCGCTGACGTAAAACGGGCGGGTCAGTGTGCGTCCGTTGTCTGTTGGACGCAAGCTACTCCGCTAACGTAAAACGGGCGGGTGGCCGTGCGTCCACTGTCTGATGGACGCTCGCTATTCCGCTGACGTAAAACGGGCGGAGTATGGTTAGCAAGGCGCTATTTGTACATATCCCTTCAAGTCCCCCGGTCCAGTGCTTTCATATTGCTCTGACGAGGGAGTGCTGGACTCTTCTTTAGACTGAAAGGTGTGGAGTTTACATGTGTACTTTAAGTTACATCCAGTCGTCACTGGGTTTTCATGTAACAAAGTGTACATGTATTTGTAGGACGTCGTCAACTGGTGCGCACACAGTGATCAATCTGGGAGTGTTTGACGGAATAGGTATTGTCGCGGAGCCTAGCAAAAGGTCCGCACAATGTAAAAGTGGTATAGTTGATATATATAGATGGCTTCGATGTGTAAAGCTTGAAGCATGATGATAATGAAGAATACCAATTTTTGCATGTGTAAAGCTTGAAGCATGATGATAATGAAGAATACTGATTCTCGCATGTGTAAAGGTTGAAGAGGCGTCGGGCCTTGTAGCATGACTGCTTTTCTTTCGGACGCAGGCGTGATGGCTGAGGAGGCGTCGGGCCTTGTAGCGCATCTAGAAGCTGTAAATAAGCAAAACTGAAAACTTGTTATTCTGGACGCAAGCGTGATGCCTGAGGAGGCGTCGGGCCTTGTGGCGCACCTAGAAGATATAAATAAGGAAAACTGAAAAGTTTTTCTTCCGTACGCAGGCGTAATGCCTGAGTGGCCGTCGGGCCTTGTAGCGCAGCTGGATGATGTAAGTAAGGAAAGCAGAAAACTTTATCTTCCGGACGCCGGCGTGATGCCTGAGTAGGCGTCGGGCCTGGTGGCGCATTATGTAACATCCTGTTTTTGTTATATAAATAAAATGCCTTACTTGATGTTTATTAATTGGTGCAACGGGTCATTGATCAGTAAAATGAACCAATAACAGGTGAGAGAGATATTTGTGTATTTAAAATTAGTCAACGAGTAAAGGATGGTTAGTATAATTATTTGAGATATGAGGCCTAGGCGAGTAAATTGTATTATAAGAGATCGTTTAGTAATAATGTAATATATATTTGACCCTACTTCGTTTTTATTAAAACTTAGGTTAAAGCGTAGAGAAAAATAAACTCGTCTCAACGATATATTCGTAAATTTATACAACGTTATAACTTAAAAGTTACAGGGAAAAAATGAATGAAGCAGCTGTAATAAATGTAGTATTATAATTATAATAATAATAAAATCTAATCAATTTGAATATGTGTATATAAGATATGTACGTGTCTTATATAGTATGTATTTCATATATATGTAATAGGTGACGTGAATATGAATGATGAGCTATTTGTATATTTTGATGATATAAATAAGCCATGCATACTACTTCAAGTCTAAGGATGTGTTTTGATTGAGGAAAATATGTTGGTTCAGGATGACTGAAACGAGTACTTGATAGGTAGAACGAACCTTTTATAATATGAAATGGTTAAACATCTATTTAGAATCATCAAACGAGTAAGTAATGAGTAAAATGATGAACTAAAATATTACGTGTTTAAACGAGTAGTAACAACAACAACAACAACAACAACAACAACAACAACAACAACAACAACAACAACAACAACAACAACAACAACAACAACAACAACAACAACAACAACAACAACAACAACAACAACAACAACAACAACAACAACAACAACAACAACAACAACAACAACAACAACAACAACAACAACAACAACAACAACAACAACAACAACAACAACAACAACAACAACAACAACAACAACAACAACAACAACAACAACAACAACAACAACAACAACAACAACAACAACAACAACAACAACAACAACAACAACAACAACAACAACAACAACAACAACAACAACAACAACAACAACAACAACAACAACAACAACAACAACAACAACAACAACAACAACAACAACAACAACAACAACAACAACAACAACAACAACAACAACAACAACAACAACAACAACAACAACAACAACAACAACAACAACAACAACAACAACAACAACAACAACAACAACAACAACAACAACAACAACAACAACAACAACAACAACAACAACAACAACAACAACAACAACAACAACAACAACAACAACAACAACAACAACAACAACAACAACAACAACAACAACAACAACAACAACAACAACAACAACAACAACAACAACAACAACAACAACAACAACAACAACAACAACAACAACAACAACAACAACAACAACAACAACAACAACAACAACAACAACAACAACAACAACAACAACAACAACAACAACAACAACAACAACAACAACAACAACAACAACAACAACAACAACAACAACAACAACAACAACAACAACAACAACAACAACAACAACAACAACAACAACAACAACAACAACAACAACAACAACAACAACAACAACAACAACAACAACAACAACAACAACAACAACAACAACAACAACAACAACAACAACAACAACAACAACAACAACAACAACAACAACAACAACAACAACAACAACAACAACAACAACAACAACAACAACAACAACAACAACAACAACAACAACAACAACAACAACAACAACAACAACAACAACAACAACAACAACAACAACAACAACAACAACAACAACAACAACAACAACAACAACAACAACAACAACAACAACAACAACAACAACAACAACAACAACAACAACAACAACAACAACAACAACAACAACAACAACAACAACAACAACAACAACAACAACAACAACAACAACAACAACAACAACAACAACAACAACAACAACAACAACAACAACAACAACAACAACAACAACAACAACAACAACAACAACAACAACAACAACAACAACAACAACAACAACAACAACAACAACAACAACAACAACAACAACAACAACAACAACAACAACAACAACAACAACAACAACAACAACAACAACAACAACAACAACAACAACAACAACAACAACAACAACAACAACAACAACAACAACAACAACAACAACAACAACAACAACAACAACAACAACAACAACAACAACAACAACAACAACAACAACAACAACAACAACAACAACAACAACAACAACAACAACAACAACAACAACAACAACAACAACAACAACAACAACAACAACAACAACAACAACAACAACAACAACAACAACAACAACAACAACAACAACAACAACAACAACAACAACAACAACAACAACAACAACAACAACAACAACAACAACAACAACAACAACAACAACAACAACAACAACAACAACAACAACAACAACAACAACAACAACAACAACAATACACGTGCACGTGTGTGTGCAATTGTGTATATCATCACAATGTAGATTTACTTAATTAACCGAAGTTGGGAAAATAAAACCAAACCGACATTACAAATTCGTTACTAGTGGCGGTCACTTTATTATATATAGAGTATACTAGTTAAGTTATAGTGTTATTTGGAAGCTTTCACACCCTGTTAATTTTTAAAGATGGTGCATAAGAGGTACGTATCCGATGTAGTGTAGTGTAGTTTAATTCATAAATTTAGTTTTTCATATAATATTAGGAGTAGGTATAATATTAAAAATATGGTTTAGGATTATCACCTGGATGTGTGATGGGTAACTTCACTCTAAATTAGGCATGGACTGATCACTCATTCTTAAACTAGGTAGGGTTATCCAAAGTCAACCAGGATACGACTAATTTTTATCAACCCTATATTTAATTAGTATCTACGATTGTCCTGGTCTGATCAGGATAACAAGTTCGAATTTATTAGATCAAAAGCATCCATGGAGCAAAGGTGAGTTACTTAAACTATTTTCAAAACCTGATACTTGCTCATAAAATTGTTTTGATGATAATTGATCATGTATATGCATCGAACCATAAGTGTGGCATCCAGGGTGTTATATATATTATAATGATCATTATATTTTCCCGGGGCGTGGACATACACGTACAGCTATATGGGGTGTGTTTTACGCTGTATGTGTGAATATATAATGCTTAGGCTGGATATATGATTATGGTGACATGCAAGGAGCTCATACTTGATCAATAAAATGTTTATGTGGTTGTTTTACTGATGAGTCGGTTTATGTGACTCACCAGCTGTGTGCTGACGTATTTTTATTACTCGAGCATGTATCACAGGTTGATGGTGTAAGGAATGGGAGTTCCTAACTGAGAGTTGGAATACTTTAGACGGTTCATCTTATTATAGTTAAGCTTTGTTTAACTTGGTGGCACTTGGATCGCACTGGCTTGTAATAAACACTCAAGTTATGTAATAAGATTACGTTTCCGCTTTAAGTTTGCACCGACTGGTCACTTTAAGTGCCCCGGCCTGGGCGGGGTGTGACAAGTTGGTATCAGAGCTTTAGTTTAAGAGATTTAGGTACTCATTGAAGTATCTAGACTTAAACTTAGGCTAGTAAGCCGAATAGAAGTGCCAGTCTTCGTAGGTAGAGCGTATTATAATGAAGGATGTATATGTTTGGTATGCCGAACTTTTTGATGGAAGGACCATATGGTAGTTGGGAGTATCATGCTATGTTTCATATATTGCTTTCATACCTGGCCAGTATGAATGTTAATGTGTGACACCGCTATGATCTCGCAAACATCATATTGTTCTGAAATCTGGAAATAGTAGGCAGTGTTTTAAGAATGTGGCTGAGCTCTAGTACTTTGCTACTAAAACTTGTGTATATAGGTTTATCTATGGGAGCGTATTGTGCTTATCTTATCCTCATTTGTTTTTCTAGGGTGGAAATGATTGATAGGATAATAAGAGCTGATTTTATGTGTCCGAGGTAACTAGTGGAGTTTGTATATATAGTCTAGCTATACGAGTGCATGTCTCAAAGTATGCCAATGGTTTATGTATAGCATAGGTGAGTATGCTTATTTGTGGGTGTTAAATGAAATCATACCATACGTAAAGCAGATAGGGCGATATAAGGCCTGAATAAAATACCCCAAACAGGTTCGTTGTGTAATCAAGTAAGGAACTTAACCAAACTTGGCGTCTCCACTTTCCCATGATAGTCAATTGTAGTGGAGTAAGGAAGGCATTTGAAGCCAATGTTTTATTTTTCTACTTTTGTGACATATAAAACTCTTTTAGGGGTTTAGTCAGAAATATCAAGGGTGCATTAGTTAAGAAACCTCTAGAAAAGATTAATGTGTCAATGGTTAATATCCAAACACCCAGGCGCACGTACAAGGACGGTAGACCTTGCAAGCCGAGCCATTAGAAACCAAAGCAACTATCACTTTTGGGATATGTTAGAAGAAAATCCTAGACATTATTATTAAGAGAAAATGGGATAATAATCAGGATCAGCGGAGATCCAATTTTTAGGGATTATAGAGGGAGACCTGGACCCGCACCTCAATGCCCAACATGTGGAAGAGGACATTCTTGTCCATGTCATTAGTTAGTTTATAGAAATTCTAAGAAAGCCAAACATACCCGTCATTATTGCAAAGGGCCCCGTAAGTGTTTTTGACATTTTAACGATTACTGCCTTAAGAAGTAAAAGAATGCAAAGCCCGATAGAGCAAGATGGGGAGCTTTTGATATAGAAACTGAAGAAGCCATAGGAACCTTGACGTGATAATGGGTACAACACTAGTAAACAACTTCTATGTTAGGATACTTTCTGATACTGGTGTTGATAGAAATTTGATATGTGAACCTTTTAGAGTTTCGTTTAACTAGGTTCTCGACAAGTTAGAAAAACCATTTATAGCAATAGTCGCGAATGGAAGGAAATAAGAAATTGGGAGCTATATCAAGGGGTGTACCATCTAAATTAGTGAATACCTCGATACCTATAGACTTATTATCAATGAAACATGGATTGGTGGATATAGTACTAGGGATGGATTGGTTAGCTCGCCAAACTCGTATATTGTGTGATAAGAAACAAATTCGGATCAAGGACCCGAGTGAAAACCTTTGATAACTTCAGGGGAAAAACCTAGTAAACCCATAAGTTTCAATATGATGATAAAGGCAATTAAGTGTATCTGAAAGGTCGTCTAGCCTATCTAGTGTATGCACTATGAGACTGAGGAAGATAAGAATTTAAGGGATGTGCCAGTAGCAGTCAAATTTCATGAGGCATTCCCTAAAAGCCATTCTAGACTATCAGCCGATAGAAAAATTTAATTTTGAATCGACTTGATCTCGGGGGCAACCCGTATTGCTAGAGCCATTTACTGTCTTACCTTGACTTTTAATGGATGAATTAAGAAACTAAATGTTGGAGTTTCGGGATAAGGTTTTATATATTCTAGCACGTCAACATGGGTTGTTGTTAGGACTCGATGCGGTATGTAGTGGTTGATACCCATAGCCAGGAGGTTAGGACACGATACGATACGATCATTGTGAGTTGTTAATAATGCCATAAGACCAACATATCTGTAGTATTCGTAGATCTCATTAATCTAGTTGCGAGGGAAACCGTCGTGGGTACATTCACCAGAAAGGAAAGAGCCCAACCGATAATAAACTTCATGTATCTAGAAGTGGTGTTAAGGTAATTCCCTTGTACCCAATTTAAGAATCCAATGATAGGCCTTAATTGAAAACCATATCAAGAAGGAAACGATGGTTGGTAGCCAAGATTATTGGGATCTATGAATGATAGTATCTTAAGTTTCGATAATCGAATATGAGATTCTTAGTTTTGGCAAGATTATGAGATAAGATACCAGAGCAAGCTCATAAGTCAAAATACACCGTATACCCTAGTAGCAATAAAATGTAGGATTTAAGAAATGATTATTGTTGGCTGGGAATAAAAAGCTATATCACAAGACAAGTAGAGAAATATCTTACCTACCTAAAAGTTAAGGTAGAGCAGCTGAAACCATTTGGCTGTCTACAGGAACCTGAAATCCCATGAGGGGAATGGGAGATGATAATAGTGGACTTTGTTTCTAAGCTTCCAAGATTGAGTCATGGGCACAAATTAGGTAATAAATGATAGATTCACCAAATCTATACACTTCGCATATACTTAAGGGCAAATGAAATGTAAGTTAAGCCTTATACTAAATAGATTATCTTATGACACGGTGTGTTTACATGAGCTATATAAAAGGGAGAGATTTGTTCTCCTTAAGTTTTGGGCAAGGTTTCTAGAGAAAGTGGAGAAATCAGATATATCTGAGTCGTGGGCAAAATGAACGCACCAATCAAGCTTTAGAAGATATACTACGTGCATACATAATAAACTTTAGTAGTAGTAAGGACCATCATTTAGCATTAATCAAACCTTCGTATAATAATAACTATCACACCAATATTATGGCAGCACTATATGAATCCTTATGTGGGAAGAAATGTAGAACGCCCATCTTTTAGACTGAAGTATGCGATAGCCTATCTAGACATGAGGTCTTATATGAAACAACTGATAAAGCAGTTATGTTGTAAAACGAAATATTAGAATAATGGATTATAGAAATGAGAAAATATTACATAGGAAGTGATGACAAGACGAAGAGATCCTCACCTCATTTGTTAATGGGTTTCGAGGACGAAACCTAATTTAAGGGGGGTAAATTTGTAACATCCCGTTTTTGTTATATAAATAAAATGCCTTAGTTGATGTTTATTAATTGGTGCAACGGGTCATTGATCAGTAAAATGAACGAATAACAGGTGAGAGAGATATTTGTGTATTTAAAATTAGTCAACGAGTAAAGGATGGTTAGTATGATTATTTGAGATATGAGGCCTAAGCGAGTAAATTGTATTATAAGAGACCGTTTAGTAATAATATAATATATATTTGACCCTACTCCGTTTTTATTAAAACTTAGGTTAAAGCGTAGAGAAAAATAAACTCGTCTCAACGATATATTCGTAAATTTATAAAACGTTATAACTTAAAAGTTACAGGGGAAAAATGAATGAAGCAGCTGTAGTAAATGTAATATTATAATTATAATAATAATAAAATCTAATCAATTTGAATATGTGTATATAAGATATGTACGTGTCTTATATAGTATGTATTTCATATATATGTAATAGGTGACGTGAATATGAATGATGAGCTATTCGTATATTTTGATGATATAAATAAGCCATGCATACTACTTCAAGTCTAAGGATGTGTTTTGATTGAAGAAAGTATGTTGGTTCAGGATGACTGAAACGAGTACTTGATAGGTAGAACGAAGCTTTATAATATGAAATGGTTAAACATCTATTTAGAATCATCAAACGAGTAAGTAACGACTAAAATGATGAACTAAAATATTACGTGTTTAAACGAGTAGTAGTAATAATAATAATAATAATAATAATAATAATAATAATAATAATAATAATAATAATAATAATAATAATAATAATAATAATAATAATAATAATAATACACGTGCACGTGTGTGTGCAATTGTTTATATCATCACAATGTAGATTTACTTAATTAACCGAAGTTGGGAAAATAAAACCAAACCGACATTACAAAGTCGGTAACAGTGGCGGTCACTTTATTATATATAGAGTATACTAGTTAAGTTGTAGTGTTATTTGGTAGCTTTCACACTCTGTTAATTTTTAAAGATGGTGCATAAGAGGTACGTATCCGATGTAGTGTAGTGTAGTTTAATTCATAAATTTAGTTTTTCATATAATATTAGGAGTAGGTGTAATATTAAAAATATGGTTTAGGATTATCACCTGGATGTGTGATGGGTAACTTCACTCTAAATTAGGCATGGACTTATCACTCATGCTTAAACTAGGTAGGGTTACCCAAAGCCAACCAGGATATGACTAATTTGTATCAACCCTATATTTAATTAGTATCTAAGATTGTCCTGGTCTGATCAGGATAACAAGTTCGGATTTATTAGATCAAAAGCATCCATGGAGCAAAGGTGAGTTACTTAAACTATTTTCAAAACCTGATACTTGCTCATAAAATTGTTTTGATGATGATTGATCATGTATATGCATCGAACCATATGTGTGGCATCCAGGGTGTTATATATATTATAATGATCATTATATTTTCCCGGGGCGTGGACATACACGTACAGCTATATGGGGTGTGTTTTACGCTGTATGTGTGAATATATAATGCTTAGGCTGGATATATGATTATGGTGACATGCAAGGAGCTCATACTTGATCAATAAAATGTTTATGTGGTTGTTTTACTGATGAGTCGGTTTATGTGACTCACCAGCTGTGTGCTGACGTATTTTTATTACTCGAGCATGTATCACAGGTTGATGGTGTAAGGAATGTGAGTTCCTAGCTTAGAGTTGGAACACTTTAGACGGTTCATCTTATTATAGTTAAGCTTTGTTTAACTTGGTGGCACTTGGATCGCACTGGCTTGTAATAAACACTCAAGTTATGTAATAGGATTACGTTTCCGCATTAAGTTTGCACCGACTGGTCACTGTAAGTGCCCCGGCCTGGGCGGGGTGTGACGCATTAGGACGTCTGAGTGGAAAAAGTAGATTTTTGTCTGGTCCGACGCCTGTTGAAGTGCAGTTATTGCGCATTTAATTTGTCTTTTTGAATTCTGTGTGAATTGAATGGCGGGAATGTTTGGATATGAAGAAACGTGTCTGACGGTTGGTACACTGTTCTTGGAGAACGTGTCTGACAGGTGTCGTAGTTCGTGAGTTAGTATTTAGACACGTGGTGATCATCTGTGGGGCTTGACAGCTAGTGGGGAATGGCATAGTCAGGCGAGTAGGTCACGCGCCGCGCGTGTGCCGAATGTCACGTGGGCCTTTTGACGTGTCTCCTGATGATTGGACCTCCGTCTAAAAAATTCGCTTGTGCTGATTACACCTTCTGCCATCGCAATTAATGTGATGACTATAAATAGGAGTTTCCCCTCTTGGTTTTCTTTACACCTTTCGACATATTTCTTCTTCTCCGGTGATTTTCTCTGTGATTCCGATGAGAAAACCTTCGATAGTTTAATACTTCTGTCAATTTGTTTTTACCCTTCATTAAAAAATGTCGTCTGACGATAAAAAGGCTGAGCTGACGATGAAAGAGGCTCAGATTTGTTTGTCAAAAGACAAATACCGTTCTCTTCTCCGTAAATTTAGTATTCTCCAGGAATGGGAACCGGAGCTCCCGGAGAAGGGCCAGACGCCGACGGACTGCCCGGAGGTCAAGATTTGTTTATATGAAGCTTTCTTTGTGAAGAGTCTGTTCCGGCTGCCAGTCTCCATGTTCTTGATTTCTGTGCTCCAACGGTACGGTATGCGTATCTCTCAGATGAGCCCTTTTGGGAGATGAGGGTGATACACTTTGAAGCTACCTGTAGAGCTTTGAGGATGGACCCTGAGTTTGAGCACAATAATGTATTTTATAAGCTTGTGGTTAAGGATAGTGGGTGGATATCGTTTATTGAGAGGTCGAAGTCGGTGACCTTGGTGGTTCCGAAGAGCTCACCCAAGAGCCTTCGAGACTGGAAGAGGTGCTTCTTCTTCTTGAGGAAGGAAGCTATTCCGGCTGAGATGGTTTGGATGGAACTTTGTGCTGGACAGAAACCTCCGTCATTCAAGGTGATGAAGGATTTCCAAGAGGATGAGTGGTTTAAGAGGTTATGTACTCATCAGACTCGTCTGGATGACCTGGAAAGGTGCAAGGAAGGTGTGCTGAGGTTGTTGGGGATTAGCCGTCTGGGGCTCCAAGACGATTATGATGTTCCCCCCTATGGCGATGGAGGTATGCATTTGGTGGAAGGTAACTGTTTTGTTATTATCTTTTGTCTTTCCTTTTCCATTGTTTGCTTGTAGTTGTTGCTAATGAGCGACTGTATGCTTTTTTGTAGGTGAGTGACTGTTTGATTTTTTTGCTACGCGAGTGTCGCGTACAGCGTATGTGCAAGTCCCTGAGGGTGAAGTTTCTGGGGTAGACTTTCTAATCCCTGCCCGAATTGAAGGTGCGCCTAAGAACCTACTTGAAGTTGGTTTTCTTGTTAACCCTAAGCCCGTGTCTGCGCGCATGGCGGCAGGGTTTGACTATGTTTTTTTGTCCGATGATGAATCTAGCGGATCAACATCTAATCTAATCCATCATACGCGTTGCCCTGTAGGTGGTGGATCTAGTGCTTCGGCGACTGCGACCCAAGGTGGGGGTTCAAGTAGTGGTACTGGTACTAGTGAAGGGGCGACTGGCCAAGGTAAGCAGTATTCGTTTGTGTTTATTTGTTTGCGTACATTGTGCTTTCTTGTAAATAAGATATTTTGTTGCGTAGGTACAGGCCACAAGCGTAAGTACCTAAAGCCGGTGCAACAGGATGTGCCTGAGGGGTCTTCGCCAAAGAGGGCGGCAACTGGTGAGGGCGTTACTGCCCCAACTTCAGAGGATGTTGTTTCAGAAGGTGGGAACGTTTCGGGGTTGTTGCAGAGTGTAGAGCTGGATTTCGATCCTCCGCCTATTCGTGAACCTCTGGGAAAGAAGGCTTTGAGGAAGCTGGTTAGTAAGTCTTTCGCACGCCTTTTGATTTTCTTGCTTACATGCTAATGACTCTAACCGTTAGAGTTTTTGCTGATGTAGCTGTTGTTCCTCTTGCTATTAAACAATTGCAGGGAGAAAGGAAGAAGAAGCTGCAAGATGCTGAGCGGGCTAAGGCTGAGGCCCGTTTGTTGGAAGATAAGCAAGGTGAGGATACACGAGTGCAGGAGGAAGAGAAGCGTGCCGCGGAGGCCGCTCTAAAAAAGAAGGAGGAGGCTGCGCTAGTGTAACACCCCGTTGTTAAGTACCCAAAATTATATATATATAATCTATGATTAATTAACATAATTATCTAATATTGTAACTAAGCTAATCCGAACCAACGGAATCGGCCCAATATATCGAGCCCACCCGATAATACAAATCCAAAACATATTAGCCTATAATAATTGGACTCCATTTGTGAAGCCCAATACCCCTTCGGCCCAAACCACACTTTGAATGGATAATATTATAATTGCACATGCACATGGAATCTCCTTTGACAGCTCCTCAATTTTCCCTTATCCATATGATACATTTATGCATGCATTCTGCTGCTTATCCTCCACGCACATCACCACCTCACCTCAAACAATTCATGCAATTCCCCACCTGTGCACCCTCCTCATCATATGATCATTACCATTCATGCATCTCCTTTTCCCCGTTTATATCCAACGCACACCATACATATCACCTACACCTTAATCCCTTTTGCCTTGCTTTCAATTCACGCCTCTCACACTTGTCTTATCCTTGACATTCCACCAATCCATAATATTCATTCATGACTCATCACTATTATAATATTATATATCACATTCATGATGAACTGCACATCATCATTACATAATCATTAGTATTATAAATACATATATACAAACATGCAGCATGTAATTGATCTGCACCAAACGAACAGAAGGAAGGAAAGAGAGATAAGAGAGAGAGAGAGAGAGAGAGCGAGAGGAAGGATCACCGGATTTGGTTGTCTTTTCCGCCCAAGTTTCTTCTCCGGCTATATCCTTCGACGACGACCAACACGACACCATCATAGATTCAGCCATCCTCTCCGGTAAACCACAAACCAACACTCGGTCATCCCTTCCAACCGGTTCCCTCCCCGACTACATCACTACCACCTGTTATCGACCATCATCACCGGTACAATCTCCATGACCCGACAGTCACCGGTTTCGGGTGACTGTCAACAAACATCAACCATCTTCTCCGGTCACTTTCTAACACTGGTGACCGGTTATGAGCAAACCCGACTACCACCATTGCACGCGCTAATGTTTATAAAACATATTAAGTACCATATTTGGAGAATATGCCGTTAAGAAATAGACTACAGAATCAGGGAGAATATGATAGAGGTGAGTACATGACCCTTCCCCTTTTTGTTTATAAAGCTTTTGGGGTGATTACATGCTTGTCCAGTCATTATCAAAGTATTTTATATGGTTTATATTATAGGAATATTATCGAGTTGTTAATATAATTATTATAATAGAATATCATCCGATCATGATCATGTTATATAGAATTTCGGTCGAATAGAAATCACGTAGAATGGATCCATTCGGTATCACGGGAATATAGTTTTCTAAACCAAGTAGAGGTTTGGAACCACAATAAGCATTTGTAAGGTGCTCCATCGATAATATATTCCACCTTAGAATGACCGAACCATATAGAAAGAGTTACATGTTTGTTAAACTTGAGTTATTATTATCAGTATGTCTAAATCTCGGCATGTCTCACTAGTATGAAAATACTAACGTACTTTTAAGCATGTGGTCAGGTATTTATACAAGATATTAAAGAGAAAGCTGACGAATAGAAGATCTGGATAAGAAGAGGATGTTATGGCTACATTTTATGTATTTCATTAGTATTGAAATTCAGTTTAATGTAATCATTACAATTAAACCTATTAATACTAATCCGCTGCGCCACCTGGGTCGTTACAGTTAGCGCTGGAGGTTGCGCACAAGGAGAAGGAAGAAGAGGAGGCTCGTTTGGCGGCCCTTGTCTCGAAGGAGAAAGAGCTGAAAGCACTCCGTCATCAGGAGTTGTTGAAGCAGCATGATGCCATGGTGGCTGTGAAAAAGGAGCAGGCCCAAGCGTTGGGTGCTTAGGGTGGGGATGGGTCGCAGACAGAGCCGTTAATTGTTTATTTGGATGAGGTGGAAACTCTGGATACTTCTCTGGGTGGAGGTGAAGAAGGTGGCGTTGTTAGGCCACATTTGAAAAATTTGAAGGTGGTGCAGCGTCTACTAGCGTCCCCAGTTTTAAACGTGATGCTCAGGTGTATGCGCCCAAATGGCGCATCACCGAGAGCTATCGTTTCCTCAGCCCCTTCGTGGCTGAGGAATTTGTTGACTATGCGCTCCCCCCTGCGGAGCATCATCACCAACGTAGCCAGGATCGTGGCACGTTGTTTTCAGAGTTGTGCTCAAACCTGACGCTAGCGTTGGGTAATCTGTATGGGCTTCGCCGTGGAGAGGACGAGTTTGTTGATGGGCATGCTACTGTTTCTCATGAGGCGGAGCGTTTGGCCCGGGAAAAGGGCGTCTTTGAAACTGCTAAACAACGTCTTGTGGAGCAGGTTAAAAAACTGGAGGCGGAGGTCCGACAAAAGGATACTGAAGCTGCCGAAAAGCAGAAGGCTTAGGTTGAGTCTTCTGCTAATATGAACAAGGAGCTTGAGCGCCGTCGTCTTGCGGTGCAGAAAGCGAAAGCTAAGTCGGACCTCGCCGCGCAGGAGAAGGTTGAGGCAGCTCAGGTGAAGGAATTAGAGAAACTCACCTCTAATTAGCATATCCCATTGTATTTAATACGAACATCACGAGATAGACTATCGATACTTGGGTCTGACTCTTATTCAGTGTCAGGACCGTCTCGCTCTTATTTAGTGCAAGACTATAGTATCGATATTCACTCGATCGGATATCGTCATATAAACGTAATGTAGGTAGGCTAACATACCAATAGGTAGCTTCAATTGGTTATTTAAGTGTGCGAGAGTAAATGAGTGAAAATTATGGCACGACGCCTTATATACTAGATGTGTAACTTGGCCACCAAGTTAATTTTGAAGTTATCTTAATTTCTACCTCCTATGCATACATACGTGTACATTCAATCCAACTAGGTGTATAAACATACGCGCGTTGCGCGTTTTTCGTATTTGTTTTAAAAAAAACAATGTTTCAAACCGGTTTCGAACCTGAGTATGTTTATGAGCAAAGAGAGCAAATAATAAAATATGTTTTTTGTATGTTTGGACAATCTGCGACAGGTGTTATTTGAGTTGCCGAACCAAAGATAATCAAAGCTGGGTGAACCAACTTGTTGGTGTAGTTATCTGGAGTAATACACGCGTAACTTTCGAGGCGATAACAGAAATTCAGTGCTAATTTTGGTTCCACGGCACTTCGATTGTCACCATTTGCCATCGCCTGTAGTCCAAAACGCTTTGTGTAAAATGTCGTGCTAGTAAAAAATATGTATGATTCAGCCGTAATAGACGTGTAATGTTTTAAACCTGCACAAACATAGGTGGAGACTGAAGTAAGGCAGATGTTTGTTTACCAAACTTGCATAAAGGGTAAAATGCGTAAACAATAAATAAGGTAACCAATAAACCGCCTAAATTATGAATCGGTGAAACTGTGAGTTGTGTAAGTAATAAAAAGCGTAAATAATAAAGCGTCTAAATAGTAAATGTCTATACAACAAATCGTGTAAACTATGAAATGCGTAAAAAACGCGTAAACAATAAAGCGCCTAAATAATAAAACGCCAAAACAATAAATAGCCAACAAAGGAATGCGACAGCCTAAAAGGTGTAACTACCTGGACACTTAAATGTGCAGGCGCCTAGAAGGCATGGCATATGATGTGGGTCAAACTATATGTGCAGGTTGATGTATGATGGCTGTTGCTGAACAACAATTACCTATATTCCTCTCTATTTTTGAATATTATTCATATCGTAACAACTGAATAAGTAGAACCAAGCTCCAGTTTATGAGGGTATGGAATATATTTATGCATCTAATCCAGGCTTGATTTGTCTTTTTAGCATTTCCTGTTTGTGATTTAATTTATAGGGCCTCTAAAGTTGACCATAACTATCTCAGCTGAGATGGGCATATTATAATCTCAAAAAAAAAAGTGACCAACTTATTTAACTAAACATATACAACATCAATAGCATACAAACAACTATAGCAGAAAGGCATTGACATCATAGGTTAATGCATAACTTTACAAACAGGTAGTTACTAATGTATATAAACATAGGTATATATACCTATAGATATGTACGTTTATAGATTGGTATATATGCATCTACGTGTGTAGACAAATATACAAATATGCATACCGAATAAGGATCAATCAAGAGCTTGAATATTTGTAAGAGCTAACAAAAATTGGTATTAGACTCATACAACTCATCATTTCAAACAGTTTACACTTATATATATTTACTGAAATATTTATTGATGACTTTAAGGATTTAAGACAACAAAATCTCAAGTACTGTTTTGGGGCATCAAGATGCACACAAATGAAAATGTAAATTTGTGAGATTTATCCCAATGAAGTTTTAAAAAAATTGCACACACTTCAGTGAAGATATGTAATTCTGAACTGGCTAACTTAAGTGATTCGGAGCAGGTCCGAGACGGCGTGTTTGAACGGGGTAGCGGCGAGTGGTCGTCTCGGAGGTGGTCGTGATCAGGTCGGCGGTAGGCTTGGGTGATAGATTCCAATACATTTGCTAACCTATAAGGCAAGAGCTGTTTGTTGTTTAAGTAAGTTATCTGGCATCAGTAGAAATTTATATTTTTTTGCGACAAAAATAGCAGGTGGTGTTGACTACAGTATCAAAAAAAGCCTACAGTTGTTGGTGTTCAGGGGGTGTGGAAATTATTTGACAAGGGGCACAAGCACCTATGTGAATCAGGTAGGTAAATGCCTATACGTGTTCAGAAGCAACATAAAAATATGTCTGAGAATTGTCGTGCAAACTTATAAGGAAAGAGTTATTCGTGGTTTCATTGAGTTATATGGCAGCAACAAAAGTATGTATTTTTTTTGGGAATAATAGCAGGTGGCATTGGTTATAGCATCAATACACGCGTATGGTTGCTCGTGTTTAGGGGATCCGGAAGCTATGTGACAATGGGCACAAGCACCTATACCTCTCTATCTTTGTAACTTATAAAGCACAGATTCACTTAGTGGCATCAAGAATCAATTTAATGATAAAATAATTTTAATCTTTCAAATCACCTGAGACCACATGAAGACATAATTGCAGCTGTTTATGTACATGAAACCTATGACAGTAGTGTACGTGTAAACAGAACAAATACATAAATGGGGATTAACAGAGGTAAAGTATCATGTTTTACAAAAGTTTTATGTATTACATACCTCTCGGTCAACAACAAGACGGGCCAAGCGGGATGGGTTAGAGATGAGAGTAGTGGTGGTTTTGGTGCGGGTCAGTTGGGTTGACCCGAAACACTTTTTGTGCAATTTTGTCTGAATAAGTAGTGTATCGAATGTGATTACAAGCATTATAAGAATTCTCCTTTTTTCTAATAAAACGATATAGAGGGTTTTATGCTATAAGAACACATTTTTGACATGTTTAACCCACCCAAGATAAAAGATAACCTACCACTGATTAGTAAGGGGTTCATTATTGCCGCACGTAAAATTTCCATCGGCCGAAGGAAGTAATTATGACATAAATCAATGGTAATTAACTAATAATCAATGGATCAAGCTAGAGAAAAAGGCAACTAACCTCTCTAAACCTGATGATGTTAGGGTGTCGAAGCGATCTGTGATTTATGATTTCTCGAGCAACATTCTCATCAATCTACAACCAAAAAACAACACACACCCTCTTGGAATTCAGCCTATAGGTCAGTCAATATCCCAAGTTATAAACAAATAATAACACAAAAAAAATTACATTAATATTAAAACTAACCAAAGGCAATCAATCAAGAAGCCAATTGTTAATTCCGAAGTTTAAAAATCAATTATAAGCAACAGAAAGTCTGAAATCATTAATCAATAAATTAAAACACTCACCAGGTCTTAAAAATCTTAAAATAAAACGACTTGTAATGATTCCTATAGGCTTCGCGTCTTCCACCGGTGTTTCTTCCTACTCCTCCTCATTTATCTGTTAAGTTAATACTTTTTCCAGAATGTTCAAAACCATACCTAACCTGGAAATAAGAAATAAATAAAATAACCTCAGACATACAATTTTAGTATACCCATTAAGTAAAACAATTGTTAATTGCAAAGAACTCATCTCCAAATCCATCATATTTTAACTAAAACAACTAAGCATGTAATCGACGATTCAACTGTAACCTCAACTTTCAAATATACAAACAGCAGACACTATTTCCCTAGATGTATTGCAGCCAAAGCGAACCAGCCTGTCCGCCCATTTCCATCAACCGGATTCATCACACACCCTGAAATGCTCAAACAAACACTTAAAATGTTAGACATAATTATTGATTTCCACATATCCTAAGTATTATACATATTGTCACATATATTAGATATCCTAAGTTAGGAATAGGTGTGTTGGTTATATACCAACCGGTGTGTCGGTTGAGTACAAGGGGTCACACCCCTTCACATGTATAAATACCCCAACACTTGTATTCATTTATTATTTATTGTTTCTTTCACATATTAAGATTCTCTCTCAATTCCCTTCACCCTCAATCGATCCTGCGTCGTCACATTTGGCATCAGAGCTTTAGGTTTCAATATGTTCCATCGATTATATAATACACGAAGAAGACAACGATCATACTAGGGTCCCCTGTTTTACCGAAAACAGAGACAAGAAAAGATCATCGTAAAATTCATTGGAACAATTATTCAAAGCCAACCAAGATTCGAGTAAGATCAATACATCGAAGATTATAACCGAGAAAGAAGAAAAGGTGGCCGGAGACGATTGTTCCGGCCAAACCAGAAAGTTCCGGCCAGTCACCGAAATTCTCAGACAACACGTTTTAGATACTCAATCGGTTATATCTATCCCTGCCCTATACATATTTATCAAAATCGAATACCGAATCCTAATCCAAATCAGAAAATCAAAGTTGAAGTGTTACTCTGTTTTTCATTCGATCAAACCCAATTTCCCGCCAAATTTTTTTTAACAAAACAAAGGTTTTAATACTCAAACGTCGGTTCCGAACGATCGTACATACAAAACAGAGTTATTTTATAAAGGAAAACTTATAAAGGATTAAGGTTGTTTATCGGGTTCAAGGAGGAAGACCCGAAACCCAAAATTTTTTCTTACGGTATTCGACTAAATCGGTTCTTGTAATAAGGATAAGAATCGAAATCTGATTCGAAGAAGTGTGATCAATCAGAAGTTGTTTAAAAGAAAAAGAAAGCAAAGTTCTTGTCTTTCTTGTTGGGCAGAACCTTTTCGTGGGAAAGAAAAAGGAGAATTTGACTTTTGTAAAGTCAAATAGAAAAGATAATATAATATCAAAATAGAGGGAAAGTTGTGAAGGGTATTTATCAGTGTTTATTTGTTGGGTTTGTTCACTGATTGAGAACAAAAAGAAAAAGATTGAAGTAAAGTAGAAAAACAAAAGTGGTTTGTTTTTAGAAGGGTGTTAAGATTGAGAAAATGTGTTATTGCAAGACACTAGTCGATCATTGTTGGAGGATTATTAAGTCATAGGATTGACTTTAGAATTTGGTTAGAAGGAACACTAGTGGTATAAAGGAAATATTATAGCAAGGATCTTGATATTTTGTTGTGGGCCCTACAAAGCATCAAACTTTGTTAACCAAGAATATTTTCGAGACGTATCATAGTCAAGTTTGACAAGGGTAGTCAAGCAAAGTTCCATAGAAGTGTTGGGTAGTCCATACTAGATTTGGACAATAGGGAAGAAAAAGAATAAAAGTCCGCAGAAGACTCCCATTAAACCCACAATGTCGAAAGGAGAGACAGTTACGAAGGAGACTCTCACTTTCAGCCTCCAAACACCAATGTTGACATCTACAAATTACACGATTTGGGCTGTTCGTGTTAAAGCAATATTGAGTGAAAATGGTCTTTGGAACCCACAGAAGGCACATCAACGGTAGATGTAAAGAAGGATAGGATAGCGATTGCCTATCTCTTTCAGGCAATTCCAGAGGATATGGTGATGCAGGTGGCGTCACATCCTACAGCAAAAGAAATCAGGGAAGCATTAAAGACAAGATTTATTGGAATTGACCGAGTCCAGAAAGCAAGACTTCAATCATTACGCACAGAATTTGAGATGTTATCGATGAGAGAGACAGAAACCATAGACTAGTTTGCTGGTAGGTTAAGTGCGATTAGTACAAAGTCAAAAACCCTAGGAACAAAAATTGAAGAGTCAATGTTGGTGCGAAAATCGCTGGACTCCGTACCAGAGAGGTTCCTACAAATTATTGCGTCCATAGAACAATATTCAGATATAGATACCATGACGCTAGATGAAGCGCTTGGAAGACTCAAAGCGTATGCGGAACGCCTTAAGTCAAGAGATGAGAAGAAATATGGACCCGCAAGTCAAGAGAAGCTGTTATTTACAAGGCAAGATAGAAGGCCTTTCAGCAACAACAAGAACTACAATCAGAATCGAGGTAGATAGAACTTTAGGAAGTTCAATAAGAGTCAAAGATACGAGAGGAAGAACTTTGACAAAAATGGCCATCAAGATCACAGAGGTGATAGAAATCCCACTAAGAATCGTCATGACGACAGTAGTTACAAGCCCAAGAAAGATGGCAGCAGTGTAAGATGCTACAACTGCAATGAAGTAGGACATATAGCTCCCAGATGTCCTAGACCTCGAAACAAGCAAGAAGAATCTCACCTAGTAATGGAAGAAGAGGATCCCACATTACTTATGGCAGTTGGTGTAGAAAGAAATGTAGTTCTAGAAGAAAAGAAGATCATACCAGAACGCTATCACAGTGAAGAAAATGGAAATGAAGTATGGTATTTAGACAACGGAGCAAGTAATCATATGACAGGAAGACGCTCCTACTTCACAGAGTTAGATGAAAAGATAGCAGGAAGTGTAAAATTCGGAGATGGATCATGTGTCAACATCAAAGGTAAAGGCTCAGTATTATTGGAATGCAACAACGGAGAACAAAGACTAGTTACAGAAGTCTACTACATTCCAACACTCCAAAGAAACATCTTAAGCCTCGGGCAAGTTACAGAATCAGGATGTAAAGTGATTATGGAGAACGAACACTTATGGATTTATGACGCCTACAAAAACCTATTGATGAAAGTCCCAAGAGCTAAGAATAGACTCTACAAGGTACGGCTCAGAATACAAAGTCCAATTTGTTTACAAGCCAGAATAGATTTACCTGCATGGTTATGGCATGCACGTATGGGACACGTGAACTTCGATTCACTACGACAATTAAGCGTTAAAGGAATGGCACATGGAATACCAAAAATCAAGCACCCATCTCAAGTTTGTGATGCATGTATTACGGGAAAGCAAAGCAGACTTCCGTTCCCCTCTCAAGCAAGTTTTAGAGCAACGAGACCTCTAGAACTCGTACATGCAGATTTATGTGGACCGATTACACCCACATTATTAGCAGGCAACAACTATTTCTTCCTGATAGTTGATGATTATTCAAGATATATGTGGATCTACATGCTTAAGTCAAAAGATCAAGTTTATGAGCAATTCAAGAAATTCCTAAGTGAAGCTCAGACAGAGACAAGTCACAAGCTCAAAAGATTAAGAATGGATCGTGGAGGAGAAGTTACTTCTAAAGCACTTACCACGTATTGTGAGGACAGAGGAATCCTCAGACAGCTTACAGCACCTTACACACCTCAACAGAATGGTGTAGTAGAAAGGAAAAACCGTTCAGTAATGAGTATGACAAGAAGCATGTTAAAGGCTATGAACGTACCACAGAACTTATTGGCAGAAGCAACAAGACAAGTGATTTACATACTAAATCGGTTACCTACAAAAGCTCTACAGGGAATGACACCCTACGAAGCAGTGAATGGGAAAGCACCCAATATCAAGCACATTAGAGTATTTGGATGCACAACATATGCAAAGGTAACAATGCCCTACTTAAAGAAGTTAGAAGATAGAAGTAAGAAAATGGTACATCTAGGAAACGAAAACGGTTCAAAAGCCTATAGATTATATGATCCCATAGAAGAAAAGATACATATCAGTAGAGATGTCCAATTCATAGAAAATGAACCATGGGATTGGGACAACTACTTGAAAGAAAAAAGTGAAGATGAACCATCTTGGACGAAATTTGAGATACATGGAGATTCAGAAAGTGAAGCTGTACAAGAAGAAAATAATGAGGACAGTGAAGATCAACAGAGTGATAATGAATTCTTCAGCAGTCCAATCACAGCTACAAGGACTCCAATAACAGTTCAAGAGACATCTACAAGTGATCCAGCAGTTGAGACAAGTACTCAAGAGTTAGAAGACTCACCAGGCTCTCAACATAGACCAGTTCGAGCCCTTAGATCACTTAGTGACATCTATGCAGCCACAGAACCTCTTAGACCAGAAGAATTTGAACATCTTTATCTAGCATATGATGAAGAACCTGCAAACTACAATGAAGCAGCAGATTACCCACATTGGATAGAAGCAATGGAAAGCGATATAGACTCTATAGAAAAGAATAACACTTGGATACTCACTAAACTTCCATCAGGTCAGAAACCAATAGGTCTAAAATGGGTATTTAAGGTCAAGAGAGACGCAAGTGGACAGATCACCAAGCATAAGGCCAGATTAGTAGCAAAAGGGTATGTACAACAAGAAGGTATAGACTACAACGAAGTATTTGCACCAGTTGCAAGAATGGAAACAATCAGGCTACTACTAGCATTGGCAGCACAGAAAGGATGGGAAGTACATCATTTGGATGTCAAATCAGCATTCTTACATGGTGAATTAAAGGAAGATGTCTACGTATCACAACCAGATGGATTCATAAAGAAAGGAAAAGAGAACCTAGTCTACAAACTAAAGAAAGCTCTATATGGTTTGAAGCAAGCACCAAGAGCATGGAATTTAAGGCTGAATAACATCCTAAAATAGATTGGATTTATAAGATGTCCACAAGAACAAGCAGTACACAAGAGAACTTCAAGACAGTCAACAATCATTATAGGAGTTTATGTCGATGACATAATAGTGACAGGAAGTTCAGTAAAGGACATATCAAGCTTCAAGAAGGAAATGCAACGCATGTTTGAGATGAGTGATTTAGGACCACTCACATACTATCTAGGGATATAAGTAAGCCAAGCACAAGGAAGAATACAATTGAAGCAATCAGCCTACGCAAAGAAAGTTATCAAAGAAGCTAGACTAGAAGACTGCAATCCAACAAAGACTGCAATGGAACCAGGTCTGAAGCTCACCAGAGAAGATGAGAGCGAACCAGTCAATGAGACAGAATATAGAAAGCTAATTGGAAGCTTAAGGTACCTTACACACACCAGACCAGATATCACCTACGCAGATGGATACGTGAGCAGATTTATGGAGAAACCAAGAACAACTCACATGAAGGCAGTTAAAACATTTGATAAGATATATCAAAGGCACATTGAATTATGGAATTCAATACAGCAGAGGAAAAGAAGCAGAAATCATTGGTTACAGCGACAGCAGTTATGGAGACCAAGAAGATGGAAAAGGAACAACAGGAACAATATTCTACTACAAAGTTTCACCTATCACATGGACAAGTCAGAAGCAAAGCACAGTAGCTTTATCATCATGTGAATCAGAGTTTATGGCAGCAACATCAGCAGCATGTCAAGCAATATGGCTACAAGGAGTACTAAGCAAACTCACAGGTGAAAGACCAAAGAAGATAACTCTACGAGTAGATAACAAGTCAGCTATACAACTCATGAAGAATCCTGTGTTTCATGGAAGATCAAAGCATATCAACACAAGGTATCATTTTATCAGAGAACGCATAGAGAACGAGCAGATACAAGTTGATCATATCAGTGGAGAGATGCAGAAAGCCGACATCCTCACCAAGGCATTACCAAGGATAAAGTTCATAGAGATACGAAGTCTCATAGGAGTTGAAGACCTTGGGGAAATCAAGAATTAGGGGGGAGAATGTTAGACATAATTATTGATTTCCACATATCCTAAGTATTATACATATTGTCACATATATTAGATATCCTAAGTTAGGAATAGGTGTGTCGGTTATATACCAACCGGTGTGTATTGTTTCTTTCACATATTAAGATTCTCTCTCAATTCCCTTCACCCTCAATCGATCCTGCGTCCTCACATAAAACCAACTCTGTCGACACATCATTCGCTCACAACCTACACATTCCAAACCAAACGGCTAACACAACTCCGACGCATTTCTAGAAAAAATAACAAGAAACACCATATGCTCTCTAAATTCTAAAAGGCGCAATGTCATATTGAAAACAAACTACCTATAAAACACACACGTTACTAACAAAACTATTCGCTTTTTATGTCGAAACCTAAACCACGGACCAAACGGATTCATCAAACGTCCTAAAATACTTAAAAAACACCTAAAAATTCCTTTCTTGAAACGCCATTTGCATGTCTATTGGTGGGGAACTTTCAAATGAATATAAACTAACCATGTAATCGACGATTCAACTATAACCTCAACTTTCAAATCTACAAACAACACACACTATTTCCCTAGATGTATTGCATCCTAAGCGAACCCACCTGTCCAACCATTTCCATCAACCGGATTCATCACGCGGCCTGAAATACTCAAACAAACAGTTAATACCTACTCTGTTGACACGTCATTCGCTCACAACGTACACATTTCAAACCAACGGCTAACACAACTCCAACGCATTTCTACAAAATCTAACCAGAAACACCATATGCTCTCTAAATACACATGTTACTGACGATACTAAGAACTCCTATCCCTGTACATTTAATCTCTACGTGTACATCTTTCTACCATGGGACCAGCAACCAACCGGATTCATCAAACGTCCTGAAATACTAAAAAAAACACTTAAAATTTCCTTACTTGAAACACCATTTGCCCAGAACCTACATAGTTAAAACCAAAAGGCTAACACACTTTCAACACATTTGAAAAAAAAACTAAACTGCACTTAAAAAAAGCTAAATAACCACATAAAAAAAGCTAACACACTTTCAACACTTTGCTCACTCCAATGTTATTGAAAAAAATACATATGTAGTTTAATTATGATGTAAAATGAATATGATTGAAATAACTAATGTTTATCATCTTAAGTTGCTCTAGCTAAAATTAAATAAGAATAACTTAAATTATAATTTCTCTTACTCTTGTAGTATTGTCACACACAAATAAAAAAAGAAACAAAAACCCTCAAATGACTTAAGAATAAGTCAAACTAACAACAACATATTCTCTAACAATCAATAAAAACAAAACAAATAAGACACAAAAACAACACAAAATCACAAGTCATGTAATCAAATAAACAACTTACAGGGAGATCAGGGATGTAATCAGTTAAGTGAGGCACATCTTCAAGAACATAGCCTGTTTTCCCTGTTACAACTTCACTGTTGTCGGTTATCACCACCGCCGTCGTCGACACGTTCTTACCAAAACCCACATCGGACACCAACCCTTTCGTCGGAAAAAGCAACCCAACTCAGATCCATACTAATTTCGGACGGATCTAAACCAAACCTTTCGTTTCTTCATATCTCTTGCAGGGACTTGATGTGTTGGTGATTGTTTGTTATGTTGAGTGTGTCGTGTTTGTGTTTGTAAGTAATCACTAGATTGTGCAAGAAAATTAGTGGAGACAAAGGCAGTGGTGTCTGGTGGTGAAGACAGAGGAAGTGTGTTGTGGAAATTAGTGGAAGGATGAGCTGTGGAGGTGGAGAAAGGGAAATTAAGACGTGTGGACTGCTGAGTAGGGAATGTGATAAAAAGACCTCCAGAAGATGCAATACGTGTAGTGCCAGGAGATAAACCGATGGACCCCAATTACTGAATTACCCCTCATTAGAGAGAAAATTACAAAGATGGCAGAATCACTATGGACATTTTGAAAAAAAAAACGCGGAGCAAGGCTCGAACCAAGGACATGCCTATTGCATAACAACCCAAACACCACTGCACCAACCATCAGTTTTGATATTATAATGAAAACAATAATATTTAACAACAATGAATAAATAAAAAATATTATAATTACTGTTCAAATCCATTGGTAAATTAAGAT
Organism: Ambrosia artemisiifolia; assembly: GCA_032199755.1. NCBI lineage: Eukaryota > Viridiplantae > Streptophyta > Magnoliopsida > Asterales > Asteraceae > Ambrosia > Ambrosia artemisiifolia. The sequence goes on along the minus strand of CM063516.1, from coordinate 28,074,914 downwards.
AGTCTAATTCCTAAGATTTTTATTATTATTATTATTATTTAATTAGTTTAAGCTGCTTAACTCGTTTTACTCTTATAACTTTTAACCTATAACGTTTTAGTAAATTCCGAATATACTGCTAAGACAAGCTAATTTTTATCTACGCGTCAACCTAAGTTTCATTAAAACGGGTTAGGGTTCAAATAATGTATATTATTATAATTACTATATAGTCTCCTATAACACTAAACACTCCTCTAGATCTCATATACTAGCTATGACTCGTCTAGATATCTCCTAAACGATACTCGACAACGAGCGTTCGTTTAAATGTCTCCCATTTAAATGAGTTGTTTTACCTGCTATCTACTCATTTAATAATATTTAAAATACATGTATCAAATATTTTATTTATTTATTTATAGCGGGATGTTACATGTTAAAATAACTATTCAAGCTCATATCTTAAATGTTTTAACCAAGTATCTTAAATACCACTTTTGACAAATGGCAAGCTTTCAAACATGGAATTCTGCTTTCCAGATGGGCTCAATGTCTAAGCCTCCCATTCTTGTGAGAGAGGAATACCCCAGTGAAAGGTTAGGATGATCAACTTCTTAAATGGACATCATTATCGTCTGTACCAGTCCATTGTGTGTGGACCATACATTCACATGATGAAAATACCAGAAGTTTCAGCAACTGATAGAACACCAGCAATTCATGCCTCCCTTGTCCTCAAAGATAAGAAATTCTGGGAAGATGAGGACAAGGAAGCAATGGCTATAGATGAAAGAGCCAAATCATTAATGATCATGGCTCTTCCAAATGACATATTTTCTCATGTAGATGCATGTTCATCTTTAAAGGAAATATTGGATCAGTTGGAAAATTTATGTGAAGGATGAGAAAAAATGAGAAGAAATAAAAGAACTAATTGTGTTTCACGTTATAAATTGTCTGAAACTTATAACAGATTTTCTGAAATCTTGAATGAGTTAAAGAAATATGGAGTAACAAAGTCAAATGATGAAAAGAATGTTAAGTTCTTAGGAGCTTTGTAACACCCTCAACCGATGGCAGAATCATCGAGGTGCACGATAGTGACGATTTTTCAAAAGCTCATGGTACTAAAGTGTAAATATGATTACATTAAATTGAATAATTTTACATTGAAATGAGATACAAAAGATACAAATGTCTAAAGAAAACTTATCAAGTCTAAACAAATGTATAAAAAAATCCAATTCTAAACTCTAAATCCAAAAGGTTAGGAAGGTATCTAAAAATCAACCTGAAACATGTACGAAAATAGTATTTGTCAATACAACGAATTGTATTGGTGAGCATACCCTGTTTGTATACGTATATAATAGATTTAAAAGTGCTTGCCATTCATGTGCTATACAATTTGCTAACATGTACCTAAGTTGTATAAATGTTCAAAATCAAACCTTTAAGAATCAAGAATCAAAATTTTAAGTGTCAAGAATCACATACCAATGACCAAGGACTTCTCATCGAAAAGGTAAATCAAACAAGTGATATAAATCATAGTACCATTCATTGTTATGTTCGGCTCATGATGAGTTAATGATTTCGACAAGGCATAAGTACACACAAATAAAGATAAGGCGAACACGTAAGGTACATATATGAATTGCATTTGTGAATATTGCGTTTAAACATAATTAAGTGAATAACTAAATAAGTGTATATGAATCACCCCAAAAGTATGAAAACGAAAAAGGGGAGAGTATACTCACATTCGCTAAGCTGTATAAACATCTAAGTGCCGTGAATGTATGTGAGGCGAATCCCGACGACTCAACCTAAAGTTTCAAGTATCCAAGATAAATGTCTAAACATAAAAGAGTTTTAAGTTTTCTAGGATTAGGCATTAGGGTTGTAGACTAAATTGGGAACTTGGGCTTTCGAAATGATGTAGATTTGAAATCGATTGATTTAAATAGATTTTGAGCATTTCGTAAAACGTCAGAATATAAATTAGTGTATAATAACAATTGGTATTCCATATATATTTAAATTAAATACCATAAAATGTTTAAGAATTTGGAATAACAATTTAGTTATTAATTTCTGTATAAATTAATTTGATATAATGTATCATAATTATAAATAAAATGTAAGATGTGAAAATATAAGTGAATAATACATAAATTAAGGTTTCTATATCCATAATATTCTGGAATATTTATAATAATTTTATAAAACTTTAAAATATTTATTTGGTATTTTTAAATGAATATAAGTGTCATAAATGTAATAATTTTGATTTAATTAGTATAGAAACTATAAGGTATAATTTTTACATAGACATATTGCTACTGATGTATAATAGTGGAAAACAATTTTTATAAATAATTTTTTGTTTTTGTTTCAATTGAAACAGATTTATTTTCCTTAATAATGAATAACTTAATTAAAATACCAAAATAGTATTAAAACATAATATTTTCTGAAATAATAATTTTACAGAGTCATATATGTTAAAAGAATTTATATAAAACTTTTAGGCTTTTGATTCACTTAAAACGGATTTATAATGAATTTATTATGAACTAAACAAGAAAATCGATTAAATATATAAATTAATATAATTTTCGGGATTAAAAATATAAATAATAATATTTGAAGTACAAATGACCTCCTGTAAAATTTATAGAATTTTTTAGCTAATATAAGTATTTTAATAAATATTAGAATGTTTGAATGAATATTTTTATAAGTAAAACACTGAAATAACAAATAAAAAAATAGATGTATATGGTGGGGATCGAACTCGTGAGCCTTCAAAAGCCAAGTCTTAACACAGACCACCCTAACCAACTAATCTGCTTACTTCTTTTGTTAATTCCAAACGGTTTAATATAAAAGTTGCACGCAAAACGAACATGGTTCCCGTTCTAATCTCCTAGAACCCTAACCTCGATCCTAAACTAATAGGCATCTAAAACGACAACGGCAATGAACGATTTCATAGGGCTATTATAGGGCATCAAAAATCGATCAAACCATGTAAAACAATCATAAAAGTTACCCGTTAAAGGCTTCCAGAAGAAGATCTAGCGGCGAGTTGGTTAAACAAAGGCGGTTTTAGAGTTCCGATAGACAACGTATGGTGGTGATTCCACTTCAGTTGACCAATTTCTACCTGCAACAGGTGTTAGAATGGTTCCAGCTACATTAACGACTTTCCGATTACCTTTTTAGGGTTCCGACGACTTGGTTAAGCAGAGACGTCGGCACCGTATATAACGGCAAACTTGAAGCGCCATTGATTCCAAAACATACAAATCAAAGTCCATGGTTAAGTTGATGAATATGTTGGAGGCATTGTGTGCGGTCTTAGTTTTTGCAAGTTGACACGTGTAAATTATTTGGGTACATGTGATGCATGTACAATGTACATGTGTTTTAGATGATTGATTATAAAGAGATGGGACATGGGGGTATGCAAAAATAGTGACAACTCAGAACAACTGTTCGTTTCATTTGGTTATTAATGCATTGATAATGATAATGATAATGATAATTACACACAGCAAAATGATATGTTAAAAGATTAGCTAGACAAAGTTTAAGTATCCTAACTATTGTTAATATAACATTAACGGAAAGGTTTACACCGTAGTGATTATTTATTTATTTTGAGAGGGGGCATTGTCTTTCAGTTGGTTTTGTTTCGTTGTAATTTTCGGTTATGAGTCAGGTCACATATAATATGTTTTCTTGCTTATTATCATATGCATTCCAATTGGTCTAAATTTTAATGTAAAGTTTGTTCGAAAATGAGTTGGATCAAATATTTGACGGTATAAATTCGAACAATTTTAAGTTTTGACACCGTCGCAAATCACAACACATCAAAATACCAGTTCGATAAAATATTTAAACAAATCTTAAATACTGCAGCTCAACTCACTAAGCCCAAGCCCACTTACAAAGCTAGACAAATGTTTTTTCGCCATCGAATCATGTCCTCTTCTTTTGCCAAGCCCAAGCCCACGAGCAGATTATCTAGTACGGTAACTCAGCTCATCAGGTTTACTGGTTATTACTTTAAAGTTTAAAGACGTATGAGTAAATAATAACTCAAATATAATATCTACAACTTTTTTTTTTTTGAACTAAGACTTTAATTAAAAAACAGAGGGCCACAAAACGAGGACCTCCAAAAGGATTACATCATATACAATGGGTATATACCCCAATATTTCCATACTAAATCCTTAATTCTAGCCCGATGTTTGATCCAGCAAAACGAAGAAGACTTAACCCCCGCTACTATATCTACCACTTTATGTCTAGACTTGTGGAAGATAATACTATTTCTCTCCAACCAAATCTTCCAACAAGTAAGCATTATAATGCCTCTCAAAATCTTCTTCTCCCACTTGGTTTTATTTGCAATATAATCCATCTTCAGCAACTCGGCAACCGACTCAAAGCATCCCCCTTGTAAGCGGCACCAATCCCTTATTTTAGTCCAAACACCCTTAACAAAATCACAATCCACAATCAGATGATTAGCCGATTCCTGCGCAAACTCACAGAATGGACATCTAATATCGGTGATGTTGACTCTCCTATTAACCAATGCCAACCGAGTCGGTATACGATCTAATTCCAAACGCCAAACGCAAATATTAATTTTATTCGGTAACCAAGTCTCCCATCTCATGAAACGAACCGAAGGCGGACCATGTTTCTACCTCAGCCACTGTTTGACAGCAGCGACGGAGAATGTACCACTACTACACTGGTTCCAAACCCATTTGTCGTTACCCGTATTCAGCCTGACCTGAGAGATAACCGCCTGCACATCTTGAAATTTTGAAATCGCAGCCACCGAATCCGTATTAAGCTTCCAGTTACTCGCTGTACTAACTCTATCTCCGGACTGCAGAAGACACTCAGCAACAACAACATTTTTGTTCGGTTCTTGAGCAAAAAGACTGGGCCATCTATCCATAAAAGGAACATTCCCATACCAGACGTCTTTCCAAAACAAAATCCTCTCACCATTACCAATTTTACCCCTGAGACAATAAGAAAAACTCGCCCCTTGGACCTCCAAACCTTCCAGCATTCGAACCATGTTTTTCCAGCATCCCGTGTATTCGTTCTTCAAAGGGAGAAATCGCCACCGATTTTTGCCACCATGAATGCTCAGAATAACCTGGCGCCAGAAACCATCTCCCTCGGACTTGAATCGAAAAGCCCATTTAGCAAACAAAGCCATATTAACATCACATAATCTAGAAACGCCCAGCCCACCTTCCTTCTTCGATCTAGTCACAATCTCCCAAGCCACCCAATAAATACCTCTACCTTCCTTACACCCGGACCAAAGAAATTTACGCATTATTTTTTCTATATTATCCACCACCGCCATCAGAACTTTATACAAAGAGCAATAATAAACCGGAAGCGCCGAAAGCACCGATTTTAATAAAGTCAACCGACCCCCAATAGATAGAAGTTTCGACTTCCAAGTACTCAATCTGTTCCGAATAGTCTCCACACCGGATCCCAATTAGAAATTCGATTCATATTCGCCCCCACCTTGACTCCGAGATAAGTAAACGGAAGTTTGCCAATTCTACATCCCAATATACTGGCTAGATTTTCCACCTCCAAGTCTCCCACACCCAAACCAAAAATGATCGATTTGTGAAGATTAATTTTCAACCCCGAACATAAGTAAAATATACGAAGCAACCGATTCGTAATCTTCAAGTTATCTTTATTCCATTTCCCCAAGATCAATGCATCATCCGCATATAACATATGAGACACCTCCGGACCCCCACTAGCGATTTTAACTCCTTCCATAATACCCAAGGTAGTAGCTTTACGAATCATACCATCCAAGGCCTCCATAACAATAAGGAATAAGAAGCGAAAGAGATGATCCCCCTGTCTTATCCCCTTTTGACAATCGAACTCAAAAGTCGGAGCACCATTCACGAGAACCGCCGAACGAGCCGAAACTAAGATGCCTTTCACCCACCTAACCCATCTTTTAGGGAAACCCATTTGGGATAAAATGGACAACAGAAACTCCCAACTGACATTATCATATGCCTTCTCGAAATCAATCTTCATAAGGAAAACCTGTCTTCTATTTCTCTTAATCCACCCAATGATCTCATTCAACACTAGGGGCCCATCCAGGATATTTCTATCCTTAATAAAAGCTGACTGCGAATCTGAGATCACCTTCCCGATTACCGTCTTCAATCTAGTAGCCATCACTTTAGAAATAATTTTACTAATTACCCCAATCAAGTTAATCGGCCTGTAATCTTTTAAACCAACCGGGGTCTTCGTTTTAGCAATCAACGTAATAAAAGAAGTGCTACACGCCTTACTAATGGAGCCGTTCATAAAAAAATCTTCGAACACCTGCATGGAATCGTTTTCCAGAAAGCTCCAGAAATGAGTGATGAACCTGAAGTTAAAACCATCAGGACCCGGGGCCTTATCAGGACCACAATCAAACGCCGCGGCCTTTACTTCTTCTCTAGAAAAAGGAGCAATCAAACCATCAATACACTCCGCCGGTACCTGTTTCAGATTGTCACAAAATAAAGGGGGTCTATTAGTGAAATCTTTTTTAAAAAGATTTCTATAAAAACTAAGCACCTCCCTCTTTACTAGAGCCGGCTTATCAACCCATCGACCCTCCACCATTAACCCAGGGATAGCATTTGCCGCCCTCCTCCCTTTAATACACCGATGGAAAAAACCAGAATTTTCATCCCCAAACTTCGCCCAATTAACTCTAGCTTTTTGTTGTAAATCCCTATTTTTCCGCCATAGATATTTCTCCACCTCAATTTTACTTTGTTCCCAAATCCAAACTTCCTCCTCCTCTAAATCCCGGACCTCCATAATCTTTTCTAACTTCGCTATATCTTCTTTTACTAACGCCATCTCACCCTCTTCTTTTTACCCGTTTCATTCCACCACTTTTTTAGCGCATTCTTCACAACAGTGAGCTTCTTATGTAACTTGATATCAGAAGACCCATCCACCTTGCAACTCTCCAACGCCTGAATGACAACCTGAGAACAACCGTCCCTGTCTAGCCAAGAATCAAACCACCTAAAAGGTTTAGCACCATAATTATAATCAGAAATAGTAAACAATAAGGGGCAGTGATCCGAATATTCTCGCGGAAGCGCCCTTAAAATAGCTTCAGGCCATCTAGTAAAAAATTCCTGGCACACCAACACCCGATCAATCTTACTCAGCTTGACTTCATTCCCTGACCCAGCCATATAAGTGTACCTGTTCCCCCTCATGAAATATTCTTGCAAATTAGCATTATCAATAAACTGATTTAAATCAAAAGCCATCCCTGAATGGAACTTAGAATTCTTCCTCTCCTCTATCCACCTAACCACATTAAAATCACCAAGAAGAACCGAAACCCCGCTATGACCATCTATCAAATTCAAAAGCCGATCCCACAGAAGACGTTTTTCGTTTACTTTTTGAGGGGCATATATATTGACCAGGTTCAAAACAGTACCATCCTCCACCAACAACCCGGAGGTAAGAATAAAATTTGTATCCAAAACCGACTTTACTTTCTGAAATTTTTTTGTGTTCCAAATATTTACCAGACCTCCCGATTTGCCATTCGCAGCCATAACGTCAACCCCACAATCACTATTAGGCCAAATCTTTTCAAAATCAAAACAATTCCCATTATTAACCATAGTCTCTTGCATCGCCAAAAACTCAACACCATACTTACGAATCATACAAGTAACCCAAGAAACTTTCCCTACCTTTCCAACCCCTCTAACATTAAGAGATAAACAGTTCATGACAGACCTGATTGTAAACCTGGACCTTGAATTGAGCTGCGAATCATATCTTCGAAACCCTTCAATTGAGCACCTAGTTTAATACCCATGTCTCGAGTGCAATTAACTTCTATCTCAGCGTCACTACCACCCCCGGGGCCAACGTCCTCTTCCGTATGCTCCTGGTGATCATCCCCTTCTGTTGACTGATTATCTACTTCGATATCATTCATCAGTACTTGAAAGGAATTATTAACTTGAATAGGCCCATTGCCCCTTGTTTTCACCACAAGATCATCGTTGCCCACAATAAAAGGATCAAGCCCAAAAGGGTCAGAATCATCATTACCAGTTTTGGGCTCCTTAACGGGCCTTTCATTACTACTACTGTATTGTCCACCACTTGTCTGGCCCAATTCTTTAAATCTGTTAATTTTTTTTTCTTTTTAGCTTTTTAACATGCTCCAAGGTGTCAGACTCCTGAAATTTCTCCCCTATTAAAACAGATGTTGACTTTTCCAAATCATCATTCAAAATCCCCTCTCTAATTTCGGTAACTTCCTCCTCAAAATAGGCACAATTATTATCTTCCATATCTGTTTCCTTAATACCCGCCTCCGGCACCGGTGAACAATCCGGATGTTTTTCCGGCACCGGAGAATGTTTTTCCGGCACCGGAGAATGATTTTCCGGTGACTTGTCCACCATATCAGCTTCATCATTCCTTTCCTTCGAAACACCATCCTCCTCCTCTCCTGATTCTAAAACAAACTCTTCCAACCAATCATTACAGTCTTCCATAACCCATACCTTATAAGTTCTACCTTTCCAACGTAGGAACACCTCATCCTGTATCCGGTTACCATGCTTAATCAACACTCCGATAAACTGAAAGGACGCATCCAAACCTGCCCGTTCCACCCTAGCCGATTTAACGACTTCCCCAAACAAACTCCCCACATCATTTACCACTTTGTTTTCCGAAATACACAGTGGTACTCCAAATATTTTCAACCACGCAATCCTTTCAAAATGTGTCGCTTGACCTTCCCAAATCTCCGGTTTGGAGAACAGATCAGGTCTACCGATTATTTCAGTCAATGCCATCTCCGCGTGCGACTTTGAATTAAATCCAATCAGAACCTGAAGTCCACCCAATACTCTCACTACGCCTTCATGAAGCTTCATCTCCTTTAAAATACCTTTAAGACGTTGTAAAACATACAACCGCACGACTATCGTTTTACCATGCAGATCCACAAAAGCACTTGTGTCACTATCAACCTCCACCAGTTTACTATTCGAGACCCCTGAAAAAGCTTTTTTGTAGGACATAAAGTTATAACCATTCTCCTTTCTAACAAAAGAATCTCCCCCTACACTACCATGACTCTTCAGTATCTTCTTGTCCACCGGAGGAGCCGGCTGCCTTATCTCCCCCTCTTCTAAGACAAACCTTGCAACATTGCACTTCAATCTATAGTCACCCATATGGATCTTGGACAAGTTCCTGATCAACTCCGCAGAATCCTTGACATCCACAAAAGTCACGAAACCGAATCTCTTCCCCTCTTTATTTCTTTTACGCGCAATGTAAATGTCGAAGATATCCCCCATCCCTCTAATCTCTGACGCCACATCCGCACCATTACAACGATCAGGGAGATTGGAGATAAAAACCTTAGTGAGCCTTGCCTGAATACTTGCCGGAATAGGTTTCCGGCGAGACGCCTTTTCCTTTTCTTTCATGCCGCTTTTGTTGCTTTGATTTATCTACGACTTTTTTTAACTACTGATCTGTTTTAATTTTAATTATCAAACCCAAAGGAATATTACGTTGAACTTTCTTGTTTAACAGCAAAAGGAAATACCCTACTAATAAAGCCGGGAGCAAAAACTACATAATAAGAAAGGGTTTTTAAGACTTAAGCCATTCGACCCAACCCAACCCAACTTAACTCTTTTCTTTCTAATACTAAACCACAAAAAAGAGCAATTAACAACTAAATAAAAAAATAGCTTCCTCTTGAGATTGGTTCAAAAATTGTATTATTCCTATCCTTCAAAGCGCCCACCAGGTAGAGAAACATGCATACTGCCTCAATTAAGTTTTTTTCTTCGTAGATACCCAAAGAGAATCAACATAATCCATCACCGCCTTCCCGCTATCTTCATGTAATTTGTAATGGTTTTTTATTTAGTGAACTACTAGGTTGTTGCAAAAAAAAAAAAATTAAAAACCTATCTCAACGATTTGCACGCGATGTGGCAATCACCTAGCTAGGCTATGACATGTTTCCAGTTCACCCATGCCATTTTTCTCGCCTTATTATCTCTACCCCAAATGAATTTGAAACGAATTGATTTTAGAATCTTATTAATAGGGGTTGTGGATTCATACACCCTACTTTAGGATTCATACACCCTTGCTCACACCACATACCAATAGAAAGTTGTCACATACCCAGAATATGATATCATACACCCTAAATATGACGTCACGGGATGTATGAATCCTAGAACCCTAATAATATTTACTGGATCTGAAAAGAGAGAAATAATATGCACCTACCTAACTGCGAACCGAAGCAATCACAGTAGATTGGCCACCTATAAATGGTTTTAATGTAGAGTAGATACTTATAATGTACATGATAGTACGTAACGACACAACCACTTATACGTAAATCTATCGGGTCACACGCGAGCAAAGGACCATATTAGACTATCCGTTGTGGCCCGCAAGCAGCCTGCCGCGAGTCATAATGTGATCCACCTGGATAGCTTGGCCCATAACGATAGTCAACAACCGTTGCCGCGAGCGAGCCCAAGCGACGAAGCTCGCGTGAGCTAGCGGGTGAAATTCCAAAAGTCTTGGCCGTTGGCAGCTAGCTAACGGTCAAAAATTAATTAAGAAAATTAAATTTTTGCTTGATTTTGATAAAATTACATGTATATATATAGTGCTTTTGGTTAAATTTTTTTTATCTTCCACTTGATCACAAATGGCAAACCCTAATCCAAATCCAATCCCCGCCTCAATGAACCGTGTGCGACCACTAACGTGGAGTGTAGAGGAAGAACTTTGTTTGGTTGATTGTTATATTTGCCAACAAGAGATAGGAGATTACGAGCGAAACAAAATTTTTTGGAAAGGGGTTGTCACCCGATTCAAGCGATGAAGGGGTGAAAACCTTCGTTTAACTGATATGATATATGGTAAATATTGTTCCATCAAGGCGAAGTGCACCATATTTGAGGGGTTCTACATGGCTGCGATGAACGCGAACCCGGGTTTAAAAGATGAAGACTGGGTTGAAATGACTCGTAATGAATACCGAGCCATACACAATGATAACTACCCACATGAAGAAACTTGGAGACTTATGAGAGGACATTTTCTAATATAGTCGTCTTCTTATGTTTTTAATTATGTTTTGATGTTTTTATTTTATGTTTTTTTAATGCAATGGAATGTTTCTTTTATTTTTAGTTTAATGTTTTTTTTATAAAAAAAAATTGTGGTAAATAATATATTTGGTAAAAAAAAAAAAACCCGCTAACCCTTACCCACAACACCTTGCCGCGAGCGATTGCCGGGCGCTAACCAGTGCCACGTAGGCGTTGACGTGGTAAAATATTATTCGATAAATCTCCCACTAACCTCTACCCACAACGGATAGTCTTATAAGACTGACCGTTGTGGCCCGCAAGCTGGCTGTTGCGAGCCACAAATTTTTCCACGTGGCTGACGCGATAGGACGTGACCGACAACGAAGTGACGCGAGCCACTCAGCGAACAGTCTGCCGCTATAGGACGTGACTCGGCTCGCGTCCGTTAGCGGCCACTTCAAATTCAAAAATTAAATTTTCACCCACTATATTTATTATCCTCCCCCTATATATTTACTCCAAAAAAAAAATTCACACAACCTTCTTCTTCTTCTTCTTTTTTTCTTTAAAATTCTCTAACCCTAACCTTCAATTTTCACAATCCAACATCAATGTGGCGCCATGGACCGAAGAGGAGGAACTTGCACTCGTGATCGCGTATCAACAAGTGCACGGTGTCGGAGCTAGCCCACGCGGCCGCGGACCACAGTGGCATAGGGGGTATCAACCGTACCAACGACTCAATCTCCCACAAGTTTGGAGACTTGCAATCCATGTGTCGAGTCTTCGAGGACGCGTACAGAGAGGTCCAGAGAGATTTGCCCGATGAAGCAGAAGACGTGCTCCTCGCCTTTACTCGCTTGGAGTACCGTCGCGTTCGTGGCCACAACTTTTCCAACGAATCGGCGTGGCAAATGATGCGCTCGGCAAATCTTCTACGTGGCTAGGGTTTTTTATTTATGATCATGTGCTTTGTTTTTTTTTAGTAGATTGTCTAGTGTAATTTTTTTTTGTCTAGTGTAATTTTCTTTTTTTTTAATGTAATGTTTGTGTTTTTTATTTTAGTTTAATGCTTTTTTATAAAAAAAATTGTGGTAAATAATTAAATATAATTGGTGAAAAAAAACCGCTAGCCCTTACCCATAACACCCTCATGCGAGCCGTCGCCGGCCGCTAACCAATGCCACGTATGCGTTGACGTGGAAAATTATTATTTGATAAAGCCCTCGCTCACCTCTACCCACAACGGATAGTCTAACATATCAAATATTATTTAATTAGTATCTAACTCTAAATACATGTGATAAATATTTACGATATTGGTGTTTAGCACAATATACGTAATGGTGAGTTGTGATTGACTCCCTAAATTTAGATGTCTAGACTATTGAAGCCCCTAAATTTAGAGATTTCAATTTCTTATTGACTCTATAAATTTAGACGTTTTAGTTGTATGGTTTTCAGTGATGCGAATAAACATATGATACGTCTAAATTACCTAAACGCCTCACGTAACTATTTTCGCATAAACATATGATCAATGGCTATTTTCATGCTTTTCCCTTTAAAATATCCACTTCACTTTCATGTATATTTACTAGCTTATTGTCAAGTATTATAAAAAAATGTACATATATATTTAAAAATGAGTTAATTGCACAAATGACCCATGTGTTTCGATCATGTTATATTTTGGGTCCGGGAATGAAAAATTGCAAAATTATTACAAACATTTGCGAGTGGATTGCACATTTAGCCTCCTGCATTAATTGTTGTATAAGTGACCCATGTGTCATTCACGTAAGGGTATTTCAGTCTTTTTAAATCGCATTCCCTAATAAAAACTCGTTTCTCCTTGCAGATTGTCGTTCGATGCATCAACACTTCGCCACTCCACCTCCTTCATTGTTCAATTTGTTTCATATATTGATGTTGCACCTCAAGGATGTCTCTGCACGAAAATCAGCAGGGACATAGAACATCGTTATTAGACTTTGCAGTGTTGTCATTTTTCGTTAAAAACTATGGGGCATTAAGGCGTAACCATCTCACAAATATTTGAACTAAGTTTGCAAATTGTCATTCACGGTGACACAAAATGCAATATAATTTAAACCTTAGGGGTCATTTCATTTGTGCAACAGACTCTTATAAAAGAATAATAGTAAAGATAATGACTAATGAAAAGCGATCCAAGTAGTAAAAAAAAAAAACCCTAGGCGATATAGGCGATCCTGACGGCGATGAAGGGTGCCAGCCGGCACAAAGACGGGGAATGGTACGACGTACCCCACAGGAAAGGCTACCAGCGTAGGCAGGAATCACACGGTAACAAGGAGATTGGTACCAAGTTTTTCGTATCGAATCTTCCTCCCAAAGCGTCATCAGAAGATTTAAGGTATGTGTTCAAGGATTTCGCAGAGTACGTGGGCTCGTATATTGCTAGAAAACGGGATAGGTTGGGTAAGAAGTTTGGTTTTATTTCGTTTCGGAACGTTAAAGATGTGAAGCGACTAGAAGGTGAGATGACTGATGTTTGGATGGGTTCTTACAAACTCTTTGTGGTTTTGGCGAAATTCGTTGATGGGGAAAAGAGGGATAGTGGGGAGAAAGAATATAGGCCAGTGCGGAAAGAGGACCACAGAAACTATGATTCGGAGGATAGAGCTCATGCCAATAATCACCAGGGGGAACATGCAAACCCTAATAAGGGGGAGCATGCAAACCCTAATGGGGGTGGGGATATTCAAGAAGGTGGGAATGCTGCTGAAGAAGGGAATGGGGTTGGGAATGGTAGATCGTTTCGAGATTGTTTGTTGAATAGAAACTCAGTGGACAAACCAGATGTTATCAAGATTGATGGAAATATTGAGGCTTTTCAAGGATGGTATGACAAAGCTGTGGTGGGTAAGGTGAAGAACTTTAAGATCCTTACTGCGCTCAGCTTGTTGTTAAAAGAGGCTAAGTGGGGATCAACGATGGTCAAATACGTGGGTGGGTTCAAGGTGGTGTTGGTTTTTAATGACAAGGAGGAATGTGATCGGTTTATGGGATTCAAGAAGCTTTGGAGTTTGTGGTTTGAGTCTCTGGAATATTGGAATGGTGATGCTTGGTCTAAAGAGAGAATAGCATGGATTCAGTTGCATGGGGTCCCGGTTCAACTTGCGATAGATGAAGTGTTCAATTCTATAGGTAGTCGGTACGGTAGGGTTATCGAGCCGGTGGGAAAGATGGAACTACAGATGGACTTCTCTACGGTTTGCATGGGTGTTCTATGTGACAAGGAACAAAGAATTGTGGATAAGGTTATGCTTGAGTGGAAAGATAAGTCTTACAGGGTATGGGTTGATGAGTTATGTGAAGAATGGTCTCCGGATTGTGTTATCGATGTGGAAGAGGAAGTTAGCGAGATGGAGGTGCAACACAGTGTTCAAGAACAGGATGAGGAGGGAGTTGGGTTAGAAGTGGAGATGGGGAAAAATGGAGGGGGGCCTAAGGAAGTTGTTACAAACAGTGAGGGGCCAGTAGAGGTTCAGCTGGAAGTTCCGGTCCAAGTTGAGTCAACTGAAACCTCAGGGGGTAATGGTGTAAATGTGAGAAAAAGATACAAGAAAAAGAATTCTTCTAAAAACAAACGTGTGGTTTCTCCTGGGCTTCTAGAGCGGCCCAAAAAGAGGCCCAGGGACTTTTGTGATTCATCCGATCCATTTGGAGTAGATAGTTTAATTGGTATTATGAAGGTTGGGCCGATTGGGGCTACCTCGGGTGTTGATGCTTCTGTTGTTGAACCTGAGTTTTTGACACCTGATCTGAATGAAGAACATGAGGTGGCCAGAAGGTTCGTGAAGGAAGGTAAGAGTTCTAACCCAGTGAAGTGTAATTTGGGTATTGATGCTAGTAAAGAGGTTGGTTTTACTATGGAGATGGGTACTATGCTGGGGGTTGAAAATTTGGAGGAGTTTGTGCCTCAAGTTAATGAAAGTGTAAGGAAGGAAGGTTTTCAAGATGGTGGTCAATGAATGTTTTATCGTTGAATATTCGTGGGTTAGGGATTCATCATAAAGCTCAATGGGTTAGGGATTTGAGGCACGAACAAGAGGTTAATTTTGTTATGCTTCAAGAGTCACAATATTCGGATTATAGTAAGGTGGATTGGAGCTCCTACTGGGGTAGGGGTAATTTTCAGGTCGAAACGGTGGACGCTGTTGGTAGATCAGGTGGTTTGGTTACTATGTGGGATACCAGTGCTTTCACTGTTCTGTCGGTTCAGAGAGCTAGGAATTGGCTTTTGGTGGCAGGTACGTTAAAAGGTAGTGGGGTTGTTTCGTATTTCTTGAATATTTATGCGCCCCAACACAGTGTGAATAAGAGGGTTCTGTGGACGGATATTAGCAGACTGATGGGTACGGGTGAGGGTTATTGGGTTGTTGCTGGAGATTACAACTCGGTCAGAAACAGTAGCGAAAGAAGGAATTCTAAGTTTAATAGTTCAGCGGCTGAAGATTTTAATGCGTTTTTAGACGAAGTGGGGCTTCATGAATACACTCTGAAAGGTAGGAAATTTACTTTTGTTTCGGGGAATAAGCTGAGCCGTATAGACAGAATTATGGTTAATTGGAATTTCCTGTTGGAATGGCCGAATGCGGAGTATCGGGCGCTCCATAGAAACAAGTCCGATCATAGTCCTATGTTTCTTAAAGTGAAGTTTGATAACTATGGTCCGAAACCGTTTCGCTTTTTTAACTCTTGGCTGGAAAGAAAAGATTTTGATCAGTTGGTCAGAAGTACTCTCGAGGGGTCGGAGTTCGAAGGTAAACCGGATATTATTGTGATGAATAAGTTCAGGTTACTGAGGCAAGTGATTGGCGAATGGAAACGGGTTACCTTGGGAAAGGAATTAGAGGAAAAATGGGTTTTAGAAGAGGAGGTCAGGCAACTTGATGAGATCGTTGAAATCAGAGACTTGGATGAATCTGAAGTGTGGGTCCTAGAGGAGTCCAAGCTTCGGCTAAAGGAGATAGAGTTGAATCATAAAGCGGATATGCGTCAGAAAGCTAGAATTAAATGGGCCTCAGATGGAGACGATAATACCAGATTTTTTCACGGGGTAATTAACAAGAGGCGAATGTCAAACTTTCTATCGGGCTTAATGGTTGGCGGTGACTGGGAAGCTAGGCCGAAGATAGTTAAAAGGGAGGTATTGGGTTTTTTTAGGAAGAAGTTCCAGGAAGATATGGTGGTTAGACCGCGGTTGAACTGTTTTGGTATTAAACGGCTTGAACCGGTAGAAGCGGATGGGCTATTGGTGAGGTTCACGGCTAAGGAGATCAAAGAGGCGGTGTGGGATTGTGGTGATGACAAAGCCCCGGGTCCCGATGGGTTTAACTTCAAGTTTTTAAAACGGTTTTGGAGCTGTTTTGAAAGCGATTTTGTGGGTATTTTTAATAGCTTTTATGAAGAGGGGTCTTTTAGCCGTGGAGTAGGTTCGTCGTTTATCACGTTGGTGCCAAAAAAGGTGGACCCGACAGAGTTAGCGGAGTACAGACCGATTAACCTGATTGGCATCATATCTAAAGTCGTCTCTAAAGTCCTTGCTAAGAGGCTTCGAGCGGTGATGGATAGTGTTGTCTCTGACACTCAGTCGGCTTTCTTGTCTGGGAGATACATTCTCGATGGTCCGTTAATTACTAATGAGGTGTTTTCTTGGGCTAACAAAACGGGGAGGCGGATTTTTCTATTCAAGATTGACTTTGATAAAGCTTACGACAACGTAAACTGGGAATTCTTGCTTTCTGTTATGGACCAAATGGGATTCCCTGAGTTATGGTGTAGATGGATTCGTGGCATTCTATCTTCGGCGAGGTCGGCGGTTTTAGTAAACGGATCGCCTACGTTTGAGTTTGGGTGCCAGAAAGGGATTCGTCAAGGTGATCCGATTTCCCCCTTTTTATTCATCATTGTTATGGAGGCGCTCTCTAGTATGATCAACAAAGCGTGTCAAACTGGTTGCTTTGAGGGGGTGAGGCTGCCACGGGATGGTCCGTTGTTATCACACTTATTATATGCGGATGACGCGATGGTAATGGGTGAGTGGTCTGAAGAAAACTTCTTAAAACTGAGGAGAATTCTTCGGTTATTCCATTTGTGCTCTGGGCTAAAAATTAATATTCACAAATCGGTCCTCTTTGGAGTGGGTGTTTCTGTTGAGGAGGTGGGTCGTTATGCGGATTCTTTGGGCTGCAAACCTGGAGAGTTTCCGTTCTCCTACTTGGGCATAAGGGTCGGGGCGAATATGAACCGGGTGTCAAACTGGGTTACGGTGGTAGATATCTTTCGCAAGAGACTTTCTAAGTGGAAAGCGAACACGATTTCTATTGGTGGGCGCTTGACTCTTATTAAGTCGGTATTAGATAGCCTGCCAACGTACTATTTTTCCCTTTTTAAAGCCCCGGTGAAGGTGATTCAGACTTTAGAACAACTTATGAGGAGATTCCTTTGGGGAGGTTCGGATGAAGTTAAGAAGTTGAGTTGGGTCGCATGGGAAAACATTACGCGAGACAAAGAAGAAGGGGGGTTGGGTATTGCTAAGCTTGAGGTTAATAATAAAGCTTTAATTATGAAGTGGTTTTGGAGAAATATTACGGAACCGGAGTCGCTTTGGAGAAAAATCATAGACGCTCTTCATGGGTCAGATAGGAAATGGGGCGCCTTACCGTTAAACGGCGCTTTTACGGGTGTATGGAAGAATATTGTATCTCTGTGTGAGAAAACTAAGGTAAATGGTTGCGGTATAAACAGAATGGTCAAGGGCAAAGTGGGGAACGGTGCTGATATTAGGTTCTGGATTGACCCGTGGTTGAATAATGAGCCGTTGAAGGACTGTTTCCCGCGGCTATTTCGTTTAGAAAAAAACAAAAGAGTTAAAGTGGCTGACAGGCTGTATGCGATTGATGGGAGACGAACCATCTGCTGGAACTGGAAGACAGCGCCGAGCAGTTCTGAAGAAAAGCAAGATAGAGATGTGATTGAAGGGCTGCTTCTTTCGTGCAGCGTTGGCGACGGTAGCGATGGGTGGTATTGGAATGATAACAAAACTGTCCTTTTTTCGGTCGCTGCAGTCAAACAGTGGCTGAAAGGCAGCAGCAGGGTTGGCCAAAAATTCGATTTCGACTGGTGTAGGTGGGTGCCGGGTAAATGTAATATATTTATGTGGCGGGCGTTTCTTGAACGCCTTCCTACTAAAACAGGGCTGCGCAAAAGAAACATTCACGTTCATGATATTTCCTGTCCGTTATGTGCCGATATGGAAGAGACAGAGGAGCACTTGTTCACAGGTTGTGTTGTTGCTTCGGGAGTTTGGTCGGCTATTTCTACGTGGTGCCGTATTCCTCAGATGTTGCTGTTTTCTTTAAAAGATTTGGTAACGTTTACGGATCATTTGGTGCTCCCTAGAATGAAGAAGATAGCGCTGAAGGGAATTATTATTATTGCTGCGTGGAGGATTTGGAAAGCTCGAAACGAAAAGGTCTTCTCAAACAAAACGGTTAAAGTTCCAGACATAGTTTCGGATGTGAAGGCGTTGGGTTATTTATGGTTCAAAAATAGGGGGAAAGGGGTTGTAGAGGATTGGGATGGTTGGATTTCTTTTAACTGTATGTAATGGTTTGGTTTTGTCGGTCTAGCTTCCGTCTTGGTAGCTAGCCGGTTTTGGTGTTGAATGAAAGTTAATTTTCAAAAAAAAAAAAGATAATGACTAATGAGGAAGGTTGTGGTTTTAGGTAAGCGAAGATAATATGATATAATCTGAGGTAATATTTTGATATATCTTGATTGCCAATAATGTAGGGTTGATGTCACTAATTTCCAATTATAGCTCAACGGGCACATTAAATAATTCTAGAAACAAAAAGATAATCCATTGTCCAGCACTCATGGTGCATAAATTATACTATATAAAATCCACCCATGACTACTAGCCGTAGATAAGGGATATATACATTAATAAATGGTCAAGATTAGTTAGATATGATGTGCAAGTGAGGGTTCGATAACGATATCGTCCATGAACAACTAATTATTTAGTAAATAATTAGACCAAATACGTTTAATTATGGTGACGTAAACCGCCATATAAAGCTTGAAGAAGAGGAAAAAATGACGATACATTGAACAACTTTACGCCATCCATATCCAATGACCAAAAAAAAAAAGCAATGAAGTAGACTTTTAAACATGCCGATAATACAAACAATCATAAACGGTATTTTATTGTCTTGGTCGAAAGTCGATTTTATTTTTGTGCTTTTTAATACGTGAGATCATATATTATTGAAATGAAGCGATTTGAACATACCAGACGGTGCAAAGGAACTTAAAATATAAAAAACATGAAAACATATTAAAAACATCAATAGAAGATGCAAGATTCAAGATTAACACAAAAAAAGATTCAGGAAGCCTAGCTTGTTGGAAACCCTTAAAATCACGTCTATGAATGATAATAAAAATAATAAATATACATTACATTATAATTTTGTTTTAGTTTCAAGTTTTGCATACGTGATGTTCGATGATTACTTCCAACTAAAACTTAGGGTTTTTGAGTTTTAAAAAAAAAAATTATGTTGACACTTATTTGATAATTTTTGATAAAAATGCTTAAAAATATTTATATTACATGCCTAATTTTTTGCAAAAAAAATAAATAATATTTTTTCATAGAGTTTTCACAACTTAATTGAGTTTTCACTTCACGTCAATATAATGATCATTTAATAAAATTTTTGTCTCGTTATATCTCACATCGTGCCCATTTAATGATAACTTAATTATAGTAATTGACAATTTATTCAAAAATGTGCTCTAATTGTGAAATGCACATGTACACATGGAATATGCCTGTATATATCTAACAGTAAAATGCACATATGCATCACACATGTCGTAATACAAGCTATTTGTTTATTTATTTATTCGAAAGAGTATACTAGATAAACAATTTAGTGTTTTTTACTTTTTTAATTTTTTTAGGTTATATAACTTTTTATTATTTTGGTGGAGGGATTTTTGTGTTCACGCTTGGTTCTCGAGTTCTCTCCCTAAATGGTGGTTCTTAAATAATCAAAATCCTATACATATAAATATATATGTTCGTTGTCAAATGTTATATTTCGTGAGAAGTGTGTGAAAGATTAACAAATGCAATGTAGGCATCATGTTTTGAATTTAAAAATGATGTATTGGGTTGTCTTGGTTAGAAAAAGGGAAAATTGCATAAATGGTCATTTGACCAAAAAAAATTGCAAAAATAAACATACAATGCGTCTAAACAACAGGGACGAGACGCTCGTTGCGTCTACCAATCAGACGCTTACACGTGTAAACCCTTAGACGCCTTAATTTTTAAGGTCTCTGCGTCTAATCTTTAGACGCGAGGCTGTTATTTAGACGCAAAGTGCTTTAGACGCGAAGAACTTAAGGTCCCTGCGTCTATACATCAGACTCAAAACTGTTCTTTAGACGTAAGGTACAACCTTTTTAGACGCATCAATTTAAGAGTCTGTTCTTTAGACGCAATAATTTAAGAGTCTGTTCTTTAGACGCAAAGTGTACGGATACGTCTACAAGTCTACGGATACGTCTACAAGTGTACGACCCAGACCGTTTCAACCTGACTTGTCCCGTACTGAACCGGACCGTTTCGACCCAGCCGGCCCGGTACGACCTGGACCGTTTATACCCGACCAGGCTCGGTAACGACCCAGACCGTTTCAACCTGACCCGACCGGGCCCGGTGGCGACCCGGACCGTTTCTACCCGACCGGACCCGGTAACGACCCCGACCGTTTCAACCTGACCAGTCCCGTATTGAAACGGACTGTTTCGACCCGACCGGGCCCGATAACGACTCAAACCATTTCGATGAGATCAGTCTCGTTAACGACCCGTGTTATTTCGACCTGGTCATCCGTTAACGACCTGAACGGTTTCGAACCGACCGGTAGAAAACGGTCCGGGTCGTTACCAGGTCCGGTCGGGTCGAAACAGTACGGGTCGTTACGGGATGGGTCAGGTTGAAACGGTCTGGGTCATTACCGGGCCCGGTCGGGTAGAAACGGTCCGGTTCGCTACTAGGCCCGTTTGGGTCGAAATGGTCCGGGTCACTACGGGACGGGTCAGGTTAAAACAGTCGGGGTCGTTACCGGGCCCGGTCGGGTAGAAACGGTCCGGGTCGTACCGGGCCGGCTGGGTCGAAACGGTCCGGTTCAGTATGGGACGAGTCAGGTTGAAACGGTCTGGGTCGTACACTTGTAGACGTATCCGTAGACTTGTAGACGTATCCGTACACTTTGCGTCTAAAGAACAGACTCTTAAATTGATGCGTCTAAAGAACAGACTCTTAAATTGATGCGTCTAAAAAGGTTGTACCTTGCGTCTAAAGAACAGCTTTGAGTCTGATGTATAGACGCAGGGACCTTAAGTTCTTCGCGTCTAAAGCACTTTGCGTCTAAATAACAGTCTCGCGTCTAAAGATCAGACGCGGAGACCTTAAAAATTAAGGCGTCTAAGGCTTTACACGTGTAAGCGTCTGATTGGTAGACGCAAAGAGCGTCTCGTCCCTGTTGTTTAGACGCATTGTATGCTTATTTTGGCAAAAAAATTTGGTCAAATGGTTATTTTTGCATTTTTCCCTCCCTTGGAAAAACACCACAACAATTCAAAACATAATGTAATGTATTATAGTCATGGAATTTAAAACATAGTTTACAGACATTACTTAAAATTTTTCGCATAGTGTTTTAATTTTTAAGCCTATAATACATTATTTTGGGTTTTAATTGTTATATTTTATGGTTTTTTTTTGGCAAAACAATCCAAAATATCATGAATAAGTCTAAAAACATATATATATATATATATATATATGTGTGTGTGTGTGTGTGTGTGTGTGTGTGTTTAGGTTCGTGTACAAAGTACACATTTGGTGAGAAGTGTGAGAAAGATTAAGAATTGACATTTATGCATCATGTTTTGGATTTAGGAATGATGTTTTGGGTTATTTTAGCTTGAAAAATACCAAACATAACAATTTAAAACACAATCCAATGTACTATAGTCATTAAATTAAAAACACGGCTAAAACACATTACTTAACACCCAAAACACATTGCTTAACGTTTTGACATGATGTTTTAAGTTTTAAGCCTAAAATACATTGTTTTCGGTTTTTAATTGTTATGGTTGTTTTTTCTAGTCAAAACAATTCAAATCATCATGACTAAGTATAAAAAAAGATGCTTACATATCAATGTTTAATCCTTCTCACACTTTTCATAAAATATGGTTTTTGTACGGGAACCTCACTATATATATATATATATATAAGTATAGGTTCCTTTACAAAGTACATTTTTCGTACAAAGTGTGAGAAGTTTATATAGTCATTGTGTTTTAAAGTTTGGCTATAATGTTTTTGATTGCCTTTGCATTGATTTATATAAAAAAGCACACGTTACAATTTAAAACAAAATCAAATGTATTCTAGACATTAAATTTAAAACACACTGATTACTTTGTTCACAGAGTGTTTTAGATTGCATGTTGAGAATACATTAATTAGTGTTTTAAATTGTTAATTTTTGTGTTTTTCTATATAATAATATGCCAAAGGAACATAAAACATCATGCCTAAAATTTAAAACACAATGCCTATATAGACTTCTCACACTTTGTACGAAAAAATGCACTTTGTACAGGAACCCCACCCTATATATATATATTGTAAGGATCAAATACTAATGAGCTCAACCTACTAAACATGAGAAGTGAAAAGAGAAATTTATTTATTTATTTATTTCTTGAAAACAAATTTCCCATCTTCTTAAATATGTTTTCATGATGAATAATATAAAAAAAGTTAAAAAAAAATTAGTGTAATCACGTTATTAGAGTAATTATAATAGTTTACATTAGAGTAACTATGTAATTACTCTACTAAAAAAATTATATTAAATTTTATTTATTGATTTCAGTACTAAAATACGTTTTTAACAAGATAAGAACAAATTAAAAAAATTATCTCCTTCACTTCTCACTTTAAGGCCTATTATAGATATTATTTTCAATCTTTTAAGATATTTATAACTAATGTCATACAGAATAACGTCCCTCTTACTCGCGTCTAAAATGTGTTTCGGTTTTTAGTGTCGAGTTCGGGACTTTACGACATTCCTGCCGATAAACTCTATAATGCTGTTTAAATGAGTGATTAGAAATCCAAAATACTTCGACAAAAATAACAAAATTAATAGTATCAAAGAACAAAAAATTAAATAAGTACAACTTAATTTTGATTAATTCAAGAACACTTTAACCCTAAAATGTTGATTGTCATGCAACGTATTATCACAATGGACCCACAATGCATCATCCATCCCCCACATCATAGATGCTTCAGTTCCATGGTCGTCACTCAACGAGCTGAACCCGTTAATGATGTTAGTGAGTAACTCCAATCGTTGAGTCAACTCAGCTAACTGAGATCTAAGAATCGAGTTCTCATAATTCAAATTGAGTAACATCTGAGTTGTATCTTTCAAGTTAATGGCCATGTATTTGTTGTCACTCACGAGTTGACTCACTTGCAACACAAGATCTCCCACATGTTTCTTTTTGCGTATTCTCGATCTCCTAGCGGATTCCCTGTTCGACATCATTCTTTTTCGCTTCCTCAAGGCCGAATCTTGATGATCATCTGAACCCGACAATATGAGCTGAGTTGATTCGATAAACTTTGGCACACTACTAGCTGCCATGTTGATCAAATATTTTAAATGTAATTGTTTTCTATCAGTGAGACAAATTTAACTAGTGAATACGTATACACGTATAATATTATGAAACTAGAAGGTGTTGGTTTTCATGAGAAGACGTAAAACCAATAAAGAAAGACAACAGAAAATGATTGAAGAAAGTGGGTGCGGCGGCAGAGGGTGGTGGAGGTTATCGTGAAACCGGATAAGAGGGCTTCGCTTATCACCGGAGACATGATCATCACGATGGTGCACCAGAAAGAACCACCATGTATGTATTAGTGATCGGACTATATGTTTTTGGTACACTTTTGTGTCAAAGAGAAGACTTTGATGTGAGATATATAGCATGGTTGTCCAATGGATATATATTATAATATAATATAATACATCCATTTTGGATAGATGTAATTATTTCTGATATTAAATCCTTAATATTCTTTTAGGGGAAAGTGTGGATGTATTATCAACAACGAAATTTGATATTTTAGGCTAATGTTTATTTTTCAATAGATTAAAGATAAAACTACTTACACCATTAGAGTCAATTCTGTTATGGTAGAGTGGCACTTTCATTGTTTTCCTTATGGGAAGTGAGGAGTTCAAGTCCTGCCGGCACCAAAATGCTACTGGTGGGCTGAGCTTTACCGCAGTGGCTTTTGGGCGGCGGGTTTTCCCCGGGAACTGATGTAAAATTATTGGTGGACCCGAGTTACTCTTGGAGTACTCCTTTGTCCAGTGGCTACTTCGTGAGTGATCGAGATTGATTTGTTAGCCGTTTAAAAAAAAGTTACACCATTAGAAAATTAATTATGAGTAACGGTTTCCACTAAAAAAAGGTTAAAAATTAATTATCCTACGGTGATATTGACATAAAAGTTCCCAACATTATCATCGGTAATTTGTTAGTGATATCACCAAATCCTAAGTCGGTGATTCCTTAGTGAACCATCAATTTTTTTTTTTCACACGCCATGTATTTGACGAGCATTGTTGAAAATATAGATGGTTTAGAAATTTTCAACGTTTTTATTAATGATTTTTGGGATTAATATTGTGGTTTACACGGTCTGCTAATTTAAAAACGGACTATGAAGGAGTTTGCTCCTTTGACGAGGGGACTTTGATTAGGATTACTTAGTATTAAAACTAGTAGAATGCACCCGTGCTACGCACGGGTTGCGCGGGATATGCACCGCTTTTCCACCGCGCGTTGCGTGAAAGTTGTTGGAAGCGGCTGCAATGCAACTTTAAAAAAGTTGGGTGAAATCCTAAAAGCTAAAAGTTTGGTGGTCAAATTGGAAGAAAAAAAGTACATAAGTTAGTGGCCAAATTGTTTAGTGGTCAAACTGTAAAAAAATAAAGTGGGTGTAAAAAAATAAAGTGGCAAATTGGGAAAGCAGAAAGTAAAAAAGTTAGTGGCCAAAGTGCAAAAAATCATAAAAGCTAAAAGTTTGGTGGTCAAATTGGAAAAAAGGAAGTACATAAGCTAGTGACCAAATTGTTTTGTGGGCAAACTGTAAAATAATTAATTGCCAAATGGGGAGAAGAGAAAGTAAAAAAGTTTGTGGCCAACAAAGTGCAAAGATTCAAAGTAGACTATTGCGAAGCTTGATGCAAATTAGTATATATAATAATATGTTCGATGTGATTGGTGTGCAAGTCGACAGGCTAGAGTCCGCATCCCCTTATAGTCTTAGATTATGTGTTGTGAGTAGAGGTGAGTGATGACTTTATCGTATGATATTAAGTCACGTAAGCGCTGACATGGCAGGGTGATAAAGCTGCAGCTCACTAGCCTGATCCTGTTGTGGATAGAGGTGAGCAGCAGATTTATCCATTTTATTTTCCAAAGAATCTAGGAAAAAACAATAGAAATTAGGTTAAACAAGTTAATGTATGTCCGTAAACATCCATGTCATGTTCGGGTTCTAATACAACATGCTAACCAGCAAATATAACCCATTTAGACCAGGAGGTAAGGGGGGCGGCATAGGCCGGGCTTGGCTATGCCGGGCCAAGCTACACCACCCCCCTGGGGCGGCTTCGGTTTGGAGCGGCATGAGAGGCATAATTTTGCCGATCATGCCGGCCCTCTTTTCTTCTTGGGATGCGAGATTGGTGGGTTGTGATTGGTGGGTTGAGGATGAAGCCGGACCTCAACCACACCCTTGGCCCGGCATGAAGAGCTCCGGCAACGTCGCCGGTGACGTGGATGCAGAGGTGGCGGTCCGGCGTCGATGCCGGACCTCAACCACACCCACCGGTCTTAGCGGTCGTAGTTTCTAATTAATCTTTGGCTACAGACATATGAACTCTATAATATATTCCAACTCGGCCTCTCTATTACTACAGCTCTCACTCTATATATAATATATTCTAACTCAGTCTCTATTACTACAACTCTCAAGAATGCAACAAAATTTTCAAAGTGTAGCGACTTAGTGAAAACTCAACTACGTGGCTGAACGTTTGGGTGTTGGTCTGTTGTTGATTCAACATGCAACCCCAACTATGTTGTCTTCAACACGTGGCTGACAAGGCATATCCAAGATTCGAGCCTTACGTTTAATATGTACCCACATTGTTCAATGTATCTAGAGAAAGGCTATGTTAATTAGGAGCATTATCGTGGTCCTATCGTCCAAGTTTTCAAACAACATAATGAATCTAGTCTTAGATAATAAAGAAAAGTCAAAACAAATAACTTTTGTATTTGTAAAAGAGACAGAGACGATTCAATCTATTATGAGGCCTAAGGACAAGTGGGCCCCCTCGGCTATGTTTCGGCTACATCGCTGCCGCCGATGTGGCTTGGCCTTTAGGCTTGGATTCTCGGCAACCACTTGCCGAACAACAATCTCTTCCACTCTCTCTCTCTTCCATTTTTTTTTTAATTTTTAGGCTATAGTTCAGGCTTGACGTTTCCGGTGTTTCGGCTACTTAATTTAGGCTAGTTTGAGGTTGAAATAACGTAACGCGGTGAGATTAGTGCACCTTAGGTTGAAGCCTAAAGTGCCCGGCCCTTCCTCCCGAAGCGTGATTTTATTTTGAAACACTATTCGTAGTAGGCCTGTAAACGAACCGAACGTTCATGAACTGTTCGTGAACTGTTCGGCGGGAAGTTCGTTTATGTTCGTTTATTTAAATAAATGAACGAACACGAACACAAGTTTTTGTTCGTTTAATTAAACGAACGAACATGAACACACGCTTGTTCGTTCATTTATGTTCATGAACGTTCGTTTATGTTCGTTCATTTATGTTCGTTTAATTAAACTTTACTTTATTTTTATTATTTAGTTCCCTTTTGTTAAGTAACCTTAATTCATATTATATACAATATATTTGATATGTTTTAAAAACTTAACCTTAACCCTAACATTCTAAGCATATGAGATGCTATCCACGCTTCATATCCCCACCTCCCTTCTTTTTGGTACACACATGATGGATATTTTAAATGAATCATGTACATTCAAACTACTAATTTAGATTTGGTTTTGGTTGCATTGTGATGTATTAGACTTGGTTGAATTGTGATGAATCATTATTAACTTGTTTTTGTTTGTGTTCATTAATGTTCGTTTATGTTCATTTGTGTTCGTTTATATTGATCATTTGTATTCGTTTATGTTCATGAATTGTTCGTTTAGGTTTTAAATGAACGAACATAAACGAACACGAACACGACAAATTTCTTAATGAACGAACACGAACACAAAAATGTGTTCGATTATGTGTTCGTGTTCGTGTTCGTGTTCGGTTAAACTTAAATGAACAAACACGAACACGCCTGTGTTCGTGTTCGTTCGGTTCGTTTACAGGCCTAATTCGTAGAATTTCTTTTAACGAAACTTATTAAAAATAAATATGTTCATAATTGTGTTTTTGTGTGTTTGTTAATAAGCAGGTGAAGTATATAAAGAAAAAAAAATACATAAATTGCTTAATAAAAACAAACAACAAATGGTTACACACATATGACTATATATCTAAAACGCCACATACACACATAGAGCAAAACCCCATATCATATCGATTCATCAATTACAATCCATATTAAACCCACTATTCTAATAATACTAATACTAATAGTAATAATTATTACTCATGTAATTAAATAAATAAAAAATAATCTTGCTATAAGGTGACACTATCTGCTGCAGACTGCAGTATTGCGATTCTTTCTCCTAGCTTCTTTTTCTTCTTTCACATGTGCCTTCCCAAAACACCAAAAAGAAAAAAGATTATTATATGTATTTCACTATTTTGCAACCGACTTTCTTGTAAGTATTAATATTTTGACCCTTAAAAATAATACTCCTCAATTGTATCTGAATATGTTGCTGAATGCGAAAACTCAAATGATTGACAAAAGCGACAATGGATGTGGGTTTGGTGTCATAGTAGTTGAGCAAGAAGCCAACAATTAATACCTAATAAGTACATATATTAATCACTAATTTGTTACATAAAACTACAAATATGCCCAATTATATGATAATTAACCCTATTATTATATTTACAGAACTTTAATTTAAATGTTGAAGATATACACAAGAATCTAAAACCGACTAACCACGGTCCACGAACACCTTTGGTATTGGTTCGGTAGAGTACGGGATTGGGATCGTATTCAGGACAATCTGTTCATCCCTAATGAGAACAAATTTGAGTCTAAAATAACCAAGACACTTACCAAAATGTAAAAATAAAAAGCTCAGAAATTACATTTTAAATGTTTATTAAATGAGAAAACTTACTTCAGAAAGATTTTAGAATACAAATTACAAGAATAACAAAAGCATTTGAATCCAAATTACAAGAATAACAAAAGTATTTGAATTCAAATTACAATAAAAAGCATTTTATATGCCATTAGTAACATCAAATGTGAACAAAATTGACATCTTTTTCTACTTATGCATGAGCTTTGAAACAAAATAAAATCATGGCTTGCTATCTTTGAAACACCATTGGATATGCATTAGCTTCAGGATGGTAATGCAACATCTCTTTTAACATCTCCACCCTAATAACATCTTCACTCATATTCTCATCAAGATCAAGATTTATCGGCACACTGGCGGGCGGGTTCTTACTCGGGTCAAACAAGCCCGCCATATACGGGTGGTGTAAAGCCTCCGTCACTGTTATCCTCTTAGTCGGGTCGAAAACAAGCATCTTTTTTAGCAAATCTATAGCCAAAGGATCCGCCATAGGGTATAACGAAGAAAGATTTATTCCTCTAGTAAATGGGAGCGTTTTAATAAACCGCCTAGCTTTGATGTTATCGATAAATCCAAGATTGTCGTCTGATTGACTGCCGAGAATGTTGATTATTAGCTTTAGTTGGTTGAGACACTCGGTTCCTGGGAAAAGTGGTTTTCGGCCTAGGATTTCAGCAAAGATGCAGCCGACTGACCAAACATCGATTGAGGTTCCATAGTTGTCACAACATAGGAGAAGCTCAGGTGCTCGGTACCAACGTGTGACGACATATTCGGTCATAAATTGTTCACTACCTTGGCTTGTTCTTGCCAGCCCGAAATCACATATTTTGAGCTCACAGTTCGCGTTGACTAGCAGATTTCCGGGCTTCAGGTCCCGGTGTAGTACATTAGCAGAGTGAAGATATTTTAGACCTAGAAGCAACTGTTCATAAAATAAACCAAACTTATTAGGATCCATAACCACATAACAATTAAGAAGCATAGAACAAACACAAAAAGACAGAAGAAACATGGAGGCGGCAAATTAGGCAGGTCAGGTAACCGGTCAACACGGTTCAAGTCAAAATAGGTAGTTTTATTTGGTCATCAGAATGGATCAGGAAGGTTTGGTCAAAAAGTTCATTTTTTTTTTAAATATGTAACGTATATCATTTTAACCCATTTGACCCGTTTCATTTTAAGCTACATTGTTTTAACTTGTTTGACCCGTTTAGATTAAACCATTGTCCCTAACGGCTAAAAGGGCATTTTCTACCTATGATTATCAATACAAACATTAATGAAAATAATGATGAAAAAGAAACCAACAAATTACTGGATTTAAAAGAGAAACTTTATATACCTGAAACAAGAAGAATTTGCAGTGATCATTTGACAGAGGCTGTGAAGACTTGATAATATGATGAAGATCAGTATCCATCAACTCATAAACAAGATAAACATCTTTGAAGCTATTCCTGGAGATAGGGAACATAACATCCTTCAATCCGATCACATTTTCATGCCTAATATGTCGAAGAAGTTTCAACTCCCTCAAAGTTCTAACTGCATCAATCGTGTTACCAAACACATTGTTGATCTTCTTGATTGCAACTTTCTCGTTTGTTTCGCGATTGATTGAAGAACACACGACACCATATGCTCCTCTGCCTATTGGTTTGATTGGTACGTATTTAGTGTCGATTTCAAATACCGTTTGCCACATGGTGTAATAATGTTTCCCGGGTTGCCTATATCCATTTGGTGGTTCAACATATGTTGCCATGGCTCTGTTCATTTAAGGAATGAATCTTTTTGTTAAACACAGATAATGTCAACCAAATAATTGGCTAAAATGTAACATAACTTGTAATATCCACTTGAATTTCAAGCAATAATTAGTCAAAATGTTAACAATTTACAAAAAAAAAAAAAAAAAATAAAAAAAAAAAAAATAACAGTTGAATTCAAGCAGTAAGTTGATCAGCATCTGTAACAATAATTGGTCAAAATGTACAAAAAAAAAGTTGAATTCTGGCAAAATGGAAAAAAATATGCAAAAATAAGTTGAAATCCAAGCAAACAGTTGATCAACAACTATAAGTATAAGACCTGCAAAAGTCACTTGAATTTCAAGCAATAACTGAAGACAATGTAAAAAAAAATACAAAACAAGTTAAAATCAAGCAAACAATTGATCAAGCATCTATAAAACTTGCAAAATCCACTTAAAATCCAAACAAATAATTAACAAACATATATGTTACTAAACAAAACCACTTAAAACCAAGAACATATATGCCCAAAACTTATAACAACTTACAATTCAAGTAAACACCTGATCAAGAACACAACTGATCAATTTAATTAAAATCTTCAACAATTTAACCTAAACAAGAACCTAGTGTGAAAACATTCAAGAGAATCAATACTTACTTGCTTCTGCTGTAGAACAAACAATCTTCAACCCTTCAAAAAAGCAATAATAATAATAATAATATTATTATTATTATATAACAAAACCCCACTTTGCTCTTTCAACAATCTCGCAATTGCACACACTTACTTTGCTTTTCCTTAACGCCAAGCAACTGTCGGATTCCAACACTTTCGGCTCAAGATTTTCATGGGTTTTGTTCTAAATCAAATACCCAGATCATATCCATCATAAAGTTTTCAGCTTTGTGGGAAATTGTGTTAGAATTTAAGGATAGGGGTAGGTTTGTTTGTTAATTTATTTATAGAAAAAGTGGGTGTGTAATGTTAATGATCTGTACCCACTCAACTAGTTTAAATTAGGCATTGATAGATAGATATAGAAGGATTATTATTGTTATTATAATAATAATAATAATGATCACATGAAAGTACAATCAGACATCAAATCTTTGAAGAAAATCAGTGCTGATTTTGCATTGGTACATGCATTTAACCAATTTATTAAAACAGAATATTGCTTACAAGCAACAAGAAGCCGGCTCTTGGCTTGCCAGCTCGGCTTGTAAAACCCTTGCCATATTTAAAAGATTTTTATTGTTAAATTTACATATAGACCCTTGCATTAAGGGGTTGTTTTAAAAAGTTTCCATTTTTTGAAATAAACCACTTCATTAAAAATAAAGGATAAATTACATAAGGATAGTAGGTAGGCGGGTAACAAGCTGCGCCGCCACCCTTTTTTGGATGGAAAATCCTAATCTGCTAAAAACAAAACCCCGCCTTGAGGGGTGGAAAAGTTGTTGTGCACTACCCGTTGAACCCGAGCCAAAAACCGCATCGCTTCTGGTGCCAAGGTAAGGCCAGGGAAACAAAAACATGTTGATTATCCTCATGCTTTAGCGTGTTTTTCCATTTGTCACGAAGTTATCTTTTGATGTCTCACAAGGTGCCATTGGTTGTCCGAGGACAAATTGTTATGTTATGATTATTAATGTTGCGTTTTGGTTTCGTTTTGTCATGGGCTTATCAAGTGATTGATTCAAGTCCAAACCACTGGTATGACTTTATGTGCAAACACTATTGAGGTACATGGATCAAGTTATTCTACACAGAGTAACAAAAATGAAAAAGGTGAGAAGGATACAAAAACACAATAGATCACGAAATATGACACAATAATCTACAAAATATAACACAATGCCAAAACATATAACACAATGCTGAAGAAAAAAGACACAATGAATCACAAAATTGACACAATGATGAAAATAAGAAAAAGACACAATGCTACACGAAAGACACAATAATATTATGTAAATTCTAAAACTACAAGCTAAAAATCAAAAAAAAAACGAAAACCTAAAAACTAAGATCGTAGGGTTCAATGAGACGATTCCAATGCCACTTGAATGAGTTCAATCGGAATCCGTTTGATACCCTTCCTACGACTTCCTGTTTTTCTTTCACTGTGTATTTGATCCTAATCCTGGGGTACATGTGGTTTGCATTTGTTGAGACGTAGCTAATAAATCAATATGATTAGTTATAATCGTATAGATACTGATAGAATTAGGATCCTTGCCTCTTTTCTATTCATTTACAAATATTTATAATGATACAATTGAGATCTCTATTATGGGTAGAGATTATCTAATAATTACAAATACAATCATACTATAATTATGTATGCTATTACACCCCCGCAGTCGAAGCGGGAGGAGACCAGATGCTGAGACTGTCTCTGAAGTCTTCAAATAGAACCCGCGGCAGAACTTTGGTAAATATATCTGCAACCTGAAATCTGGAAGGGACATGAAGAACTCGCACATGACCTCGTTGAACTTGCTCCCGTACAAAGTGAATGTCCAACTCGATGTGTTTGGTGCGCTGATGTTGCACCGGGTTCCCAGATAAATAGATTGCACTAACATTGTCACAATAGACCAATGTTGCACGTGTCAGAGGATGGTGTAGTTCCAATAATAAGTTTCGTAACCAACAAATCTCAGCGACGACATTTGCAACTCCCCTGTATTCTGCTTTAGCGCTGGAACGTGAAATATGCTTTGGCGTTTGGACGGCCACGATATAAGATTGTCCCCGAAATAGATACAGTAGCCACTGGTGGAACACCATGAGTCAGGACACCCAGCCCAATCTGCGTCAGTGTAGGAGACTAGAGATTGGGATGGGGAACCGTGAAGGGTTAGGCCAAAGCTGATAGTCCCCTTTCGGTAACGGATGCGTTTAAGTGCATTCCAATGGTCAACACGAGGGGAGTGCATATGCATGCATACCTGCTGAACGGCGTATGAGATATCTGGGCGAGTAAAGGTAAGGTACTGGAGAGCACCAGCAAGGCTGCGGTATAGGGTGGGATCGTGAAACAAGTCACTGACAGTGGCACTGAGCTTACCGTTAGTGTCTACGGGTGTGGCAACCGCATTACATTATTGCATACCGGCTCGAACAATAATATCATTGGTGTAAGATTGTTGAGAGAGAAACATTGTGTCTTTGATACGAGACACAGAGATACCCAGAAAATAACTGTGGGGACCAAGGTCCTTCATGGCGAATTCGCCCGAAAGCTTTTCCATGAGAGAGTGGCGGAGTTTGTCTGAGGATGTAACAAGAAGAATATCATCCGCATATAATAGGAGGTAAGCCGTGTAGGAACCCTGGTGAAGCATGAAGAGAGACGCGCCACTGCGGCTGTGTTGAAACCCAAGAGTGAGAACAAAATCAGTAAATCTTTGGTACCATGCCCTGGGAGCCTGCTTAAGACCATAAAGAGATTTCTTGAGGGAACAAACATAATCAGGAAATCGTTTGTCCCTAAACCCCATAGGCTGATACATGTAAACTGTCTCATGGAGATTCCCATGGAGAAATGCGTGGGTGACGTCTAACTGATGAACGGACCAATGTTTGGACAATGCGATTGAAAGCACTGTCCGAATGGTGGCCGGTTTGACAACCGGACTGAAAGTCTCACCACTATCCACGCCAACCTGTTGTAAACGACCATCACAAACTAACCGAGCTTTGTAGCGTTCCAAAGAACCATCCGACTTGTACTTATGTTTAAATAACCACATGCTTCTAATAACATTCATATCCAGTGTGCGAGGTACCAATTCCCAAGTTCCATTTCTAACTAATGCATTAAACTCTGTAGTCATGGCAGAGTACCATTCTGGTATGGACAAGGCATCGGTAGGACTCTTTGGGATAGGGATTATAGATGTGGTGGTGGTAGTGTGTAGGCGTGTGACATAATGGTACGAATGAGGTTGTTGATGGTGCGGATTTTTCTTTCGCCTTTGCCGTTCTGTGAGGACGTGTATGAGCATGACAAACGATAAAGGATGCCGTTGGTAGTAAAAAAATTTTGAAAAGCATTATTAACATACTAACGGCCATTATCGCATTGAAAGGTTTTGATGGTGCGGTTAAATTGTGTTTTAACGGTTGATGCAAATTGTGTAAAGGCGGAGAAAACGTTTGATTTGTGGGTGAGAGGGTATGTCCATAAAAAATTAGAATAGTCATCTAAAAATAAAACATAAAATTTATGACCAGATGAACTAATAACAGGAGACGTCTACACATCACTATGTATTATGTCAAAATGTAACATGGTGCAAGATGTAGAAGCAAAAAAAGGAAGTCTTATACTTTTACCCAAAACACAAGAGTCACAAACACTATTAGGAGAATGATCAAAATAAATAGACCTACTAGTGTTTATTGAATTTAAAGATTGACGTCCTTGGTGGCCAAGACGTTGGTGCCAGAGGTCAGCAGTGATGGCGGCTAGGCCGGTGGGTTGTGAGGAGGAGGACCCGAGCACCAGAGGGTAGAGATCACCGCTGCTGTTGCATCGCAGGAGCGGAGCCCGCGTCTTGAGGTCCTTCACAAGAAAACCAAACGGATCAAATTCAACAGACACAGAATTATCTCTAGTAAATCGACGAACACTAATAAGGTTTTTAACTAATTTAGGGGAGTAAAGGACATTTTTAAGTATAAAGGGAGGGAAGGGTTTGGGAAGGTATTTGGTGCGTTGTCCGACAACCGGAATTGTATTACCATTACCTACAATAATATGTTGAGGAATGCAAGAGTTAAAAAAGGAATGAAAATCACCTTGCTCATTAGTCATTGTGGAAGATGCATCGGTGTCCATGTATTGAGTTAGGTTGGGCTGCTGCAGAGACATGGTGTATAGGGCTTGCTCGATATCCGTTGGACTGTAGGCCGTGTAGTTGTTCTGGGCTGGTTTTGGGCCGGGAGAGGAGTGGTAGCAGGCATGTTTGTGTTCGGGTAAGGGCAGAGTGGGATGGCCCATGGGAATGGTTGATAGGTTTGTTGGGAAAAGTATTGGGTTTGTGGGGAAGTGTATTGGGCCGGTTGAAAAGGGGTTTAGTTGGGCCACTGGGATGTCCAAGGAGTAAACGGTGAGGGCCAGTGTTGCATGGGGAAGAACTGGGAGCGGCCAAACCCTCCACGTCCTCTACCACGACGATCAGAACGGCCGTCGCGGCTTCGGCTGTAAGAGGGCGGTGGGCGGTTGTTCTCGGTGGTATGGGTGGAACGGTTTTGAGTGCTGGCGGTCAAGGCGGGTGAGGCAGTTTTAGCGGTTTGGAGGGCTCTCTCGGCTTTGTCAGTTTCGGCCTGAATGAGTTTGGACCGAGCAACATAAAAGGATGGTAAAGGGGACGTGTTTTTGAGGATAGTAGAGATACCTTGATACTCTGCATTTAACCCCACAAGAAGTTGGAGAACCAAGCGATTTCCATCTACAGGAGCGTCCACATTTGCAAGTTGATCAGCGATGACTTTGATTGCTTGACAATATGCTGACATGTTGGGGAACCCATCCAGCCGGGTGTTGGAGAACTTATGCATTAGGTGGATTGCACAGGCAGCCTTATTGTCGTGAAAGAGATCTTCAATGGCAACCCAGGCTTCATGAGCATTGGAGATGTTATTGATGATGGTATGGAGAAGGTCATTGGAGATCGTATTGTATAACCATTGCAGGGCAATGGCATCAATACGTTCCCAATCATCTGAGGCTTTGGAGGATTCGGTTTCATTGGGTGATGGTCTCGGCTTTAGATGGTCATCGACCATGAAAGCTTTACAATGTATTTTGAATAGGGTTGCCCATGAAGCGTATTGAGAGGATTCTATTTCAAGGGTTTTAGGGATAAAGTTTTTGATATTGGAAACGGTGGTGGCTGGGTGCAGTTTGGATTCAATAGTGATAGAGGGAATAATAGTAGAGGAATTGGCAGGGGAAGACATAGTGGAGAGGTAGAGGTCGAAAAGAAACAAGGAACAAGATCGGTAAGAAGCTGCCGATCGAAAAAGAGGAAGAGGAAAGAAGAAAGGAGGAGGGCGGCAGACTTAGGTTTAGGGTTAGGATGATACCATGATAGAATTAGGATCCTTGCCTTCTTTCTATTCATTTACAAATATTTATAATGATACAATTGAGATCTCTATTATGGATAGAGATTATCTAATAATTACAAATACAATCATACTATAATTATGTATGCTATTAGATAGGATTTTCAATTATTTTGTCTTATAGACATTGATTATTGATTATAATGAAGTTTTTGTTCTAACGTTGGTCTCACCTGATGTAATTTGAGGTGTTGATTTAACTATATCTTTTTCGGATAATCTTATTTTTCTAACTTTAAACAATGTTTAATATGGAATTCAAGTTTATGATAGATAGTTTATGAAAGAATTGATTTTACTCTATAATTATGATGGTTAAATTAGTCTGATTCTTTTATTTCTTAATGTTATTTTTTGGATTTTATTGAATTGTTTTCTAGTCCAATGTCCAATTTAGTAGTGTTGAACAACTATAGAAAAAGTATCGTTCATTAAATATTTTTGGGTCTTGAAAACGAACTGAAATTAGATAATCACTTGCCTTAGTGCCCCTTATGCGCAGCCTCGACTCGCTTGTGGGTCGGCCACTCTCGCGTCAGCATGGGCCCGATTAAGACAACATAATCTGACCGTTGTAGAGTGGATAGGGGATCCCCTGCTGAGGGGTTTTGATGAACTCTGCCACAACATAGAAAATCACCTTAAAAAAACTTGTAATAAAACGTAACTAAGACTAAGAGATTATGATGTTAATTTTATTTTTAATTATGTTTAATGTTTTATATGTTATTATTAAATTTTTCTTTTTAATTTATAATGTTAAATCACATTTTGAAACAATAAAAATAAAATAAAATTAAAAGATAAAACCTCTACTCACCAGGGTCAAGTGACTTCAGCATGGGCTTTATCAAGTGACTTCAGCATGGGCTTGATCCAGTGCTCAATCATCGTCTAGTCAACATAAGGTGGCGCAATATTAGATGATGAATCTGGATGATAACTTGAGCTATAATACATATTCTTATAAATACGAGTAGCCACCTAACAAATCAACGATTTTTTGTTCTTTAAAATAATCAATTAACTTTTTTAAGCTATTTATTTATGCTTTATTACAAAATGTTTACAAAAGTTTTGGATTTTGTTTCTAGGATCTATAAACTTCCCAATTCTTAAAAAATTATAGATTATTTAACAGATACGTTATTTATTTAATAAATTATTTAAAAAGGTAAATTAGAGTGAGAAAAAAATGAAAAGAATGTATGTCCTTGTTTTTCAACATAGAAACTTCCAAGTCGAATGACCACGGACAGCGAGCGCAATAAAGTTTAGGTAAAGGCCTCCCTGGCTCCCCTGGTGAATCACTTCTTTGTGAGAAAGAGAGGTAAGTTTATGTTAATTTTATCAGAATAGATATAATTACATAAATACAATTCTTTTACTTTTATAAAAATAGTTTAATAAGTCAGGTTACTCTAATATGTTGCATGAGTGCATTGCAGGTATTGGGCTAGTGGATTTGGATTTATCAGTATGAGTAGCGGCCCAGTAGCAGCAGTCCATCAATAGCATTTCGAGTTCAGTCCAGAAGGCCCAAGAGTTGCAGCCCAGTTGAAGGTCTGGTGGTCCCGTGCCTATCTGGCAATCCGTGTCGTTTGATCCAACGGTGGATAGCTTTTAAGGATGTGCTTTCTCGTGGAGATCCAATGGCTGGGATAGGTTCGGGTGTGTTTTCTCCCGAACCTAAAATCCCTTCTATAAAAACAGCTCTTCGCTTTAGTTTACGAGTTTAGTTGCTTTCGTTATATTTGTACTCTTTCTCACAGATCTCTCTGGTTCTCTCTCTAGTTTGTATTAGGGTTCTTGGTTATTCAGTTCACTAGTTTTTGTAATAGAGGTTAGAGAATACAGATCATCAAGTCGATGATCTGTTTGTGAGAGTTTAGTCTGGTTTAGATTGTGAGAGTATTGTATTTTTCAGTATTAATAATAATAATAAAAGATCATTCATTACCATATTTGTAACATGGTATCAGAGCTCAGCTCTGGTGGTTCATCTTAGGCGCTTTCGTTTATTT
This sequence comes from Ambrosia artemisiifolia, assembly GCA_032199755.1. Lineage (NCBI taxonomy): Eukaryota > Viridiplantae > Streptophyta > Magnoliopsida > Asterales > Asteraceae > Ambrosia > Ambrosia artemisiifolia. The sequence continues at coordinate 28,036,224 of CM063516.1, read as the reverse complement.
TAGGGTTCTGATAAGATCAGATCTTCTTCCATAGATCTGTATCTTATTTGTAGGGTTGTACAGGTAGATCTTGATTCATAGATCTTATCTGTACTTCATCGATCATCTATAGATATTGATTTGGGTTACGATCTTGGATCTTGCTGAAGTTGGCTTGCTCTGGTGTGGAAAGGTCCTATTGGCTGTTGGTGTAACTCTGGATCTGAAGTTAACCATCAGATCTAGGGTTTGGTAAATAAATCTTGTAGCTGGACTAGAACTGGAGTGGTGATCAAGGTTCTTGTGATTGATTACTTGCTCTCTGACTCAAAACCCTAAGTGAAGGTTTTGAGTTACGAGTTTCTGGTGAGATCTTTCCTTTTCTTCTGATTAGTTTGTTTTTTGATCAGTTGAGTCTAGGAGCAAGGCCCGGGTTAGGAGGACCGGAATTGGCTCATTATTTGGTTGTGTCTAATTGATTTCTTGATCGATTGTTATTTGTGTTCTTGATTGTTTCTGTGTGTACCTGTTGATTACTGATTATCATTCTGTGTGTGCTTGTTGAGTGATTAGTGTTTAGGGTTAAAGCTTCCAAGTTAAGACTTGTCCTGGCACCTTTAGAGTGATGAACCAGGAATCTGGACACTGACTTGGTTTCGCTTTTGTGTGCTTGATTGTGTATTTGATCTTATTGTTTCTGATTGTGAAATATGTCTGGATCTGATGCACCCCAAGGGCCTCAAGGTCCAGAAAGACCTTTGGTAGACCCTAATAACTCTGACCTAGCTAATGTTACTCTTATAAGCAAGCTGGATGCAAGTGATCCATTATACTTGCATCCTAGTGATTCAGCTAATCTTAGTATTATAACAGTCAAGTTAAAAGGAACTGAAAATTATAGTGTTTGGTCTAATGCTCTCCAGTTAGCATTACAAGTTAAGAATAAATGGGGATTTATTGATGGTACATGTATAAAACCTTTGAATGATGAAGTCCTTGCAAGACAATGGGATAGATGTAATTCCATTGTTCTTACATGGATTCTCAACTCTATGTCAGAAGAGTTATATTTAGGGCAGGTGTTTTCAAAGTTAGCTTCTGATGTTTGGAAAGACTTAAAAGAAACTTATAATAAAGTGGATGGGTCTGTTGTATTTGATCTTTATCAGAAGATTAATTCATTTAGTCAAGAGGGTTTGACTGTAGCAGATTATTATCAAAAATTAAATGTTATGTGGCTTCAGTTAGATCAAATCTTGCAACTGCCTGCTTGTACTTGTGATTCTGCTAAGGAATTCAATAGTTTTAGTCAAATGATTAAACTTATGCAATTCCTTATGGGATTAGACAGTGTATATCAGAGTGTTAGAACTAGCTTATTAACTAAAGAAGTTCTTCCCACTGTTAAAGAGGCTTTTGCCATAGTCTCTAGAGAAGAATCCCATAGGAATTCTGTTAACAGTGGAAAGAAAACTCAAACAGTTGGATTTATGTCTAAAACCAATCAACAGTTTTCTGAATTTAATAAAAAGGTTAATAAGGGTTCTAATCAAAGTCTAAAATGTACTCACTGTAACAAGAATGGTCATACTATTGATAAATGTTTTGAAATAGTAGGATATCCTAGTTGGATGAGACAGAGAGGAAATCAAGTAAAGAAGGCAGTTGCAAATAATGTGACAAATGAATCATCTGTTCCTATTTCTAGTATAACTAATGAACAGTTGGCTAGGTTGTTAAGCTTGATTAATGACAAGCCTAGTGAGAGTTCTCCAAGCTGCAATATTGCAGGTAGGTTTTATTGTGCAAATGGTTTTCAAAACAGTCTTCCTTTGCAACAAAATTGCATGTTCAAACCCATTTTTTCTTTTGTAAATTCTTTTGGTAAGAAAATTACAATAGGATGGATTGTTGATTCAGGAGCAAATCAACATATGGTTAACAATGATGTTAATCTTATAGATTTTGTTGATGTGTCTGATCTTAACATTTTTGTAAACCATCCTAATGGCACAAAGGCTTTGGTTACTAAAATTGGCACTGTTTGTTTAACTAAAAATGTGGTTTTGAAAGATGTTCTAGTTATTCCTGAGTATAATGTTAATCTAATATCTGTCCATAAGTTGGCCAGAGATAACAAATTATACATAGGTTTTGATGAACACAGCTGTTATATACAGGACTTAAAAACCAAGAAAGTCTTGATGACTGGTAGACAACAAGATGGATTATATCTGTGTGCCAATGCTAGTTTTCTAAGTAAGGTTTGTGTAAATAATTCTGTGTTATATGATCTTTGGCATTCTAGGTTAGGACATCCTTCAGATCAGGCTGTTAAACATTTAAAAGATGTTGTTAATATTGACTTAGATAGTAGTCATCAACCTTGTGAGGTATGTCACAAGGCTAAACAACATAGAGAACCTTTTCCACTGAGTGAACACAAGTCATCAGAAATAGGTGAACTTGTTCACTTAGATGTGTGGGGTCCTTATAGGGTTGTTAGTAGAGATGGTTATAAATACTTTCTCACTATAGTTGATGATTACTCTAGGGCAGTCTGGGTGTGTTTAATGAAGTCTAAATCTGAGGTGTTTGAATATGTTAAAACCTTTATTGTCTTAGTCAAAACTCAGTTTAAAAAAGATGTTAAATGTCTTAGGAGTGATAATGGTCTAGAATTCGTAAATCATCAAATGGAAAATTTGTGTAACAGTCTAGGCATAATACATCAAACTAGTTGTGCCTATACTCCTCAACAAAATGGTATTGTTGAGAGGAAGCATAGGCATCTTTTGAATGTTGCTAGGGCTCTTCTTTTCCAAAGTAATCTTCCTATTAGATTCTGGACAGAATGTATTCTAACTGCTTCTTATTTAATCAATAGGACCCCCTCTGCTGTGTTAAAAGGAAAGACTCCCTATGAAATGATTTTTGGTGTAAAACCCCTCTTAGGTCACTTAAAAATGTTTGGGTGTCTGTGTTTTTGTACAGTGTTAGATGAAAAGGATAAATTTAAAAGTAAAGCTGAAAAATGTGTGTTTATAGGATATTCTTTTGAAAAAAAGGGATATAAAGTTTCTAGTTTAGATAATAAAACAGTTTTTTCTCAAGAGATATAAAGTTTTATGAAGATTTTTTCCCTTTTAAAGAAAAATTAATTTTTGAAAAATTTGATTCCAATGAACAAACACACATAAATCAGTTAAATTTTTTTGACATATATGAAAACACAGATTCTGAAAATATTTTTGAGGTAAAGGATCCCAATGATGAAAGGGGGGGGGTAAAGGTAAGAAAGATTCAGGAACACATGGGTCTTTGCAATCAGAACAAAGTAACCTGAATGAGGGTGTTGAAAGCCCTTGTAGGGAAGGTAGCTATTCTGATAGGGCAAAGCATGTGAATACTGAAATTGTTGATAGACTAGAATCTGAGGGTGATACTTCTGAATCTGTGTCTGAGTCAGTTCTAAGAAAATCATCTAGGACTTCTAATTTCCCAAAGAAATTTAATGAGTACATAGTAGAGGGAAAGGTCAAATATGGGTTGGAGAATGTGGTTAAATACTCAAATCTGTCTATAGAGTCTAGATGTTTTGCTTCTACTTTAAATAAAAGCTATGAGCCCAGATCTTACAAGGAGGCTTGTTTAGATCCTAATTGGGTTCAAGCTATGAATAATGAATTAGAAGCATTACATAGGAATGATACTTGGACTCTTGTTGACCTACCTAAAAACAAAAATGTGGTTGGGTCAAAATGGGTCTTTAAAATAAAATACAAATCAAATGGTGAAATAGAAAGATACAAGGCTAGACTTGTAGCAAAAGGGTATAGTCAAAAAGAAGGTGTTGACTTTGAAGAAACCTTTTCTCCTGTGGTAAAATTAGTTACTGTTAGGTGTGTGCTGTCCTTAGCAGTATTCTATAACTGGGAATTATATCAGTTAGACATAAATAATGCTTTCCTATATGGTGATCTTAGGGAAGATGTATACATGTCTCTACCAGAAGGGTATAATTCTGGTAATGAATATAAAGTTTGTAAACTAAACAAGTCTTTATATGGCCTTAAACAGGCCCCAAGAATGTGGAATGAAAAATTAATAAATGCTTTGTTTGAATGTGATTTTCAACAAAGTAGATGTGACTATTCCATGTTTATAAAAAATAAAGATAATGTGTTTATCATTCTGTTGGTATATGTTGATGATATAGTCATAACTGGTAACTCTGCCACTGAGATTACTAAGGTTAAGGAATTTTTAAAAACTAAGTTTCTTATAAAAGATTTAGGAAAACTACAATATTTTTTGGGCATTGAAGTTATCAGAAATGAAACTGGTATATGTTTAACCCAAAGGAAATATTGTACTGATCTTTTAGCAGAGTATGGTATGATTGGGTGCAAACCTGTTAATGTTCCTATAGATCAGAATCATGCTTTAGTTGCCATGTTTAAGAAAGATGATCCTAGACTAGAAAGTATAACAGGTTACCAACAATTGGTTGGCAAACTGATATATCTGTCACATACTCGACCAGATATATCTTATGCCGTTCACTTTCTAAGTCAGTTTATGCATGCTCCTACCAAGAGTCATTTAAAGATAGCTTTTAAATTACTTAGGTATTTAAAACTATCTCCTGGAAAGGGGTTGCAGTTTAAGAAAGGAGAGTCTCTTAATCTGGTAGCTTATTCTGATTCTGACTGGGCTAAGTGTGTTAGCACCAGGAAATCAGTTACAGGGTTTTGTGTGTTTCTGGGAGATTGTTTGATCTCTTGGAAGAGTAAAAAACAATCTACGGTTTCTAGATCATCAGCTGAGGCTGAGTTCAGGGCTATGTGCTCTGTTACTTGTGAGATTATGTGGCTTAGAAATCTTTTGGATGAACTTGAAGTTAAAGTTGAAATGCCTGTAAATATATTTTGTGACAATAATGCTACACTTTCTATAGCAGCTAATCCTGTGTTTCATGAAAAAACAAAACATTTTGAACTTGATTTATTTTTCCTAAGAGATCAAATAGCTAAAGGTGTTATTAAAACCAATTGGATTGATTCTAAAAATCAGACTGCTGATGTTTTTACAAAAGGGTTGTTTGCAAATGCTCATTTGCATCTTTGTGAAAAACTACAGCTATTTGACCCATTCAGGTAAAAGAATTGTGGGGGGGTGTTAATTTTATCAGAATAGATATAATTACATAAATACAATTCTTTTACTTTTATAAAAATAGTTTAATAAGTCAGGTTACTCTAATATGTTGCATGAGTGCATTGCAAGTATTGGGCTAGTGGATTTGGATTTATCAGTATGAGTAGCGGCCCAGTAGCAGCAGTCCATCAATAGCATTTCGAGTTCAGTCCAGAAGGCCCAAGAGTTGCAGCCCAGTTGAAGGTCTGGTGGTCCCGTGCCTATCTGGCAATCCGTGTCGTTTGATCCAACGGTGGATAGCTTTTAAGGATGTGCTTTCTCGTGGAGATCCAATGGCTGGGATAGGTTCGGGTGTGTTTTCTCCCGAACCTAAAATCCCTTCTATAAAAACAGCTCTTCGCTTTAGTTTACGAGTTTAGTTGCTTTCGTTATATTTGTACTCTTTCTCTCATATCTCTCTGGTTCTCTCTCTAGTTTGTATTAGGGTTCTTGGTTATTCAGTTCACTAGTTTTTTGTAATAGAGGTTAGAGAATACAGATCATCAAGTCGATGATCTGTTTGTGAGAGTTTAGTCTGGTTTAGATTGTGAGAGTATTGTATTTTTCAGTATTAATAATAATAATAAAAGATCATTCATTACCATATTTGTAACAGTTTAGTTACGAATATTGAATTTGAATAAAAGTGAGTACTGAATATGTAGGTACTGTATGGGTACGATTATTGGTACCAGTATTTCAGTACACTATCAGTTTTGGTACCACTTTGTTATTTTTATTTATTGAGCACTCGTTAGGGTTGTGTTCATCGGGTTTGGTTTTCGGTTATCTGGTTATTCGGGTTTTCAGTTGTGAAAATATTACCCGATAACCGACCCAATCTAGTTAAATGGTTATCGGTTATGGGGTTAATCGGGTTCGGGTTTTTCGGGTCGGGTTAAATGGTTATCGGTTTAATGGTTCCGGTGTTTGAGTTACATATTTTCAACCATTTGGGTTGCGCATTTTATATCAATTTGGGCTACATTATGTGTAAAATAAAACCACAACATGAGCTACAATATTTAGTTGCAAATTTGGCTACAAAAACACTACTCCGATATACATAAAAATATGGAAACTGTATCATTTATTGTTTTTGAATTATTCGGGTTATTCGGATCAACCCGAATTATACAAAACTAATCCGAAGACCGACCCTAAAGACTCTAGTCGGGTTCGGGTATGCACTTAATCGGGTTCGGGTTAATCGGGTAAGGTAGTTTCTCGGATCGGGTCACTTCGGGTTCGGTTCGGTTATTGGTTATCGGGTAAAAAGAACACCCCTAGCACTCGTACTAGTACTAAGTTGGTAAATCATTACTGTTGGATCAGTGGCTGTTTATATGAACACTTATGTGTTTATCAGATTTATATATGAGTTATTAAGCAGCGGAAATACAAGTGTTCAAAGGTCTAAAAGATCACTTTGATGAGGAGTTATTACTCCCCCTTGACTGAATAATAAATGAGAAACAATAAATGATCTAAGTATAAAGCAGTAATAGCAGTTTATGTTTCTCAGATGTGAAGTGGAAATTATAAGTTTAAAGCCCGAAGGATTTCAATATAAGTTCAAAGATATTACACAAAATCACATATTGAAATAGATGAACAAACTCATCTATTTATAGACTAATGTACTAAACTGTAGTCTGAAGTAATCTAAGATATTTAACAAAGATATTATGCTAAGATAAGGTTACTACAGTCTGTACATTGAAACTTGAAATCAAGACTTTAACAAAACAATATAATAGTAAAACTGCTGATCTTCAGTCGGTTAGAAGCTTCTGAGTGAAAGTGCTGATGAGTGACAAACTGCTGATGAGCAGTTTGTCTTCAGCAGTTCTTCAGTGAAATGTCTGGTTAGACTTCAGAACTTCTGATAAGTTTACTCTTCAGTACTTTGTGTTTGTTCTTCAGTACTTCTTCTATTTGTTCTTCAGCAGTTCTATACTTAGGCAGATATGGAAAAGACTAAGGTTATCAAAAAGTGGTTTCGTCAATCCTCTTCGTCCCAACAATTACGAGTATCAATATTATACAGATACCAAATTGGTAAAACCTATACAAGTACCAATATAATACGTGCCCCCAAATAGGTAAAATCGATATGCATGCCACAAATACCACAAATAAATACTTGTAGCATTTGTCCTGTACTCGCGGCGATACCGAAAGTACCGTATACCGAAATCAATAAAATAGGTAACCATACCTACATCGAATACCTAAAATAAGTAAGGGTACGGGAGTTAATAGGCAAAATCGTCCCTGAGGTTTGGTCACTTTTGCCACTTCAGTCCAAAACCCAAACCTTTTAAATCTGGGTCCGTAGGCTTTTGATTTTTTGCCACATTCGTCCCTGACACTAACCCAGTTAACTTATCTCGTTAAGTTGGGGGGTATTTCTGACTTTTTGCCTACAAAATCGAGGGCATTTTAGACATTTTGTATTTAAAGGCTAAATAAATAAAAAAGAAAAAGAAAAACAAAAACCTTTAGTTTAAGGGAGAGAGAGCAGAGATAAAGAGAGAGAGAGAGAGAGAGGAGAGAGATAGAGAGAGAGCAGAGAGAGATAGAGAGAGAGCAAAGAGGAGAGAGAGATAGACGCAGAGAGAGAAAGAGGCGGAAGAGAGGAACCGGGTCAGATCTGACCACACAGGTAAAGCCCCGAACCCACCTTATTGTTCTCAATAATATTTCGTTGAAGGTGGAGGTGATGGTTGAAGCGACTAACGGTGGTGGTGGGGTTATCAAGGTGTTGGTCAATGGTGGTTAATAGCGGCACATGAGGGGTTGTCTGGTGGGTATTAATGGCGAAGGTAGGGCTGTGATGGTGCTCGTCGGTGGTGACAGGCTTCGAGGGAGGAGGTCGTATGGTGTTGGTGGCCGGAGATGGTGGATGGTCACAGTGAGCTGTGGTGGTTAATCGTGGTTCACAGTGGTGGTGGTCGAGTATTGGGTCTCGGTGGTGGTGATGGTTGTCTATGGTGCGGATGGTGGTGGTCGAGTATTGGGTCTGTTTGGACTCGGTGGGTGTGGGTGTTTGGACTCGGTGGTTCTGTGGAGTCGGGTTTTGGTTCGGTGGTCAAGCAGAGGTTGTGGTTCGTGATGGTGGTCAGAAGATTGGAGGTGGTGGTGGTGGTGGGAGGTTTAGAGTAGAAGGTGGGGAGGTGGGTCCCACTTATTAAGTAAAAATATTAAAAAATAAAAGTGTAGGCAAAAAGTCAGAAATACCCCCAACTTAACGAGATAAGTTAACTGGGTTAGTGTCAGGGACGAATGTGGCAAAAAAATCAAAAGCCTACGGACCCAGATTTAAAAGGTTTGGGTTTTGGACTGAAGTGGCAAAAGTGACCAAACCTCAGGGACGATTTTGGCTATTAACTCAAGGGTACGGGTATTTGAGAAAAATGGTCATCCTTATTTAGCGATACCTTCACATAAATTCGTCTAAGAGCATGTTATAGGGGTCTAACTATGATTATCTAAAACATGAAGGTTCTAAAAGAGCAATAATGGAGGAGCTAGTGGATTTCGTGAAGGGATATGCTTTTTTCTATTTAGGTTACACTTTGTAGTTACATCCAGTTAATGCTATTTAATGATGTAAACCTTTTTGTTTGGATATAGCTCACTTATTTTTTATGCATATGGTTTTTTATTTTTTTATTTAACGATCAACTAAAGTATTGCCGGGTACTCTGAACACGGCCCTCAATGGCTGAAAGGGGCTCCAGACGGCCTCTAGTCCGTACGGACAGAGCCCTTCGGCCCACCCGTCTCCTGATCCAGGGAAAACCCGGTCCGCATACCCGCCCGAAGGCACGACGGTAATGAACCGGTAAAACCTGGAGGGATCAGGAGTCAAACCCGTGACCACAAAGATTAAGTGTCTCTCCATCACTTCCCAACACCTACCCCACCACAAGGGTGGGGGTTAATATCCATCAAATTAAGACTTATGGGGATCGAACTCATGTCTCATGAATGAGAACAAAGACCTCCTACCACTGGGCCACAATAATATTGGTTTTATTACAAGAGTTAAAACTTATCGAATAAATGCTAAAATAAATGAAAAATATAGAAAGCCAACATAGAGAGACATATACTTATGGAATGAACTAAGTGGCGAACGTAGTTTTGTCCAAGAGAGAAAAAAAAATACATGTAAGTCACATCGATGACTGATTCCTTTGCGTGTGTGCTTTTCTTATTGTTATATAAGGTAAGACCCATCTACTTTCCAATTATACGACCCGAGTCGAATGTCTAATGCTCAATTCTCGATGTTTGGGGCATATATGTTGATGGCTAAGAGAAATGATTGAAGGCGTTGCTGGTGGCCACTGGCTGCGGATACACTCTCCATCCGTCGGTCGTTGATGAATGACGATGGTGATGGGTTAAGTGGTACAACTCCAACTTATTTTGGAACATGTTTGGGGTAGTTGGATGTGAGGCAAAGCATGTATAACATGATCAACTTGAGCCAACAAGCAATCATCGTGGGCAGATTGTTAACCAGATGCAAGAGAGGTATAAACCTATCCGACACCGACAACTTAGTTAATTAATTTACATAATGATTTAGATTATTTTGTGTGACATGTGTGGAACTGAACAAGCATAACAAACCCAAACCGATGATATATATATACATACACACATATATACATACCCCTACATGTGACAAGAATTAATGTATTAAGTATATTTTGTTTGTTTTAACTTGTGTAGGTATCCCACGGTTCCAAACCAAACCGGTATCTAACGAATTTTTTCCGTGCTTCTGCCGTAACGCGCGAGTTGACTATTACAATATACTAGTTTAGCTTTTAAATTTTATTAGATTGGACACCGTGAGTAGAGAAAATAGGGAACCTACTGTTAATCGGTATATTTGGGAAAACACAGTTTTCCTGCATTTATTTTTAATATGTTTTTTGTTGTAAGTGAATGACAAAGAAAAAGTAATAATTAAAGTATAAAACGTATTATTTAATTGAAAATGTGAGAAAAAAATGTAGTGATTTTTAGTGTAATATGTGGTTGTAAATTATTGTGAGTGAATGCGGGATGAGGAACGTAATGAGAGAGAAAATATATGTGTAACGATGTTGTTGGCTGATGGATGAGGTGATGGAGCTATCGCCCCTTGAATGTATGAAGCTGGTCATGCCCTTGTGGGCAGCAGCACCTATTCCCGTGTGTGCTGTTGTGATGTTTAAAGTCCATGTGATATGGCTGGGATTAGCATCCCGTACTATATTCCAAACTATTTAATTATTAATGTAATAATTCTTGTCAACCTTATGAACAGTATACGAATAGGACAGATTTTTCAGGGTATTTACGGTTATGCCATTAGTTCAAATTATTATTATATAGGTTATTTTTTGTCTTTTTGTGAGTTTTGTCTTTATATGTTTTTTTTATCTTTATACGTAGTATGCTTAGAAATAGGTTGAGAATATTGGTTCAACCGGCTATACCAGACGATTCAACCGGTTGTACCAGGTGGTTCAACCGGTTGAACATATATAGTAGGCTTAGAAATAGGTTAGGAATATTTATTCAACCGGTCATACCGGACGGTTCAACCGGGTATGTCGGGTGGTTCAACCGGTTTAATCCGACGGTATGAATGGTTAGGAATATTGGTTCAACCGGCCATACCGGACGGTTCAACCGGGTTTGTCGGGTGGTTCAACCGGTTGTACCAGGTGGTTCAACCGAACCGTCGCAATACGTGAGATTGGTTCGTATAAATTTTGTTAAAAATCGGTTTGCCCCGCGGCGAAGCGCGGGTTTTAAACCTAGTTAAAAAATAAGTAAGACCATAGTCTAAATTAAATATCTATTATCTATTAATAATAATATATATAAAAGAATTGAACGTTGCTGACGTGGCGTGCAATGGTGGCTTCAACCTCTCCATGAAACTGTCACGTGGCATCATAATTGAAAGATTTTAGTGATTTTGAATTATTTTGATTTTTTAATAAAAAAAGGAAAAAGATAAAACCCTAAAGAGATTGAGTTATTTTAGGACAAAATAATTTAAAAACAAATTTAAATTTTTATCTCTCATTTTCCTTCAATGATTTTTAAACGTTAATATTTTTTTATATACGAGATTTTTTAAAGAAAAAAATTACACTAAATTAACGAGTGTTTTATTATCTTTCCAACGAGTACCATAGTGCTATATAAAAAACGGAGAAAAAACGACTATTTTTTGTGAGTTTTCGTTCATACAAGAAAAAAAAACACAAAGTGTTCAGGTTATTCATTAATCATGTTTTTTCTTTTAAACCAGCTTCCTATCTGCGATGTTGAAATTCAGCCCAACCGTCATGCTATCATTGGAATTTTACTCTTCTAAAGATGGATAGATATACTTCATCAAGAGAAGCTAAGAGAAAGAATCACGCAACACTGCAACACATGGTGTCACCTTATAGCAAGGTTATTTTTTATTTATTTAATTACAAGAGTAATAATTATTACTATTAGTATTAGTATTATTAGAATGGTTCATGTCAGTCCACCACAAAATCAACCAAATAAATATCGTTCCCAGAGATATTATCCATCTTATGGTGAGTCCCAACTATGTCAGGTTACTATAACGCGGTTTTTCTAGAAGTGTACCTTCTACTGTTTTTTATTTACCACCGACGACCCTCTATATTTTTAAGAACTGCAAGGTATAATTTGCGGCTATAAAGTTTGGTTTTTATGATATAAAATATTTGTTGATATTAACGTTATACCATTTTAACGATAGATGGATATTTTGATATGGTTTTTCAAGTTCTTGCATTATTTGTGGCTCTGCTTCTGCATTGACACTCTTTTATATGTGTTTTATACTAAATAGGAATAGGAATAATATATTAATATATATATATAACTGGTGGTGAATATTACATACAGGTGCATAATTATGTACAGTATTCTTCATACAGTGACGATTACAGTAGTTATGGGATCTGGATACTGTTTATAATTCCGATTAGGACCTGATTATGGTGGTAAGTCCTATAACTTCTCTCCATTTCGTTTGTGGTTACTGTTAAGTAAAACAATATTAGGATTACGGTGTTAGCATTGGATTTATAGATTGTTTTAGGTTAGGTATTGAATATTGATATTAGAATTATGTATTTTTTTAGCCTTTATGATATGTATTAATATTAGAGTTATGCATTCTTTTAGGTTAGGTATCAATGCTAGTATTGTGAGACTTGGTACATAGATGTGATAAGTTTTTTAATGGTTACAACTTCCAACTTAAGTGATTGTTTAGTTGATTAGGTTAAGATTTATAGGAGTCATTAGAGATTGATGAGTTTTTGAATAGTTGCAGCTTACATAATTGATTGTTTAGATGATTACTGATTAGGTTTTAGGTTAGGGAATATATGGACATACAATGATTGAGAGATTTTGTGGTTAGTTAACTTGAGCCATTTGCAATAGGTTATCACGTAGTGAAATTTTTTAATTAAGATTAATTATGTTTAAGTTATTTACTCTTTTGTGATTTGAGTTTTCTTCTTTTAAAATTTTTTAATAAGTCATATTAAATTTTTCAATTTCGCGACCTTTCCGGGATAATCAGCTAGTTTGAAAAATAAATAAAATCACTTCTGTTCTAATCAACGTCAATCAACACTTACAATATGCTAATTGCTAAGTACACCTGTGGGTGTACGAGCGGAGCATGGAATTATTTGTCTTTCTCTCGTGACTAAAACGTTGAAAATGAAAATATTCTACTTTTTTGTTAATATTTTATAAGTTAATACAAACTGTAGTGATAAACGTTGTTTAGCCTAATATAATGCAGTGAAGTTTTTTTAAATAAATATTAAACAAAAATACCAAAATATAGCTTTGACACACACAAAAAAAACAAAAAAGAGAGAGACACAAACTTAAAAAATGATTTAGACCCACCGTCGTGGTTAACAAAAGGGGCGCTATTTTAGAAAATAAAGCCCCCCACACCGAAAGCCCCCCACACCGCTACGGGGGGGCTTTATTTTTGAAAATCATGCTTTGGCGTTATTGAAATGGCGCCGGACCAATTATTCCCCCTCCAATCAAATTGTGCCACATCATACTCTCTCTCTCTTATTATTTTTTTACTTTAAAAAATATAATAAAATATTAATAGGGGCTTTATAAATAAAGCCCCTACCACTACACCCCTTTTTCAGCTTCTCTCTCCATGCTGACTCAGCAGCCACGTGGACCAATAAGGAAGGGGGGCTATAAAGCCCCCCACTACGCATGGTCTTACTCCAAATGATATATCATAAGTGTTGGATAGTATGTGGGGTTTAATAAGGTTTTGAAAATTGGACCGAAAACTCGTCATTTCATTAGTTTAGTCTAAGACTAGTAAAAGTGTCGCCACATCATCGGCACATTACTGTCACGTACGAATTTAAGTACTAACCAAACACTCAATAACTAAGTATTGTGAAATAACTAAACATTTTTTTAAAGAAAACAATATGGCCCCACCGCTCCGCCACCTTCTCCCCATTCACACATTTACCCCAATGATGACGACCTCAATGGCATCCCTCAACAAAGCAACGTTGTGTCCAACGCCCTCAATGGTTGAGATGGCACGGGACGGTAACAGACAACACATAGCCTTATAGATTGTAAATGATTTAACCCGTGTGATCAATATGTTGTAGTTTTGGAATGCCAATAGGGCCCTAAATACCTTTTCGAACAACTTAGAGATCACTTTTAAAAATTAATACATCAAATATATGTATCCAAAGTTTAATCGGATAACTCGTATAAAGAAACAAGAAATATTATACAATGTATGTTCATGAAAATAGAACGCAGACTTTCATTATACGTGGTACAAATCATCACAAATTTTAGTTTAAGGCTATAACTATCGAGAGGTGGACTAGTGGGAAATACCACCAGTAATAACGCTATTAGTGATAACTTTGTTATTGTTGATTAGAAAGGTACCATTGTTGTTTAGTCGCCACTGCTCCAAGTTACTATATAGTAGTGGTAATGTACAACTGATAACCAATTTTTACCGTTCAACTACCCCTGGTGGACCAAGCTGCTACTAACCACCGTTACCACCTATGATTAGTAGTAATTTACTGCTGATAATTAGTTCCTACTAATGGTAATTTCCATGCAAAATTTCAGTAGTTATCACCATGGACTCTATTAGACCTCGCCTCTGGGTTTGTTGTTGCATTAAAATAGGAATAGTTATTAACGAGCACATCTACACTCATCCTAACTCATATCATTACATATTCTTATTAAGTTATTTCCCTTTAATCTACAACAAATTCAGTCATGCCAAAGTGATCATAATGACACTAAAGTCACCAACTGGTAAGCTACATGGCTGGTCTATTTGGTTTTACAAAATTTTAAAAGTAGGACATAAGTATGAGAAACTATATTATAGTTCAAACTTATGCAAGTTGTAACATCTTTAATCTGACCTTTTGCAATATATAACACTTATAATCTCCAAGTGGTATCTAATTTTAAGCACTAAAGGTTTACAAATCGTAAAAAAAAATGGACTAAAGCATTACAAATTGAAAAGTTTGAATCATATGTGTAATTTATTATGCTTTAGAATTATTTTCAAAATTTTGTAAAATCAGAGAAAGTATCCTTGTGCTTTACTCAATCACCAACTATCTATAGATAACCTAAAACATTAATAAAGAGGTTTAAAAAGAACACGGTAGAAGACACCGGCGTAGCATGTGGGAAAGATAGAAACGGCTTAAGCAAAGCACGTGGATAGACATATTTTGCCTTTCACGCAAAATCCGCCTCATCGCCGGCACAATTGTTTCATATATAACCCTCAATTCTATATCATGTGCAATATTTCCCACTACACCATTTTTCTTTCTCATTTTTTACTTTATGTTTTAATATGTTTTAAGAATAACATATACCCTTGTTATGTCTTACTTTATTTTATGTATAGAAACTTTGTATAAAAGAAAATCTTTTATTGTTTTATAGTAAAATATAGTTTCTTTATATAATAACATCAAACTATTTTGTTTTCATAGTTTAAAATGACGAATTACATATGTGCGACTTAGCTTTCCAACTCACCTGGTGTATGTCAATTTTTCAAATGACGCACAATTCGGCCCCTTTGTATAAGATGGTTTTCTATCAAAAGCTTTGTAGCTTAATGGCGTAATGTGTGATGAAAAGTTTATCTGTTGTTGAGGTTGAGTGTTTTAGTTTTATGATGGGCAGATGTGTAAATTTTAGAGTATAATTACAAGGTGCATTAGCGGATCTTGAACTTAGTTTGTGGAAAAATCTGAGAGGAGGAGAAGGACTAAATAAATATGAATTTTTCAAAGAAATGTGCACTACGAATAAAAAAAATGGTAATGATGGGCCAGTCGCACCCACAAAAATATGTCTTCGATAGGGTGTGTGAGTTAGTTGGTAAAAAATAAAAATGGCTTTTTCTCGTTCATTTTATAAATATATTTACTAGTTTAGCTCAAAATTAATATTAATAATTTGGTTAAAAAAAGATTGTAGTGCCAACTGAACTAGTTCGTGAATAGTACGTGAAAAAGACAATTTTAAAATTTAGGTTAGCCTATGAAAAATCAAATCATGTAGCCATATTCTTTATTAATATTCACTAAAACTAAGGGTGTCAACGAGCCGAGTCGAGCCCGAGCCTGTCTGGGCTCGAGCTCGGCTCGTTATGGTTTTATGAAGCTCGAGCTCGAGCTTGGCTCAGTTCGAGCCTACAATCTTGAGCTCGAGCTCGGCTCGCTAGCAAAGTCAAAATCTCGAGCTCGGCTCGGCTCGAGGTGATTTGAGAACAATCTCAAACGTGCTCAAAGCTCGGCTCGAGATCGCAAAAGCTTGGCTCGCGAGTATTATTAAATGGGTCTATGAAATAAGGACTTGGGCTTTGGAGATGTGGGCTATAAATTATAAGAGATATTATAATTATGTTTGGGCTTGTTTAGGCTCGCGAGCCCAATCGAGCTTTGTATCTAGAGCTCGAGCTCGGGCTCGAGCTCGGGCTCGATAACTAAATGAGCCATATTTCAGGCTCGTGCTCGGGCTCGTTAAGGCTTAGCTCGTTCGGGCTTTTTACCGAGCCGATCCCGGATAGCTCTCGAGCCGCTACGTGTCATTTACACCCCTAACTAAAACCATATCTTGTGATATTTTAATAAGTATGTATGACTATATATTAATGCCTAACTTAATTGTCTTCCTACATACATGATTGTTAGGTAATGACATATAAATAAATAGCTGGAGCGTGGCAGCACTGAATTAATTTATGATGTTATGTATTGGTAACCAACCCAAAAATAAGAGGAGGATGCAAAATCGTATATCATATCAAAACTAATAAAAATATCAAAACCAATAAAAATATCAAAACCAATAAAAATATCATTTAATGATTGAAAACGGTATTTAATTATAACACTGAAAAATAATTAAAATACAATAAAACAAAGACTTATAACTGAAGGGATAGGGAGCCTAATCCAGGCGGAGGCGGCGCCCCTATCCCTCCAATCCTCAATTCAGGCGTCAGTGGCCCTAAATTTTGCGGAGCTAACTCGGCGAATGACAAGCCACAAGCTAGCGCGCAGGGACAGCAAACGACATCAACACACAGCAACAGAGGCGCACGTGCGCTCACGCGCGGAATATCCCTTAGACACTTTTAGTACGATGTACGGAAGACAACAAAAGGAAGATTCATCAAGATCCTAGCAGAGCACACGCCAATAGAAGGGCGACACGTGGCGTGGGGCGGTACGACACATACTGACAGGGACGACGATCTGACTGTTTCCATAGCGTCGTCAACAGTAACCAGCAGACATCCCCCTCTATTGTAGCCAGACGAACACCGCCGTCCGCCAACCAGGAGCCGCCACGTGTCCGCCTCAGGTGATGACTGAACAGTAGCCTGGCGTCATCCACAGTGCTCGGCCTTTCCCGCCGTTTTTCTGGAAGACTATCTCTTGGGCTTTTGGAGGGGCCCAAGCCAGATCCACTGCTCGTGGGCTCCTCATTTGAGCCCACGAGTTCTCCTATAAATAGAAGAGTGCATCTACTTTGCAAAGGATCCGAAATTATCCATCTGTAATATAGAGCTAGGTTTATTTGTAACACTTTGTACACACCAAAGTAATAACAACCGGCTCTTCACAGTGGACGTAGGTCATTACTTGACCGAACCACTTACATCTTGTGTCTTCACTCACACATACTCACACTCACTCACACGTAATTTTCAGCCGGGTTTAACCTAACGGTTTGGGTAAAGCATAATACTTGTCGTTACGTAAGTATAAACCCCCCGGTGATACTAATTGTTTCTTCATTGGCGCCATCCAACGGCTAGAACACCTCTTTTTCATCTTTTAAACCAACCCATGGCTGAACCCAACCCTAACACATCTGCCATCAACCAAGCCGGGGAGGTTGACGCTCAATTCCTCGAAAACGAAACCACGCCACACACCGTCGTCAAACAACCCACGTCGCGATTCGAGAAGCCAGCCTTCGAGGTTCGTGATGTGGACACCGACGATGACAGTGATGGCAGCTCCGAGGAGGACCCAGACCAGTGGCTCCTCCGTCAGAACACCAAGAGCGCCGCAATCTACGAGCGGAAACTCTTGAAACAAGCCAAAAAGAAGGGCAAGGCCCTCACTTATGACACCCCAACAAAGAAGGGGCATAAGAACAAAGAACCGGCTGGTCGTCGTGACAGTCGTAGCGGGGAGCTCGGCGGAAACGTCGGGGCTCGGGGCTACGCAAAGTCGCGCGATGAGTCAGATGGCTACGAGTCATCTAGCAGCGACTCCAGTTACGAAGGAAAGAGACACACCCGTCGTTCGCACCGCAACGATGAGGACGATGACTTGGTCAAGCCGTTCAGGCCAAAGTCTTTCGCAGAAAAATCAAAATTTGTCGCTCGCATAACGACAACCAAAATCCAAGGAAAGCTAAGCTTCCTAGCAGCATCGGCAGATACGATGGCCTGCGTGACCCTGATGATCATGTCCATGATTTCGAATGCGCGGGGATGTCAGTTGACTGGCCTGTCCAGGTTTGGTGCCACTTGTTCGCCCAAACCCTCACGGGCGCAGCCAGAGTCTGGTTCGACAATCTCGCCGCGGGGAGCATTAAGGACTTTGACGATCTCACCGACAAGTTCGGCTGTAACACCCCGAAATCTTGTTTTGCCTAAATACGCCATTAGGCATAATTGATAAAGTATCAAAAGCGAATTTAATGGTGGATGTTTTAGTTGACGGATAAAAACGAGGCTAAAACTCAATACACGAGACCAACCTAGTGGTCATTTAATCTAATAAACTTGGGGATTTACTTTAGGGACTAAATATGTTAATTGGCTAAAGTTGAGATGAGGGTATATTGTGTAAAAAGGGGTGGGTCGACATTCATAAGCAGAAGTCGATGTCCACACCCAAAAACACACACATCACACCTACTACTCACAAATCTTGTGCAATCCAAGCCAAATCAAGGGTTCTTGCCAATGCATGATGAAATTCTTGCTAAATTGGTGTTCTAATCATCACAAGGTAACCTTATAACTTTTTATTTCATCTAAATCACTCTTGTGTAGAAGATGATGAAACTAGGGTTATGTGAAAACGTGAATCAAGAATTGAAAAAGGTTTCTAGATGTGTTGATAGACACTAAAGGAACCATAATTTATGATAATACATAAGGCTATGCTTGATTCATGTGCTAATTAGATTGTTGTATGCTCATGTTAAGTGGGTTTTGACCCTAGGTATGAACCCTACAAGGATGTGGTGAAATCTTGCATAAGTTGTTATCTTTATGCTTTGTAAATGTGTTAGAAATCAAGGTGATCAATTGTTGATGACTAGCTAGATAAATGGTAAAGCTTGAGAAGTCCATAAGGCTTAGAATTCACTTGCAAAAAGGGTGCACATGAAGTGTTTGATAAAATGCCTACATGAAACTTGAATTAAGTCAAATGGTGTAAAATTGTATGAAATTCGTCACTTTTGACAGCCTTAGATAGTCATCTTGTAAAGGCCATATCTCATTCGTTATTAGGAGTTAGAAGACGAGCCTTATATCGTTGAAAAGCTTGTTGCACATATTACATTTCATATTTAGTTATGAGAAGCTAATTCTGAGTTTTAGTGGGTCAAAACAGCATGTAAAGTGGACATTTCTGGTTTGACAGCAATGCTGTTTGGTCGGAATTATGTTTCTGACCTGATCTTAAAATATTCATATAAAATCATAGAAAAATCGTTAGGAGGCGTTCTTTATATGCCTGGAAAGCTCTTTGAACGTAGCACATTTCTTATTTGAAAGTCGAAATCAGATTATAGGGTTTAGAAGGGGTAAAAGCAACCCGAACAGCCGCTGCGCAAAAAGTGCAGCAGTGAAAATAAAGTGTTTTATGAACTTAACACACGTGATTGTCTAGATACCCATTTCCTCAACACTAAATGTTGTTTTGGATGAGATGAGTATAGGGAATGAAAGCTTAATACTTGTGTGCATCATTGCCTAAGCTAGTTTACATGAATATGTTTATGGACAGTTTGACTTTTAGGAGTCAAACTGACCCAAACTCAAACTTAGATGAAATGGTGTGAATAACTCATGAGATATGTTAGTTATTGGACGTGATGACTAACTTGATTAATCTCATGAGTATAGTGAAGGTTGATCTTGTCAAGCTAGGTGCAAGCTTGGAAAGAATGAATCAACAAGCAAACGGGTCAAGCGAATACAAGCCTTAAGTGCAAGGAAATGAAGGTGAAATACAAGGTAAGTTTACTTACACTATTAGACTATGAACATGGGTTAAGTGTTGTATACTTTGGTCTTTAAACTTTGATGTGAGACAAAGGTATGACCCCAAGGGGTGAAACCCATTAAACGGGTAGATCATGCAAATTCATGTCAAAACATGATTGATTGTAATAAAGGAATCGAAGTGTGTTGATCAATTGATGGAAATCTTCAATTGGTCAATAAATAAAACTAAGTGGTAAGCAAGAGTCTAAACTCAAGATTTTTGATAAAAATCACACTAATAAGGAAACTATGCAAATTATAAATGGGTCAAGTGGGATTGCTATTTCCTCATAGTCAAAGGTTGGAATGTCAAAGTGTTATAAACCATGAGCCTTAATGGGTCAAATGGTGATCTTTCTCATCATTGGAACCCGGCATTCGAAGCCGGTATTCTAAGCTTTACGAATCTCGTGGTTAACGGGTCCAATGGTAAATATATCGCCCATTAAGTCTCGAGAGACTAATGTGGTTAATCTAGAATGTATGCAGGAGAATACTTGGAAATCGGGCACTCGATGCCTAAGTAATCACAATGGATGCAAGGTATGGGTCAACGCCACCCGGTAAGTCCGTAGTAGATAAAAGCCTTTAAGCAAATTGAATTCAATTAAAAAAACAACCCATAAGAGGTGTGAAGGCCAATTCGGTAAGTATTATTCTAACTAAGCTTAATGCGCGCATTGGCGCCAAGTATGGCTAAAGCCATAGTTAAATTATGGTTTTGTAATCAAACCATGTCCGTGAGGACTTAGAAGCATTCAGATAAGTTATTAAGTTGAAAACAATGGCAAGTAGTGTCGCCATGGATGACTAAATTGAAAGATTTACTAAAGGTTAAAACTAAGATCCGAGTCATAGTGAAACAGTCCAGATAAATTTAGTTAAACAAGCGTTCAACGAGTTAACAATATGACCCTTATGCTTTTGGGTGGTCAAATATCATTTCGTATAACCCATGACCTTAACGGGTCAATTTGGGTAAAATCGATATAAACACTTAAATCTGAGAACCGGGTTATAATGAGACAAACCGGTCTATGTTTTAAGTTAAATAAGTGCCCAATGGGATGACAATATGATTCTTATGTTTTTAGAATTGTCAAAAAGTGTTTTGGCCCAGTGAACGACCGTTCACCTAGAGTGAATGGCCGTTCAACCTTTTGAGTAGATTTGGATGAAAAACGACACAAGCCTTTGAACACCCGAAAGGGAGACTTGATGGCCGTAACCTACGACGGACATCTTCTAAACTTGTTTGTTTGGTCATTTGACCATACTCGATCCGTTTGATACATATTAGCATATTAACTAATCTAAATGCACTATTATCAATCCCACTAACCATTCCTTGTGTAATGGTGCTAGGTGTATATTCGTTGGATGTCCCGGAGCGAGGATCAAGTCACGAGGAGAGCCGAACACACCCGAACGCTCGAAAGCTTCCGCAATAGAATTCCCCGATTAAAACGAAATCTTTTATACATGTTTTTAGTAACTATAACGTTGAGTTGGTTAGGACCATTTATACATGAGATTTCATTTAGTTTGGTTTTCTTAATTACCAAAGTTTTAATCGGGAGTGTTATTCATTAAGACCAAAACCCGTAAGTTTTAAAGTTAATCGCGTGTTTACGGATTAGGGTCTTACAAGTGGTATCAGAGCCATTGGTTTGAGGGATCCAAGTGTCGGGAAGGATACTTGGACTCAAACTGTGTGCTCAATGTGTTGAAGGGTGTTCGGTTCGGGGCTTGATCGTGGAATCCGGTAAGTAACATTCGTAATAACAATCCAATTTGATCGGAGATTGTTATAGGTAAAGATTAAGGTTATCGTGAAGTTACAGGTTATCTAAAAAAAAAAAACCTTGTAAAGGAAACGGTTAGGTAGCATAAGGCCTAGCCAAGGACTAAATCGGACAACGAAATACTTGTGTAACAAGTATAATTGTAATTAGATTACAATGATGCATACAAACAACAAGTTAACATGTTGCTAATCAATTGTAAATGTGGCAGGGGTAAGATCACCGCATCTAACAAGGATGAGATTGAATTATTCACCCAATATGGCGGTGAAGGGTTCGGAGCATGACTGAGAGCATGCTCACTAAGGACCTAAATCAAACAGCATTGGAGTAATGGCTAGGTAACAATAAAGATGCATAAGGACAAGTATCAATCAGGTACACGCTCTAAATCACATTATGCATAGTAGTATGCAACTTTCACATGATGAATGTAGTTGCACACGTAGTCATGAGACTTGGAAAAAAAAACTAGATGAGATATTCATCCAGGATAACATCTCAAGAGAAACTAAGTTGATATTGTGCACTATTCACAGTAGTGAGTAATCGATGCACACGGGTAACCTAACCATAGAAACTGGGATGGGAATAATCATCCAAACCATTGGTTAGAACAAAAGAATGTCGGAAACACATAGTGGTCACATCAATAAATGTAATCACGCAAAGTTTATAAAATGAAACACATTGTTGTACTTAACAGATAAAGGTGAAACCCGATGTTAACTAAATATCAAGAAATGGTTTTTACCAAATAAAATAAGGGACACAAGCATGAGCTGAAGCTTTGCTTACATAGGATGTGATGTACCAATTCTAACAAGTCCATGTGTACCATATGCGGATTGCTTACCCTGGCCAGGTAAGTGTTAAACATATGATACTGTGGGTTTCTTACAATTGATACATATACAACATATGTAGCAAGGACTAAGTAAGTGTGAGGTGTCGGGGAAAATCAGGGATTAGTCAAATATGGTCTAGAGGGCCATGATTCACAAAGGGACATGTAAAACCAAGGTATAGGCGACTCGTAAGGTCGTAGAGCCCGAGGTGTTGTTCCAGAACATTAACCATAACTACGGTTTTGGTTGAGAAAACACAAACATCGGACTTGGGCCGTGATAAATTAGTAAGTCATAAATCTTCGGATTAATGACAAAAACAACGGACTTGGGCCGTGATAAATCAGTAAGTCATAAATCTTCGAATTAATGACAAAAACAGCGGACTTGGGCCGTGATAAATCAGTAAGTCATAAATCTTCGGATTAATGACAAAAACGGCGGACTTGGGCCGTGATAAATCAGTAAGTCATAAATCTTCGGATTAATGACAAAAACAGCGGACTTGGGCCGTGATAAATCAGTAAGTCATAAATCTTCGGATTAATTACAAAAACAGCGGACTTGAGCCGTGATAAATCAGTAAGTCATAAATCTTCGGATTAATGACAAAAACAGCGGACTTGGGCCGTGATAAATCAGTAAGTCATAAATCTTCGGATTAATGACAAAAACAACAGACTTGGGCCGTGATAAATCAGTAAGTCATAAATCTTCGGATTTATGACATAAGCAGCGGACTTGGGCCGTGGTAAATTAGTAAAGCATTCAACCCTAGGATTTATGATGAAAATAATGCAAACCATGATAATGGGAGATTAGCCAATACAATCTGTTGAAATGTGAAATTTGTCAAATCGATACCGTTTTATTATGAAAAGAAAACCGACCTCAACTTATATTGAGATCGGTAAATCAGAAAAAGGATTTTAGAAAATAATCATTCTAAATAAATACATGATTTGAACTCTGAAAACTCAAAAGTCTTTAAACGGGTCGGTTGGGGCTATGACCACCAATCGACTTAGCAAAACAGGAACTTGGGGAAAACCCAAATTCAATTTAACGGACACGAATTAGATATGTTGTGGGGAAAGCCCAAGCATAGTAAACTGGATAACTCACTTGGTGTGAGGTTAAAAGCAGGGTGAACCATAATGGATCATACCTTAGAGTAACATACTTGGAATATATGAGCCTAGCAAACCGGCTGGGCAAAGTGTGGGAATTGGTAACGATTTTCACAACAATCACGAAGGGTAGGTGGAACCCAATAAATAGATCCAAGGGATTAGAAAATGGCCATATTATAAAGACGGGTTAGTCTTGGAAACCAAGACATGTTACTTGTGTTAATAGGTGCATAGATATGTATACATATGCACACTTGGGTAAACCAGTAGATGCTTTAAGGTGCATGATAGAATAGACCCATAAATCATTACATCCTTCGGGATAATAGTAGACGGGGGATAGTCTACGGTTCTAAGGCGGGTCTATGAGAAATACATAAGTAGCTAAAATTCTTGTTAGGGGTAAGTATGTAGATATTGCCCCTAGTTAATCAAGAGGATAAAGTAACTCAAGTTACATTATAAATGATAAGACTTTCATATACTAATCGAGAAGTTAGGAAGCCGGTAAAGGGATGATAGCCTTAGGCATATAATACTAATTAATGATGAGGCTTTAAGATAACAAAACAACGAGTGATGCAAAAATTTGGTTTGGGGAAACTAAAATTCCTTATCATGACCAAAGCAACTACAAGAGAAAGGTTTCGGGGACGAAACCTCTTTAAGGGGGGTAGAGTTGTAACACCCCGAAATCTTGTTTTGCCTAAAT
Source organism: Ambrosia artemisiifolia (assembly GCA_032199755.1). Classification (NCBI taxonomy): domain Eukaryota; kingdom Viridiplantae; phylum Streptophyta; class Magnoliopsida; order Asterales; family Asteraceae; genus Ambrosia; species Ambrosia artemisiifolia. The sequence continues at coordinate 28,011,610 of CM063516.1, read as the reverse complement.
ACGCCATTAGGCATAATTGATAAAGTATCAAAAGCGAATTTAATGGTGGATGTTTTAGTTGACGGATAAAAACGAGGCTAAAACTCAATACACGAGACCAACCTAGTGGTCATTTAATCTAATAAACTTGGGGATTTACTTTAGGGACTAAATATGTTAATTGGCTAAAGTTGAGATGAGGGTATATTGTGTAAAAAGGGGTGGGTCGACATTCATAAGCAGAAGTCGATGTCCACACCCAAAAACACACACATCACACCTACTACTCACAAATCTTGTGCAATCCAAGCCAAATCAAGGGTTCTTGCCAATGCATGATGAAATTCTTGCTAAATTGGTGTTCTAATCATCACAAGGTAACCTTATAACTTTTTATTTCATCTAAATCACTCTTGTGTAGAAGATGATGAAACTAGGGTTATGTGAAAACGTGAATCAAGAATTGAAAAAGGTTTCTAGATGTGTTGATAGACACTAAAGGAACCATAATTTATGATAATACATAAGGCTATGCTTGATTCATGTGCTAATTAGATTGTTGTATGCTCATGTTAAGTGGGTTTTGACCCTAGGTATGAACCCTACAAGGATGTGGTGAAATCTTGCATAAGTTGTTATCTTTATGCTTTGTAAATGTGTTAGAAATCAAGGTGATCAATTGTTGATGACTAGCTAGATAAATGGTAAAGCTTGAGAAGTCCATAAGGCTTAGAATTCACTTGCAAAAAGGGTGCACATGAAGTGTTTGATAAAATGCCTACATGAAACTTGAATTAAGTCAAATGGTGTAAAATTGTATGAAATTCGTCACTTTTGACAGCCTTAGATAGTCATCTTGTAAAGGCCATATCTCATTCGTTATTAGGAGTTAGAAGACGAGCCTTATATCGTTGAAAAGCTTGTTGCACATATTACATTTCATATTTAGTTATGAGAAGCTAATTCTGAGTTTTAGTGGGTCAAAACAGCATGTAAAGTGGACATTTCTGGTTTGACAGCAATGCTGTTTGGTCGGAATTATGTTTCTGACCTGATCTTAAAATATTCATATAAAATCATAGAAAAATCGTTAGGAGGCGTTCTTTATATGCCTGGAAAGCTCTTTGAACGTAGCACATTTCTCATTTGAAAGTCGAAATCAGATTATAGGGTTTAGAAGGGGTAAAAGCAACCCGAACAGCCGCTGCGCAAAAAGTGCAGCAGTGAAAATAAAGTGTTTTATGAACTTAACACACGTGATTGTCTAGATACCCATTTCCTCAACACTAAATGTTGTTTTGGATGAGATGAGTATAGGGAATGAAAGCTTAATACTTGTGTGCATCATTGCCTAAGCTAGTTTACATGAATATGTTTATGGACAGTTTGACTTTTAGGAGTCAAACTGACCCAAACTCAAACTTAGATGAAATGGTGTGAATAACTCATGAGATATGTTAGTTATTGGACGTGATGACTAACTTGATTAATCTCATGAGTATAGTGAAGGTTGATCTTGTCAAGCTAGGTGCAAGCTTGGAAAGAATGAATCAACAAGCAAACGGGTCAAGCGAATACAAGCCTTAAGTGCAAGGAAATGAAGGTGAAATACAAGGTAAGTTTACTTACACTATTAGACTATGAACATGGGTTAAGTGTTGTATACTTTGGTCTTTAAACTTTGATGTGAGACAAAGGTATGACCCCAAGGGGTGAAACCCATTAAACGGGTAGATCATGCAAATTCATGTCAAAACATGATTGATTGTAATAAAGGAATCGAAGTGTGTTGATCAATTGATGGAAATCTTCAATTGGTCAATAAATAAAACTAAGTGGTAAGCAAGAGTCTAAACTCAAGATTTTTGATAAAAATCACACTAATAAGGAAACTATGCAAATTATAAATGGGTCAAGTGGGATTGCTATTTCCTCATAGTCAAAGGTTGGAATGTCAAAGTGTTATAAACCATGAGCCTTAATGGGTCAAATGGTGATCTTTCTCATCATTGGAACCCGGCATTCGAAGCCGGTATTCTAAGCTTTACGAATCTCGTGGTTAACGGGTCCAATGGTAAATATATCGCCCATTAAGTCTCGAGAGACTAATGTGGTTAATCTAGAATGTATGCAGGAGAATACTTGGAAATCGGGCACTCGATGCCTAAGTAATCACAATGGATGCAAGGTATGGGTCAACGCCACCCGGTAAGTCCGTAGTAGATAAAAGCCTTTAAGCAAATTGAATTCAATTAAAAAAACAACCCATAAGAGGTGTGAAGGCCAATTCGGTAAGTATTATTCTAACTAAGCTTAATGCGCGCATTGGCGCCAAGTATGGCTAAAGCCATAGTTAAATTATGGTTTTGTAATCAAACCATGTCCGTGAGGGCTTAGAAGCATTCAGATAAGTTATTAAGTTGAAAACAATGGCAAGTAGTGTCGCCATGGATGACTAAATTGAAAGATTTACTAAAGGTTAAAACTAAGATCCGAGTCATAGTGAAACAGTCCAGATAAATTTAGTTAAACAAGCGTTCAACGAGTTAACAATATGACCCTTATGCTTTTGGGTGGTCAAATATCATTTCGTATAACCCATGACCTTAACGGGTCAATTTGGGTAAAATCGATATAAACACTTAAATCTGAGAACCGGGTTATAATGAGACAAACCGGTCTATGTTTTAAGTTAAATAAGTGCCCAATGGGATGACAATATGATTCTTATGTTTTTAGAATTGTCAAAAAGTGTTTTGGCCCAGTGAACGACCGTTCACCTAGAGTGAATGGCCGTTCAACCTTTTGAGTAGATTTGGATGAAAAACGACACAAGCCTTTGAACACCCGAAAGGGAGACTTGATGGCCGTAACCTACGACGGACATCTTCTAAACTTGTTTGTTTGGTCATTTGACCATACTCGATCCGTTTGATACATATTAGCATATTAACTAATCTAAATGCACTATTATCAATCCCACTAACCATTCCTTGTGTAATGGTGCTAGGTGTATATTCGTTGGATGTCCCGGAGCGAGGATCAAGTCACGAGGAGAGCCGAACACACCCGAACGCTCGAAAGCTTCCGCAATAGAATTCCCCGATTAAAACGAAATCTTTTATACATGTTTTTAGTAACTATAACGTTGAGTTGGTTAGGACCATTTATACATGAGATTTCATTTAGTTTGGTTTTCTTAATTACCAAAGTTTTAATCGGGAGTGTTATTCATTAAGACCAAAACCCGTAAGTTTTAAAGTTAATCGCGTGTTTACGGATTAGGGTCTTACATCGGCAGCCATTTCTCGCACTTGCGCAAGCATAAGAAAGATAAGGCGCACATACTGTTATGTCGCCGCCATGATCACGAATCTATTGAGGACTTCATCGTCCGGTTCAACAAGGAAGCCTTGCAAATAGGCTGCGGGGAGGAACTCACCCGCGCTGCGTTCATACACAATGTACGCAGCCCGGAACTTATGAAATGCCTTACGGGCAAAGATGGCATTCCGGAGTCCTGGGACCAACTCGTCCACTCTGCCAAAATATATGCCTCCTCCGAGAAATCTTTCAACCAAATACACGGGTTCCAACCGCACCACCATAATAATAAGCACAAAAACAAATCTGTCTGGAGCCGCATCTCGGGATCGGCCGACGAGGGAAAATACTCCCTCATGGGCGACGCCCGCCAGATCATCAGTACCAAGCAATCGCGGGAACAACATGGTCATTCTAAGAAGAACTACGACTGGACCCCGCTAACCAAAACCCCATCTCAGGTTCTCAAGACAGAATAAGTCACTCTCAAGGAGCCCAAGCCCCTTGGGAAAAGAAGAAACGTAGACCAAAGCAAGTTTTGTGAGTATCACAACGACTTCGGTCATCTCACAGACAACTGCTACAGCTTAAAAATGGAAATTGAGACCGCGCTGAAGTCCGGACAGCTTGGTCACTTGGTCAAAAACGTCCATCGCGCTGGGAAGGGTCACATGGGCGATGATAATCAGGCGGAGGGATCGCGGAAGAAAATCCGAGATCTCAACACACATGCCGCCACCCTCATCCCCCGCCACCACTGCAATATGACAAAACGCGGGAAGAAGACCCAACACGGGAAACGCCCCCGTATGCAACCAACTAATGACTCATGGAAAGAAGCTGATGTCCTCATGCCCAAGGTCCGTGGCGGCGCTTCCTGCACCACCCCATTAGTCATCACCGTGGTCTTCGGACATTACCGCACGCGGTACATGTTCCTCTACGGCGGCAGTATCACGGACATCATGTACGAGCAATGTTTTCAACAATTGGACGAGGAGGACAAAGCGAAGCTCATACCAGTCAACGAGCCAATTTCTGGTTTCATTCATGAAACAATCATTCCCCGAGGCATGATTTCCATGCCCGTCACATGGTCAGATGGCACCCATGAGCGCACAGAAATATGCGACTTCATGGTCCTGCCAACCAATTCCAACCACGACATTCTTTTAGGGCGGGAAGGCATCGCGCGCTTCAACGCCAACGCCTCCACGGCGCACGCGGTGGTCGGCTTCCCCACCAGAACGGGCATAGCTTTTATTCGGGGAAACAAAGATTGCCATTCGGCGGAAACCGCCAAGCCCCCAAAAATGGTCAAAACCGACGCCCGCACAGAGCCGGAAAAATGGGTACTCAACCCTAAATTTCCGGAGCAAATGGTGGTCATTGGCCATGAAATTTCCGAGACCATACGCAATCACTTGAAACAACTTCTAATCCACAACATGGACGTATTCGCATGGCAGCCGGCAGACATGGTCGGCGTTCCTCGAGAAATAGCGGAACACAAACTCAATGTCTACAGCTCCGTAGAACCAGTGGTCCAAAAGAAGCAAAGTATGGGCCCAGAGAAAACAAAAGCCATGAACGAACAGGTCACCGAGCTGCTCAATGCGGGCATTCTCCGCCCCACGAGGTACCAAACCTGGGTAGCCAACCCCGTCATGGTCGCAAAAGCCAATGGAGGTTGGAGCATGTGCGTTGACTACAAAGATCTTAACAAGGCGTGTCCTAAAGACTGCTATCCCTTGCCGGAAATCGATTTAAATGTGGACTCCCTTGCCCCATACCGTTTCAAGTGTTTCTTAGACGCATACAAGGGGTACCACCATATACAAATGGCTAAGGAAGATGAGGCCAAGATGGCGTTCCGAACCGACGCGGGCATCTTTTGCTACACCAAGATGCCATTCGGACTAAAAAACGCGGGCACCACGTACCAGCGCCTCATGGACACGGCCTTCGTGAACGAAATCGGCGTACGGCTCGAAGTGTACGTCGATGATCTTGTGATCAAAAGCAAGGAGGAAGGTGACATGTTGCGGGACATCCAGCAAACATTCAACCAACTGCGCAAGGTGCGCATGAAACAGAACCCGAGCAAATGTTCCTTCAGGATGGAGGAAGGCAAATTCCTAGGCGTCATAGTGACGCGGGACGACTTTCGCGCCAACCCAGAAAAGGTACAGGCCATCGAAAGGATGCCAATACCCGCCTCCATCAAAGAAGTTCAAACATTGATGGGCCACCTCGTCGCCCTCAATCGGTTCCTGTCTAACTACGCTTGAAAGTCATTCCCGTTCGTGGACACTTTGAAAAATTGTTTGAAAAAAAGCAACTTCCGCTGGACACCGGAAGCCGAATCAGTATTACAGGCAATGAACCAATGCCTAATGAACCTTCCAACGCTGACAGCACCTCTACCCAAGGAACCGCTCACACTCTACCTCTCCCTCACCGAGCGGGCGATAGGAGCAGTCCTCATGGTAGATCGCAAGGGCGTGCAAACACCGATTTACTACATCAGTCGCACCCTGCTGGACGCGGAAACAAGGTACACGATCATGGAAAAGCTGGTTCTTGCTCTCATACATGCATCCCGACGGCTGCGCAGATATTTCCAGGGCCACCCGATCAACGTCCTCACGGACTATCGGATAAGCGATATCCTCGCCAAGCCCGAACTCTCGGGCCGCTTGGCAAAATGGGCCATTGAATTTGGGGAACACACAATTCACTACAAACCAAGACCCGCAATCAAAGGCCAAGTCTTAGCTGATTTCACCACAGAAATACCCGCGACCTACCGCCATCAATTCACTACAAACCTATTAGAAGAGCGCCGCGACCTACCGCCATCAAAGAGGCCAAGTACAAGACACAGCTGGAGCGCTACTACAACCAGCGCATCAAAGAATGCACATTCAAGACTGGGGAATACGTTTTCCGCAACAACGAGGCTTCCAACGCCGAAAAACCAGGGAAACTAGCTCCTACCAGGGAAAGCCCATACAAAATACAAGAAGTCTTGGGTAAGGGCGCCTACGCGCTAGAAAGACTAGACGGCACGCCTATCCCACGATCTTGGAATGCCGCGCAATTGCGACTGTGCTACTTGTAATGTACTTATAATCCCGGCTACACATGCCGGTATGATTATCCTATCAATGAAAATTTGTTTCCTATATCTGTCTTTCTACTTGTTTTTTCCGCGCCAAAGTCTTCAAGACTTAGGCAAAACCCATGACGGACTAACGCAGACGGCTGTTAGAGCAAAATGACAACAGTCTTCAAGACACGCCAAGCGCACGTCGGACTTGCGCATTTTGCCCAAACATGCCGCGCTAGGGTCTTCAAGACGGGTTTACTAGTCGGACCTAAACGACGCGTAGAACAGGTATATGTCGAACCCTTGTCTTCAAGACTTGTCTAAACACAAGTCGGACAAGCGGACTATACATTACCTAAAAGTGCAGACGATGGTCTTCTAGACAAGGCTTTCACGCGCCTAGGTCGGACATTATGGCACAAGTTGTGTTTCGCTACAGTCTTCAAGGCAACAGTACAACACTTAAACGCCGGACTGTCTAGCCAAACACACGCCCTAACCTCTACTTACACACCGGGTGACAACTTCTTTAAATAAGTACACAGAAGTTAGCGCGAGAAAACACACGATATAACAAACCAAAAAATTTTCATTCATCTGAGGGAATTAAAAACCCATCAATATTTACAAAAACTTAAAAATTTACAAAGGAAAACATACACCAAGCGCCTAACTATCAGAGCCGCTGAAGTCCACCAACTGCTCTTCAACGTCAGGTTGGACACCGGAAAAACCTTCGCCGGCGGCCTCCTGACGCGCCTTCTCTTGGCGCTCTTGCTTCGCCTGCTTAGCCAACTCATCAGATTTTTCAATGTAATACTTTAAGGCAGCAGGCGGGTCAGCATATTGGTTGCAATCTGCCACCACTTGAAGGATAGGGAAATCAATCTTCTCGAACTTGAGCTTTTCAGCCTCGTATTCCTCCTTCAAGGGCTTCCCATAGTGCTCCGCATCAATAATGCGCCCGCCATTCTGGTCCGCCAAGAAGCCATCCTCATAGCCTTCTCCGTACCCACAGGCATTTGCAGTAGCAGCTATGGCGGCGACTTGATCGCCTAGTATCGACTCTTGCCAGAAGCGCTTGAAGATCTGAAAGCAAAAACATCACAGTTAGGAGTCATAATAAAACAAAGGGCAAAGAAGAACAAAAGGAAGAGACTTACCCCCTTAATACCGCTGGTCATCAACCAGCGGAGGGAATCCTGCATCTTTTCCTGGACAGACGCAACTTCATCTAAGAGCCGCTTGGCAGCTTCAGCCTCTTCCATAGAATAGCCCAAGTCTCGCTCTAGATCATCCTTTGTCCTCAAGATCTGGACCCTCTCCTCTTCCAAGAAGGAGACACGCTCGGTAGCTGTTACAAGTGCGGCATCTTTAGATTCCAGCTCCTTGCGCATCTCCACAAACTTTGCAGTTCGCTCGGAGAGGGCCTTGCACTTCTGCTCAAGCTTGGCGGTTTCAGCCCGTCTCTCCTCCTTCGCCTCCTGCAATTGCCCCTTCAACCGCATCATGTCATCCTTGGACCGCTTACAGGCCTTGGTCCAACACTTCTTATCAGCCGCCGCATCACTCTCAAGTTTTTTCACCAGGTCTTCATCTTTGTGAGCACGGCGACGATATCTGTCCACATCAGCCTTAAAGGCTGCCTCCTTCTCCGCAAGGCTGGCCTTCTCAGCCTCCAAGCGCTTGATATCCCGCTGCACCGCCGCATCCCGGCAGCGCAACGAGTCCATCATGGACAGTTGAGTCGCCTGATTCACACACATGTTGGCAATCAGGTCAGGACGACTCAAACTGTCCTGATAACTTTGCTCATACAGGGGCACCGCCCCGCTCACAAACTCCTCGGCGGCCAGAGAGTTGGAGAACAAAGTATTCTCTCTGACCGCCCAGCGAGGACGCCAACTGGCATCACCGTCTACCCAGCAGGAACCATCATAGGTCCCAGCCGAGTCCCTGCCCCCCGCACCAGACGACTCTCGCTCGTCTAGCGAGAACCATGATCACCACCTCCAGCGCAACCCGCCGAGATAGCCCTTTCAAACCCAGAAACTTCATGGGCCTGCTCCCTGGCCTCCGCTTCCACTCGCTCCCTCTCCTCCTACTCCTTCTCCTTGAGGAGGCGAGCCTTCTCCTCCTGGAAGCGCTGCTCTTGCAGGCGGAGGCATTCCGCCTCGGCTTTCTCAACTCCAGCCTTGTCAGCTGCAGCCTTCCTAACAGCCTCATCAGAGGCCGCCTTTTTTCGGTCTCAGCCTTCCTACGGGCTTCATCGGCAGCCGCCTGCTTCTTAGCTTCCTCCTTCTCCATCCAAAGCCTCTCCTCCTCCCTCCTGGCCGCCTCCGTAGTCTGTTCGACAGACGGAGACGTAGGAGGAGGAGTAGGGATAATCTTGGGCGCCACTGCAAGGCACGAAAAAACTTAGTAATTTAAAGACAAATAAAAACTAAGCGCGGAAGGGACAAGAAAGCGGGGCTTACTAGGAATCTTCTTCTTCACAAGCTTTTGGAAGAGAGGCTGCCGGGCAGGAGCAGCGCCAATGCCCACAGAAAATACAGGCGCATCCTCCTCCCGTGGCCCAGTGATGTGGACAGGGAATTTACCCTTAGCACCACCAGATTCAACATGCGGCCCAGTAGCAGCTCCCTCTCCATCCTTAGGGCCACTGCCCCCCTCCCCATCATCACCGGCGGAGCCGTTGGCACTCCCAGTTCCGCCCTTTGAACCACCACGACCGCGTGAAGATACGCGGGTCTGGCGCCTCCTCTTCTTCAACTTGGAGGAGTCGTCCTCATCTTCATCGGTGGAAGGGGGCCCATCACGCCTCCTACGACGGCCTTTCACCACTTCCCCTATTAAACTAGACGATTCAGTGTCAGAAGTAGGAACAGAAGGTTTAACTATGTAATCATGCCTCCGCGGAGCGTGTTTCCATCGCCCACGCCCCGCGGAGACCTTGGGCGGCTGAACTATCTCTACTGAGGAGTCAGTAGATTCGTCGCCAGAAATGCTAAGAAACCCAGAGGGAGAAGGCTCACCAGTGGTTTAGTAAGGCTTCACGGGACTCTCCAAGTCAGGATAATAAAAATTCCCCGCCACAGCATCCAGGCAAGACACATGTCCCTCTGCCAAGGACCTCCACTTGATCCCCTTCTCCTGGCGGGCAGCATAGAATCGAAACTTGCTCACGCCTGCATATGAGGTTAATCAGATAACAATTGAAAAACACGAATAAAAGCAAACAAGGACAACTCACCTTCCGCAGCAATGTAAGGCTCCTTGCCTTCGAGGATCCCAAGGCGGCTCAAGCCCATCAACAAGAAGATCCCTTCAGTAAGATCTTTAAACTCCAGCTTAGTAGCATTGGAGGTCAGGGTTGTGAACCAAGGCTCCGCCTTAAAATCCTTCATCACCGCCTGGTCCGGCACCCGCTGCCCATCAGCGACAACCTTCCACGGCAGCGCCACCGGGATGACCCCCCTCTTCAAGAAGAAAAACTTTTCCTTAGCCCAGTGCAAGGACTTAGGAATACTGGGGCCATTGGCGGCACCTTTGGCCGCGACTTGAAAGAAAACCAACTTTCGTCACGCGCCAAGAAATAAAAGACGTTGAACCGATCGACTGTGGCTCAACGTATAATGCACGACATGATGCTTCAAAGTGCACCAGCCTGAGCATCCCAAACGCGCTCAACTGAGTCACCCCAACACCATAAGCTATCAGAGTGTCTATCTGAAAGCGGGTGCAAGGGATGCGGAAGCCACACTTAGTGAAGTGGGCTTCATACAGGGCAATCTTCCATGTAGTCGACAACACCGTCTCAGTAGGGGATGGCAACTCCGGCAGGATATCATACATCCTGCAAAACTCTTCGAACCCCGGCTGAGTACAAGAGCAGAATGTATTGGTCATCAGTTTCCTCTCCTTAATCTTCCCCTGCTCCACCGTCACCTCCTTCTCTTCAACTTCCTCCATCATCAGATCTTTCTCCCGTGCCTCACAAGACGGCGAGACACCAGGTGATAGGTCAGACATCTTCAAAGAGTTGAATAACTGAAAACTGGGAAAAGTTGGTAACTACGCCGGAAAACTTGAAGAATCACCGGAATCTTCAACGACTCCAACGGAATATTTGAAGACTCACCAGAAAATGCTGACTGATCCAACGACGAACTCCAGAAATACGAGGCAAACACAACAACTTTGAAGAAACGGTGAAGTTTCAACAATAAATCTTCAAGATTTCAACGAATCTATGAAGATTGAACGAAAACTTCAATAGTCGCCGGAGAAGAGAAGAGAAAAAGGTAAAAAGTTAAATGAAAATTTTGAGAGCATAACCGTCCACTGAGGCTCTAAGGGGTTTATATACCCATCGCATTAATTGCGGTGGGCCCCAACGAGGATAAACAACTGTCACACCTTTTTGAATTGGAGGGCCCAGATGACGACACGTGTCGCATGCGTCATCGAATGGCTCAGATTGGCGCGTGGAACTGCTCCACAGCTGTCATCACCATGGATCAACGACACGTGTCAGCAGATGTCACACTTTCAACATTTCAGTCGAGTGGGCGACCACACGCCTGACAATCCCCACGTGCCCCCAGCAACGTGGCACAATCTCCACCACAGAGCAACCAAGTGGGGCGCGTGACTGCACACGCGCCTGACACCAGACGAAAGGTTGGTAACTGCACCATGACGACATGACAGACACCACTCAAAATGTCAGACGGCTGCTTGACACGTCTGCAACCTTCAAACTTCCCTCCGAAGTAAAGGATCATTCGAACTCCAGGCGCATTAACTCCAAATTATTGGAGACAAATTCAATGTAAATGATTCCAAATTTAATACAACTCTGAGCCCGCATTAACTACTCAAGAACTCATCAATACAATGGCGCTGGCGTGACCTTTTACGTTAACAACAAAAGACGTTCCCCGCCTAACTCCTTCACAGGTCATGGAAGAACACGTCTTTCCCAGCGACAAGTTGACGTAAAACAACAAAAGACGTTCCCCGCCTAACTCCTTCACAGGTCATGGCGGAAAACGTCTTTCCCAGCGACAAGTTGACGTAAAACGACAAAAGACGTTCCCCGCCTAACTCCTTCACTGGTCATGGCGGAACACGTCTTTCCCAGCGACAAGCCTTTTCAGCCACAACCAGGAGCAGATGAGCTATCACCCACGACTCGATACTTTTTTGTCTAGCGCTCCACCTGCCCTTCTCCCAAGAGCAGGAGAAGCCCTAGACTAGGGGGACTTGAAGGGATAGGGAGCCTAATCCAGGCGGAGGCGGCGCCCCTATCCCTCCAATCCTCAATTCAGGCGCCAGTGGCCCTGAATTTTGCAGAGCTAACTCGGCGAAAGACAAGCCACAAGCTAGCGCGCGGGGACAGCAAGCGACATCAACACACAACAACAGACGCGCACGGGCGCCCACGCGCGAAATTTCCCTTAGACACTTTTAGTACGATGTACGAAAGACAACAGAAGGAAGATTCATCAAGATCCTAGCAGAGCACACGCCAATATAAGGGCGACAAGTGGCGTGGGTCGGTACGACACATAATGACAGGGACGACGACGTGACTGTTTCCATAGCGTCGTCAACAGTAACCAGCAGACATCCCCCTGCTGCTGTCAGATGTCGTATCAGACGGCAGTAGAGGGGCCAACTACTGTAGCCAGACGAACACCGCCGTCCGCCAACCAGGAGCCGCCATGTGTCCGCCTCAGGTGATGACTGAACAGTAGCCTGGCGTTATCCACAGTGCTCGGCCTTTCCCGCCATTTTTCTGGAAGACTTTCTCTTGGGCTTTTGGAGGGGCCCAAGCCAGATCCACTGCTCGTGGGCTCCTCATTTGAGCCCACGAGTTCTCCTATAAACAGAAGAGTGCATCTCCTTTGCAAAGGATCCGAAATTATCCATCTGTAATATAGAGCTAGGTTTATTTGTAACACTTTGTACACTCCAAAGTAATAACAACCGGCTCTTCACAGTGGACGTAGGTCATTACTTGACCGAACCACTTATATCTTGTGTCTTCACTCACACATACTCACACTCACTCACACATAATTCTCACCCGGGTTTAACCTAATGGTTTGGGTAAAGGATAATACATGTCGTTACGTAAGTATAAACCCCCCGGTGATTAGTGATAATCTCCGGGATACTTATTGTTTTTTCAATAACCTTGTAACTAGAGGTGTAAAAAAACCAGTTTCGGAAAGCCTTTTTTTTTCTAAATCCGGATTTTTTTTTTAAACTGGTTTTGAGTCCGGTTTTAAAACCTGTTAGTCTACAGTTTTAAACTTGCAAGATGTCAACCGGTTTCTTTTATTAAAAAAACATTCATTTTTGAAAAAAATGGTTTTAAAACCGATCATTACAGTGTTTTTTTTAACGGTATACTTCATAAAAAACGGCTCAACCTCAATAGAGGCCGCCACAAAACCTTACAATATATACAACGGATATTTTACCCAACCATTCCACTCTACATTTTTAAATCTAGAGCGGTGTTTAAACCAAAGAAACGACATACATTTAACACTAGCAACCACCTCAACGACTTTAGGCGAGGACCCGTCAAACACCTTCTTGTTGCGTTCCTTCCACAAAGCGCAACACGATATCATAATAATGCCCCGAATAATCTTTTTTCCCCACTTAGAAACCTGGATATCATCCTGAATTTGCAGCAAGTCTTCAATAGACATCGATCCAGAATACTGAATATTGTACCATTTCAACACAGCCGCCCACATGCCATCCGCGAAACCACAATCGATCATAAGATGCTTTATATGCTCATCACACACCTCGCACATCGGACAAACAATATCTGGAATATTCACTTGCCTTCTAACTAAAGTCGTACAGGTCGGGATTCGATCTTTCTCAATCCTCCACATTAGCATATTAACTTTTATAGGAACCCATGTCTCCCGCCTCATAAACTATTGCATCAGACTGTACCTGTGTTTCCTTAATCGCTTCTTGACTGCAGCTACCGAAAAGCATTTGTTATTTTCCGAGTCCCACAACCATCGATCTTTGTTTCCAGAGAAACGAATTTCTGACAGCACGCAAAGCAACTCCTGCATTTCAGAAATGGACGCTACTGTATCAGAACATAGCGCAACATTATCAGCCAGCATAATCGATCCATTCTCCTCTTTAAGTCTGTCCCGAACTGTACAATTCTTATGCTTTTCCCCAGCAAATAGAGTCGGCCATCGCTCCATTAAAGAAACCGACCCATACCAAATATCCTTACAAAAACGAATGTCATCTCCATTCCCAAGCTTACATTTAAAAAAGTATTCTAGCCCCGTACCATCAATCCTTAAGTTATCCAAATAACAAGCAATAGACTTCCAACACCCTGGAATCGCTCTTTTGATAGGCAGAAACGCCCATCTTTTACTTATCCTATGTATACTATCTATAACACACCTCCATGAACCATTTTTGTCATGTTTAAACCTCCACACCCACTTCACCAAAAGAGCCATATTCACATCCGCAAGCTTCGAAATACCCAACCCTCCTAATTTTTTTTGGTTTAGTAACTACTTCCCACGATACCCAACTCATACTTCTACCATCTTTTCCCCCTGCCCAAAGAAATTTCTTCATCAAACTTTCAATACTCTCAAGCACTGCAATCGGGGCCTTATATAGCGACAAGTAATACACCGGAAGACTCGATAGAACCGATTTAATTAATGTAAGCCTCCCATCAATAAAGAGCACCTTAGACTTCCAAGCTTGTAACCGGTTCCTCACCGTATCCAAAACTGTTTCCCATTTTGTGATCCGCTTCATGTTAGCTCCCACCCTAATCCCAAGATACTCAAAAGGAAATTTACCAACTTTACATCCCACTAAAATCGCCATGGCACCCACCGCTTCCTCATCCACTCATAATCCAAAAAGAAGAGACTTATGAATATTGATCTGCAACCCCGAACACATATGAAACACCTTCAATAAGCGATTAATATTAGCCACATTCTCCTTACTCCAACTCCCCATAATCAAGGCGTCATCCGCGTATAGCATATGACTAATTATAGGACCCTCATTACTCAAAGAAACACCTTCAAATTCTCCCAACTTACATGCTTTAGAAACCATACTAGCCAACGCCTCCATCACAATAAGAAACAAAAAAAAGGATAACGAGTCTCCTTGTCTAAGCCCCTTTTGGCATTGGAACTCAAACGTAGGAGACCCATTAACCAAAACCGCCGACCTAACCGACTGTAAAATACCCTTAACCCAAAGGCACCACCTCGAAGGAAAACCAATTTGATCTAATAAGGACAACAAGAATTCCCAACTCACATTATCATAAGCCTTTTCAAAGCCTATTTTCAATAAGAAAGATTGCTTTCCATTCTTTTTAACCCAACTAATAAGCTCGTTAAGAACAAGAGGCTCATCCAAAATAAACCTCTTCTTAAGAAAAGCGGATTGCGACTCTGAAAAAATATCCCCCATCACCCTCTTGACTCTGCCAGCAATAACTTTAGAAATAAGTTTACTAACCACCCCTAGTAAATTTATCGGTCTGTAATCCTTCAATTCCACAGGCGTCTTAGTCTTTGCGATCAAAGTAATGAAAGAGGTGCTACATTCCTTACTAATGTTACCCGACTCATGGAAATCTTCAAACATCTTCATAAAATCATCCTCCAAAATGTTTGATAAACCTGAAATTAAACACATCTGGCCCCGGCGCTCTATCTGAACCACAATTAAAAGCTGCTTCCTTAATTTCTTCCTTTGAAAACGGGGCCACTAGACCTTCAATCATATCTTTAGGCACCTGTTTCAAATCATCACATAAAAATATCGGCCTACGAGTGTAAGCCTCATGAAAACGATTTCTGAAAAAAAAAACCATTTTTAACAAGAGAAGGACGAGAAACCCACGACCCATCTACAATCAAACCCGGGATAGCGTTAGCCGCCTTTCTCCCATTAATACACCGATGAAAGAATGCGGAGTTATCATCCCCCGTAGAGGCCCACTTCATCCGCGACTTTTGATGCAAGTCTTTATTTTTAAAAAATAACAATCTCTCCGCCTCTTTTTTACTCTCCTCCCAAACCCACAACTCTTCATCTTCCAAATCTCTGTCTTCCATACACCTCTCAAGGGCATTTATGTCGTTTTTCAAAGTTTCCAAGAATTTTTCCTCTTTATTTTTGACTGCTTTCCACCAACCCCTAAGGGCTACTCTCATCGCGAACAATTTCTTCTGAATCTTTATATCCGAAGGACCATCAAACATGAATTTATTAAACGCCTCAGTCACCATCTCCTCACAACCCTCTCTATCTAACCAGGAATTAAACATTAAAAAGGTTTAGCTCCAACGTTAGAATCACACAAAGTCAACAATAACGGGCAATGATCGGACCTCTCCCTTGGAAGCGTCCTAAGACAAGCACTTGAGTATCTGCAAAAAAATTCTTGGAAAACCAAAACACGATCAATTTTACTCAACTTCACAGAATTGCCCGTCCCAGCCAGAAAAGTAAATTTATTCCCACTCATCTTATACTCCTGAAAACTAACATCATCAATAAACATGTTAAAATCCCTAACCATAACACTATTAAACTTTGAATTTCTTCGTTCATCCTTCCATCTAACAGTGTTGAAATCCCCAAGAATAATCCACATACCCATAGCACCCTGTATCAAAACCTTAAGGCTATCCCATAAATTCCTTTTTTCACCCGCCTTTTGAGGCGCGTAAATATTAACAACATTGAGCAATGACCCATCCTCCGCCAAATTCCCCGAGGTTATTGAAGAAACACGGATCCTAGATTGCCGGGTTAGCGCCAATCTTGGTAGCGATTCCACGGGGTGTTTATAAAAAGGTGTGTTTATAAAATGTGATAGGTCTAAGGACAAGACCAAGGATGTTTAGAGACAACAAGTTAGAAGAGCCGGGCCTCTAAATGTTAGCAAATAAACAAAGGTTGGAAAAGTACGATGTGCTCGTAGTCTTTTCTGTAAAAGTGTTCGTAGATATCGGATGCCAATAAAAGGAGAAAGGACTCCTCCTTTTATAGTACCTCGACACACGACTTTCTCAACCCGTCATCTACCCTTGATGGGGCCCGACCCAGGTAGAGGTGTCTCTAGGCTTCCGGCCAAAGTCCTCAGGCCCAATGGTGCAAGTGGGTTTTGTTAAAAAAGAGAGGAAAGAGGGGATGTTACCGTCCTAACATAAATACACGTGGCGTCCGTCGATTGGACGCTGGTGGGCGGCGGACACGTTGCGTCCGCCTACTGGCTGCTACAGGGCGGTGGGTAATCATCCTCTTTCTAGAAGAACCCTAGACAAGTGGGAGGGTTGCAAAGTCTTCAAAGAGATATATTGGTCAGGAAGCTGCCACATCATCGTCCTTTCTGTTTGTCAGGTGGAGCGCAACCACTGATTGGTTGAGAACTCTGACGGGCAGCCTGCAGTGTCAGGAACAGTTGCTTGGGGCAGGAGTGTGCGTCTTGAGGCTGCCTTAGAAGGCATCTTTTAATCGTGCTGATGAAGCTTTGTCTATCTTGTTGAAGAAGCTTCATAGTATGTTTGTCCCGCTGACGTAAAACGGGTGGTATATAATGGACGCTAGTCTCTCCGCTAACGTAGAACGGGCGGGTTAGTCTGCGTCATTATATGTTGTGCGCTAGCTATTCCGTTGACGTAAAACCTGCCGCTGACGTAGAACGGGCGGGTATATGTTTAGCTAGTCAGCGTCCTATTTCTGATGTTGTGCGCTAGCTAGTCAGCGTCCTATTTCCGTTGACGTAAAACGTGCCGCTGCGTCATTATATGTTGTGCGCTAGCTAGTCAGCGTCCTATTTCTGATGGGCGCTAACTCTACCGCTGACGTAGAACGGGCGGGTATATGTTTAGCTAGGCGCAGCTTGTGAGTTTGTGATATGGTATTTGGTGATATTTTGGTACCATATCCCTTCAAGTCCCCCCAGTCCAGCGCCGTCTTGTTCCTTTGAGAAGGGAGTGCTGGACTCGTTTGTAGAGTTTTTGAAGGAATAAAATGTTTACATGTGTACTTTGAGTTACATCCAGTCGTCACTGGGTTTTCATGTAACAAAGTGTACATGTAAGTTTATGTCACACCACGCCAGAGGCGGAAACACGTAACGCGACCGTGAGTAAAGTAGTCAGAGACAAGATTACCACAAACATGTTTAATTAGGAAAGTTCATAGTTATTAGTGCCGATTGTAAAAGTTGTTGAAATAAGTTCAGAGTACATTCCCAGTTCATAAAATATCACAAAAGTAGAGGTTTATCATCCATTTCTCCATCATGGGAGATGGAAGTAAAACCACTAACAAAAGACCGACACTTATTATTTTGCGATCCTCGCCCGTCCATCCAAGCTTACTTCCATTCATTCACTCACCTGAAAGATATGTTTTAAAGAAAACGTCAATATATAAAATATTGGTGAGTTCACGGGTTTTAATTTAACAACAACGACACAACTCAACAACATAGTGCATGTAACAGAAATATTATAAGTATTGACCTTCGGGGTAGCTACTCCCCTTAGTCTATGGCATCACTTAGGCCCATAACCAAACCGAGACGAATCTTCTGCTACGTTGTTTGTGGAACAACAACTAATTCAACATATAATGCACCCCAAGGGAACTGACGCTATCAGTTCAGGGGTGGGCCTCGTCGGGCACCAATAGTACTATTCATCATATCCTACGGCTACATTACGTATTGTTCCTTTAACTCTCTCTCGGAACAATTGGTTACAGTTCACGACGGAGTTTGCCACCACATGGCTAACCGTTACCCAAGTACCCATATTACTTACTCATATTTCCGAGGCTACAGCACAATTTTATAACACATCTTTCCCCCGTATTGAAAACATTTAAAATGCAAAAGGAGCCGTGAAACTCACCTCGAATCCACGAAAGCCAATAACAGTAAATCCTGAAATAATAGGAATCCGAACTACTTGTGTCCTAAATCATAAAAGGACATTTTAATTTTCTAAATGTAACCTAGTATAGGCATTCGTCACGACCAATCATCTAACTAGCTTGTTAGCTCGTTTCGCGTTTGCTACGACCCTCCGACCCGTTGGCGATTTAGTTACAACTTTTGGAAAAATAATTACCATTATATTTATTCAAACATGTTGTTACCTATATATATGTATATAATGTAAGTTGTTCATTTTATCTATTTTTGTGAAAACACAAGCCTAGAATTACTATCACATACACACCTTCTAACACCTTCTAAATCACGCGCGCGCACACACACACTTCACAATATTGTTATACACACACTTCATATTATTAACTAAAACACTCACATGAACACTCCATAAGATGTACACATAATCCTTATTAAACAAACACACACTAGACTACCCCTGTGCACACACCTTGCTCCTCACGCAAGGATTTAAACATCCCTACCTTATGAACCTTGCACACTCCCACGTAGCACACTCACACCCACACCAAACCTACCGCACATCCGCGTAACACACACACACACATCCATGCATACGCGGTCTCCGGTTTGGATGATCGGTCGACTATACCGAATAAAGAAAAAAAAAGATAGTTTAGGAGACACTTACGATACACTACGAGGCGAATGGGATGGTCACGCGGTGGTGCTTGAACCGGGTATCCTTGCTCTCCAAGCGTCCCATGGCTCGCGACTTGGCGGTTTTTGATAACAAGTGTTGTAAATTTGTTGGGGGTGGTTTCTTTGAGTGGCCTTTGGCCCTTTATATAGGCGAGAGGGGAAGGAAAGGGTTGGGTTAGATTGAGTGTTTTGAGAGTGATGGTTTTGGAAGGGAACTCAAAGGAGGTGGTCAACTTGCATGGATTTTTGTTTGTGTTAAAATAAGATTTTCCATTTAAGTGAAAGGTCAAAACATTGCCATTCTCATGTTATTTCCTTTTCTCCATCCATGGTTCAATGGTCAAAGTGTTCCATCTTGGGCTTATAGTGGCCAATTACCAAGATGGTGATGGGTTTGGTCTTTTTATTCATGGGTGAGTGTGCATGCATGTTATCCTAATCCCAACATTTACACAAAAATATATCATGTAGGCATGGAGTTTCCTAGTGCTCTTGGTTGTTTATAGTAATGTGTCAATTCCATACACACATGGAATCTATATATGTATATTCATACGCATACATATATGGGTGTTAGGATTTGACAAGCTTTATTTAATTGAACCACATATAGGCGTGTCCGGTATGCGTTCGTCTCAAATAAATATGCATCAACGTATGCAAATACGTGTAAATATATTTGTATACTCACATAATGTTACATTTATAATTATTGAGCTAGTTTAATATATTTTTTTCTTAATAGCATTTATCACCAATGTTCGTAACCTACGAGTTAATCGCATGTGAAACAGTAACCACTAACGGTCATCAAATAAAAATTAATGGATCCTATGGGACTTTGTTATTCTCAATTGGCTAAATTAATCCAATTACTTTTATATTGCACATAAGATTAGTTAATTACATATATTAGATACGTATGGAATTAACTTATTTTTGCCAATTGTCACAGTTTATGACATCGTCAACTGGTGCGCGCACAGTGATCAATCTGCGGGCGTATGCGGAATGAGAGATCCAGTGGTATAGGCGTATTGCCTTGCTACGCATCTGAAATAATGAGAAAAAGAACAATCTTGAGATTTGTTCATCCTGGCGCAGGCATGATGGCAGATTAGGCGTCGTGCTTTGAAGCGCGTCTCGAAGTAGAAAATGTTGAAACTTTTCTGCCTGGCGCTGACAGGATGCCTGATTAGGCATAGGGCCTTGTAGCGCAACGGCAAGAAGAGACAATGCTGAAAATTTTCATCTTAGCGCTGACGGATGCTTGATGAAGCGTTGGGCCTTGTAGCGCATCTAAAAGATGAGAAAAAAGTAAATTTTTTGTCTGATTCTGCGTCTACTAAGTGTAGTTAATACGCATTGAATTTGTCGTTTTGAATTCTGTGTGAATTCAATGGCGGGAATGTTTGTTCGTGATAGGATGTGTCTGACGGTTCGTACATTGTCTGGAGAACGTGTCTGACACGTTCTATAGCTCATCAGTTGCTAGTCCGCAACGTGTCATACATCTGTGGTGTATGGACAGCTGGTGGTGATGAGTCTGAACGTGGGCGTACTCGTGTCGATCATCGGTGTCGTTTGACAGCTGTTGGTTGATGAGTTTGAACGTGGGCGTACACGTGTCGCTCATCGGTGTCATTTTGACAGCTGTTTGGTATTGAAACCGTCAGGCGAGTGGAGCACGCGCGGCGCGTGTGCCGAACATCACGTGGGCTCGC
This sequence comes from Ambrosia artemisiifolia, assembly GCA_032199755.1. Lineage (NCBI taxonomy): Eukaryota > Viridiplantae > Streptophyta > Magnoliopsida > Asterales > Asteraceae > Ambrosia > Ambrosia artemisiifolia. The sequence goes on along the minus strand of CM063516.1, from coordinate 27,990,786 downwards.
TGACGTGTCTAACGATGAGTGGACCAACGTTCTGTTTTTTCGCCTGTGATGATTACTCTTCCTGCCATCGCAATAAATGCGATGGGTATAAATAGGAGTTTCCACTTCTCTTTGAAACTTTACGTTTCCAAAACCTGTTCTTTCTCCGGTGATTCCTCTCAAATTCCGGTGAAAACCTTATACTTTTTCTTTAAAATTTCTTGTCTTCCTTTCCTTTTTAGACATGTCCTCCAAAGAAAAGAGACCGGAGATGGCGATTAAGGATGCACAAATTGGGTGGTCCAAAGATAAATTTAGGGCTCTTCTCCATAAGTACAATGTCCTCTGGGAGTAGGAACCAGAGTTGCCGGAGAAGGGCAAGACGCCGATAGATTGTTCTGATGACAAGGTGTGTCTGTACGAAGCCTTTTTTCTGAAGAGCCTGTTCAGGCTTCCTTGTTCGAAATTCCTTGTCGAAAGATCCAAGGCCATCACTGTGGTGGTGCCGAGGAGCTCGCTGAAGAGTCTTCGAGATAGGAAGAGATGCATTTTCTCTTTGAAGAACGAGGCGATACCTGCGGAGATGACGTGGTTAGAACTGCGTGCTGGGCAAAAGGTGCCGTCGTTTGAGGTGCTGAAAGACTTTCAGGAAGAGGAGTGGTTTAAGACACTGGTGGCGCATCCCACGCGTCTGGATGACCTGGAGAAGTGTGATGAGGGGATGTTGAGGTTACTCGGAGTTAGTCGGTTGGGGATCCGAGAAGGATACGACGTGCGTCCGTACGGGGACGGAGGTATGCAATTGGTGGAGGGTAAGTATTGCATCTCCTTTTTGTTGCTTTTATTTGTTTTTTGTTGTAAACTTACAGTATTGACGCTTTTTTGTCTTGCAGGTGAGCGTCTGTTCCAGTTTTTGCTGCCCGGGTTTCGCGCGCAGCTTTTGTTGCGGTCCCGGAGGGTGATGTGTCTGGTATGGAGAGGATGAAGGTTAATTTCCTGATTCCTGCGCAGAGTGAAGGTGTGTCTGAGAACCTTCTGCAAGTTGGTTTCCTTGTCAACCCGGAGCCGTTGTCTGCGCACACAGCTACCGGGGTTGACTATGTTTTTTTATCAGATGATGAATCTAGTGGATCATCATCAAGTCTAATCCCTCGTATGCGTCATACTGTAGGTGGTGGATCTAGTGCGTCAGCTACTGCGCCTCAAGCTGGAGGTTCTAGCAGCGCTAGTGGTGGTACAACCGGTCAAGGTAAGTGTTTTACTGTTTTGTTGTGAACTTTACTTCTTTTGTGTACCTTTTTTCGGAGTAGAAAATTGTTTGCTAGGCCAAAAGCACAAGTACTTTCAGTCTGTTCAGCAGGACGCTCATGAGCGTGTTTATGTTAAGGAGCCTACTGCAACGGGTATGGATCTTGCTCCTCCGCCTGTTCGTGAACCGTTTGGCAAGAAAGCCCTACGAAAGCTCAGCAGTAAGTATGAATGGCATACATATTATCTATTGAGTTCTTGGGCTTTTCTTATAGTTCTTGTTTCTTGTAGGTTCTGTTCCTGCTTCTATCAAGCAGGTGCAGGAAGAGAGAAAGAAGAAGCTTCAGTTGGAAGAGCGTTTGAAAGCTAAGTCTGGTCTTGTTGAAGGTCAGACTGCGCCTGATCCTGAGACTGCGCGAAAGGTTGAAGAGGAAAAGCGTGCCGCTCCGGCCACTATAAAGAGGAAGGAGGAGGAGGATGCCCGCACTAGGGAGGCTGCCATGCAAAGGCAAAAGGAGGAAGAGGACCAGCGCCAGGCTGAGTTACTCAAACACCATGCGGCCATGGTGGCCGCCAAGACTGAACAAGGTAAGTTTGCGACTGCTCCTGGTGGTGGTGGGTCGCAGACGGAGCCTTTGGTTGTGGATCTGGAGGGGGCGATGCCCTGGGTGATTCTCTTACAATGGGTGAAGGGGGTGGCTTCATTGGGCCACAAACCAAGAAGGTTGAAGGGGGTGGGGCGTCCTCGAGCGGCCCGACCTTTAAGTTAGATGCTCCAGTTTATGCGCCTGACTGGCGCTTAACCGAAAGCTGTCGCTTTGTTAGCCCTTTTGTGGCTGAGGAGTTTGTGAACTACGCGTTTCCCCCGGCGGAGCGCGCGCATCATCGCTCTCTGAACTGCAACACTCTTTTTACAGAGTTGTGTACTAACCGTACACAATCTCTAGGGAATTTGTATGCCCTTCGCCGCGGGGAGGATGAGTTTTTAGACGAGCAGGCGACAGTTGCAAATGAGGCTGATCATCTGGCTCGAGAGAAGGGAGTTTTTGAGACTGCCAAGCAGCGTCTAGTGGAGCAAATCCGGAAGCTGGAGTCGGATTTGCGTCAGAGGGATGTTGAGACGGCCAAGAAGCAGAAGGCTTGCGAGCAATCTTCTACGAATATAAACAGGGAGCTTGAGCGCCGCCGACTGGCGGTGCAGAAAGCTGAATCAGACTTGTCGGCGCAGGAGAAGATTGTTGCTGCCAAAAACAAGGAGTTGGAGGATTTATCTTCCAAGTATGCTGATGTTGCCGGTCAATTGAAAAAGAAGGATGATGATGTGGTGAGGGCGACCACACACGTTTCGGAGTTGGAGGGGCAGGTTGATGCCCTTCTGAAAGAGAAGGAAGCTTAGCTGCTGGAGAAGACACTGATGCTTGACGCGCAGAAATCTTATTGTGAGAAGGCGCTATGGATGATGTCTGATGGGATAGCCGACGTAAGTTCCTGTCTTTCTTTTTTACTTGCTTTGGATGAATTTGCTTTTTCTTATAGAAGTTGTAACTTTGTTGCAGGTCTTCGATCGTTGTTGGAATGAGCCGAAGATGGGCGAGCAGGTGGTGGAGGTGGTGGACGCTGCACGCACTACAGGTTTGAAAAGTGGTTGGTTGGAAGGGTATTTGGTCGCCAAGGATGGGGCTACTATTGAGTCGCAACCCTTCCAGGATATGAATACTGAGGCGGCGCTGTTGGATGAGCTTGAGAAGCTTGAAAAGATGGAGTTCCTTGTACTCCAAACTGTTAAAAGGTGTTTGTCAGATCCTAATTCCATTGCACGTTTTAGGCATTGGGTCCAGGAGTCTGAGCGTGCCGGGCGCGAACGCGCAGAGAAGGAGGCGGCTGCCAAAGCTGCTGAAGCTGCTGCCAAAGCTAGTGGGCTAGGTAGTTCGGGGACGGCTCATGAGCCTCCTCAGTAGGTTGATGCTTGTAATCACAAAACTTTTGTGTATGTAAATATGTCTTCTTCTATGAATGAAATACGAACCTTTTTGTGTTGTTCATGCTTGTATTTGAAGGATTGTAGAATAGATCAGTTTCGTGAGTTTAGAAGAAAACATGGTGTCTAATATATGAAGAGTAAATTAGCTTCATAAGTTAGAAGGAAAGTTGGCGTCCGTTATGAAGAGTAAATTAACTTCATAGGTTAGGACTGAAAGTTAGCATTTTAATTTATGAAGAGTAAATTAACTTCATAAGTTAGAACTAAAGTAAAAGTTGCGCGGTTGTACACAAAATGTAGGGTATTGATATATATTCCAAGACTGAGATACTTATAAGTAACATGGGCGCAACTGCACTACATTCCATGATTTCGGTATAGGTGTTCCGTCTAACTTTTCTAGTGCGTATGCTCCTTTTCCTAAGACTTGTTGAACTTTGTAGGGGCCTTCCCAGTTGGGCGCTAGTTTCCCTGGACGCTCTGAGTAGAAAGCATTGTTATCTCTTAGGACGTAGTCCCCAATGTCAAATGCACATCTTTTGACTTTGGAGTTATAGTAGCGCTCGAGCTGGTTTTTGTAATTTGCCTCGCGTATGGCCACTATTTCACGTCTTTCGTCCAGTAAGTCTAGATTTAGGCGCAGTTCTCTGTCATTGTCTGTTTGTGCTACGCTGAGGACCCGTGGAGACGGGAAGTTTATTTCTGCGGGGATTACAGCTTCGGAGCCGTAAGTTTGGCTAAACGGAGTTTCACCCGTGCTTGTTTTTGTGAGGGTGCGATGCGCCCACAAGACGTGCGGCACTTTATCGACCCAACCTGTTCGCTTTTAGCCCAAGCGTGTCTTTTTACCTTCAACCAGTGATCTGTTGATGCGTTCTACCTGTCCATTTCCTTGAGGGTGGGCTACGGATGTGAAGATCTGGTTGACGCCCATTTGTGTTAACCATGCCTGGATTTTTTTATCTGCGAACTGTGTTCCATTGTCGGTGACGATTTCCATCGGCAACCCGAATCGGCAGATGATGAATTACCAGATGAATTTTTTGACCTGTTCGGCGCTGATTGTCGCTAAAGGCTTGGCTTTGACCCATTTTGAGAAATAGTCGACGACAACTATTAGATATTGTATCTTTCCTGGGGCCATTGGGAATGGGCCGACCAGGTCGATGGCCCATTTTTGAAATGGCCAAGCTGCGGTGACTGGAACCAAGTCATTCTTTGGGCGCAATGTATTTGGCGCGTGTTGCTGACAGTTGAAGCAGGTGCGTAGAATTTTCACGGCGTCCTGATGCATTCCTGGCCAGTAATATCCAGCATTGATGTTTTTGGTGACGACCATTCTTGGTCCTGCGTGGATGCCGCATATGCCTTCGTGGATTTCTTTGACAAGGAATGAGGCGTTTGCGGAATCAACGCATCTTAAGAGGGGACCGAGGTAGGAGCATCGGTATAGGACATCATTCATGAGTTGATAGTGTTCTGATTTGTACTGGATCTTTCTAGCTTCCGCTTTTTCGGGAGGTAGGGTGCCCGTCGCTAGATACACTTGAATGGGGGTCATCTATGACCTGGCCCCTATTTGTGTTACGTTGACCTGTCGAATAAGTACTGATGGTTGATCTAAGGTTTCGATACGTGCCTCTTTGGCCATGTGCGGCCAGGTTGTGGATGCCATTTTGCTGAGGGCATCCGCTTCTTTGTTTCCGCTTCAGTTGAAGTGGGTGACCGTGCAAGTTGTGAATTTTTTTATTAGGAGCTTAGCCTGATCGACATATTATGCCATAATTGGGTCTTTGGCGTCGTAGATGCCATTGATGTGTCCCGCTATGAGCATTGAGTCTGTGTGGGCCTTAAGGTGTCTTGCGCCCATCTTGTCTGCCAGGCGCAATCCTGCTAGGAAAGCTTCGTACTCTGCCTGATTGTTTGTACTTGGAAATTCAAGGCGCACAACATATGTGAATTCTGTGTTATCAGGGCTGACGAGCCTGAGGCCTGCTCCTGCGCCTTGATCATTTGAGGCTCCGTCAGTGAACAATGACCATGTGACGCGTGAATCTGGGATGGGTTTTGGGTCTTGTTCGTTTTGACATTCTTCGATGCTTTCTGTGGGAATTTCTGCGATAAAATCCGCGAGAACCTGTCCCTTGATTGTTAGTCTTGGCTTGTAGATAATGGTGTGTGCGCCTAGTTCGATTGCCCATTTTGCTAGGCCCCCAGATAACTCTGGTTTTGAGAGCACGGTGTTTATTCGGTAGTCTGTTAAGATGTGGATTGGGTGCCCTTGAAAGTATCGCCTGAGGCGCCTGGATAAGTGTACTAATGCTAAGACCAGTTTTCCATTGTGGACTATCTGGTCTCTCCGTCTGCCAGTGTGCGACTAATGTAGTAGATTGGTGTTTGAACTTTGTTGCGCTCGACCAGTAGCACTGCGCCTATCGCTTTTTCAGAAGCGGATAGGTATAGTGTTAGCGGTTCTTCTGGTAAAGCGCTGTAAGAGTTGGTAAGTAGGTCAAACATTGTTTCATTTCACGGAAAGCCACTTCCGCCTCTGGTGTCCAGCGGAACTGTGTCTTTTTTAATACATTGCGCAGCGTATGAACAAAAGGAAAAGACTTTGATGCATAGTTTGATAGGAAGTGGTTGAGAGCGACAAGGCGGCCCATTAATGTTTGCACGTCTTTGATGGAGCTGGGTGATGGCATGCGCTGGATGGCTTGAACCTTTTCTGGATTTGGTTTGAAGTCGCTGTTGGTGACGATGATGCCCAGAAATTTGCCTTATTCGGCCCCGAAGGAACACTTGCCTAGGTTAAGTTTCATTTGATTTTGCGCAGTTGTTCAAAGGTGCGCTCTATGTACAGGAGCATTGTGTCTTCTTGTCGGCTTTTTATTATCAGGTCGTCGACGTATACTTCTAGATTGACACCGATTTGGTTTATGAAGGCTTGATCCATTAGGCGTTGATAGGTTGCACCTGCATTCTTTAGGCCAAAGGGCATTTTGGTGTAGCAGTATACCCCTTTGTCGGTTCGGAAGGCGGTTCTGTCTTCGTCTTCGTATGCCATTTGTATTTTGTGGTATCCTCGATAAGCATCGAGGAAACATTTGAATTTGAATGGCGCTAGAGAGTCTACGTTGAGATCGATTTCTGGCAGTAGGTAGTGGTCCTTCGGACATGCTTTGTTTAGATCCTTGTAATCGACGCACATGCGCCAGGATCCATTCTTTTTGAGGACCATGATGGGATTGGCCACCCATGTTTGGTGGTTGCATCGTCTGATGATGCCGGCCTCGAGTAAGTCGCCGACCTGCTCGTTCATGGCCTTGACTCTGTCCGGTCCTAGCGGACGCTTTTTCTGTGCGACTGGTCTAGCATCTTTGTAGGTGTTGAGGCGATGTTCTGCTACATCCCTTGGTACACCGATCATGTCTGATGACTGCCAGGCAAATATATCTTTGTTTGCTACTAGCAATTGCTTCAAGTGTATGCGCACTTGGGGGGATAGAGTTGATCCCAAAGTGATTGTTTGCTCGGGGAAGGATGGGTTGAGGACCCATTTTTCATTTTCAGTGGTGGCTGCTTTAGACGGTGGCGTCTGTGCCGTCGGTTCTGTTGTAGAGAGGCTTTCCTGGTTGCCTCGGATGTACGCGATCCCCGTTGATATTGGAAAACCAATGGTTTATGGGGGCTCGACACGTTGCTGTTAAAGTTGGAGAGGCCTTGTCGGCCTAACAAGATTTCGTATGATGAGGTGGTTGGGATAACATGAAATGTGCATGTCTCCGAGCGCGAATGAATCCCGTCATCAAGGGTGACTGTAAAGTCAAACTTGTCGAGGGGATGAATTACCTCGTTGAAAAAACCAGCGATTGGTGTGTCTGGCTGAAGACGCGCTTTGTCCTCCTCATCCAGCTGTTCAAAACATTCCTGGTACATGATATCGAAGCTTCTCTCGTTATCGCACATCATTTTGTATGTGCGATAGTGGCCGAACAGGGCTGTGATGACGAGCGGTGTTGTTGACTTTGCGCCTCCCGGTACTGTTGGGAGGAAGAATTGGGCTTCTCTCCAGTTATTGTTGTTCTCAGCGTCTACCTGTCGTGACGTGGTGGCGACGCTGGCTGGTTGGAGTTTGCGCTTGTTGCGGTGTGTCATATGACACTGTCTTTAGTAGGCGCCTCGGACATGATGTGTTCTGATGTCCTTATTTGGCTTTGGTGGTTCTGCAGTTCTGCGTGCGCCAACGCGTACATTTTTGACGAGGTTGGTCAGTTTGCCGGAACGGAGGGCAGCCTCTATCTCCATTTTGAGGCTATAGCAGTTGTTGGTGTCGTGACCCACGCCTTTGTGGAAGTCACAAAATCGGGTGTTATCGACATTTTTGCGGTTATTTCCCATGGGTTTTGGGAGTTTAAACGCAATTTCTCCGGTTGACAAAACTTGAGCTAGTACTTGAGATGGTGTTTTGGTCAGGGGTGTCCAGTCTTGGTTTCTTCGGCACTGTTGCGCTGGTTGCACGTTTGTTTGTTGCCGATAATGTTTCTGGCGTCGCCAGAGGTTCAGTATCATCCATTCGTCGGTGGTACCGGAGTTGCGGCTCTAGACGGAGGGCCAGTTGTTGTTGCGATTGCGATTATTGTTTGAGCTCCCACGCTGGTTCTGATTTTTCGTTTTTTGGTTTCCGGCGTAGAGCTTTGAAATTCTGACGACCTCTTCCCAAGACTATGGGATACCATCTTTACCCTGAAGGGTGTTTTGTAAGTTGTCTTCGTTGACATTTGCTGGAAGGAGGTTCGAGTCGCCTCGTCCCCGGTTCCTAGTTGGAGTGCTTCTTTGTTGGACCGCACGAGGAAGTCTTCGAGCGGTTCGGTGGCTTTGCGCTTGCAGAGATGGATATGACTTTTGTCGCGTTTGTGGCGACGTTGTTGACTGAAATGAAGTGAAAATTTATCGATCAGCTGTTCATAGCTGTCGATGCTTCCGATGGGGAGGTTGTCGAACCATACCCTGGCTGCTCCTGAGAGTGTCTGGGCAAACATGTGGCACCAGACAGGTAAGGTCCATCCGATGACGGCTCCGGCTTGGTTAAAGATGCTGAGGTGGTCGTCGGGGTCGGTGAGGCCATCATATAACTTGACGTTGGCAGTAGGCGCTGCCTGGGTGGTATGGGTGCTTGAGAGATACGTCTTGTGAATTTTGATTTACCTGCGAACGCCGTTGGCCTGTATGGGAGCGACAGGTCGGTTGTTGCGTCGTTATTAAAATGGTTGAGACGTTCTCTGTGATAATATGGGGTGCGACTGTAGTCCCTTGAGGCGTCGTCCTCCGAGGAACTTTCGTCTTAGTCGTCGTTGTCAAACCGGTTGTACTCTGAATGGGCCTGGTCTACAGTGGGTTTCCCCTGACCTCCCCCATGACGGGTAGCAATCGGGTTTTTTTGACACTTTTAGATGTTGACGCCATGATGGCTTTTCCTGTTATGCGTCGACGTTCAAGTTGGGCGTCTAGCGGTTTCTTTAGTCGTTCATACCAGTCGTTGTTGATTTTGTCGATCTCCTCCTGGGTGGGAGGTGGTGTATCGGCGGTATCAAAATCGATTGCATGGGGGCTGATGACAGTGTTGTTTTGGTCATCCCCGTCATGGCCCTGTGGTGAGTTTGGCTGATTGGTTATGTCTTCGACGGCTCCTGAAGGGGAGTGGATTTTTGGGGCTGGTGTAATCATTTCAATGTAAATGAACTGGCTAGTTAAAGCTTTTGTTTAGAGTATTTGTGGTAAGGCCACGGATGGCGCCAATGAAGAAACACGGATCCTAGATTGCCAGGTTATAAAATGTGATAGGTCTAAGGACAAGACCAAGGATGTTTAGAGACAACAAGTTAGAAGAGCCGAGCCTCTAAATGTTAGCAAATAAACAAAGGTTGGAAAAGTACGATGTGATCCTAGTTTTTTCTGTGAAAGTGTTCGTAGATATCGGATGCCAATAAAAGAAGAAATGACTCATTTTATAGTACCTCGACACACGACTTTCTCAACCCGTCCTCTACCCTTGTTGGGGCCCGGCCCAGGTAGAGGTGTCTCTAGGCTTCCGGCCCAAGTCCTCAGGCCTAATGGTGCAAGTGGGTTTTGATAAAAAAAGAGAGGAAAAGGGGGATGTTACCATCCTGACGTAAATACACGTGGCGTCCGTCGATTAGACGCTGGTGGGCGGCGGACACGTGGCGTCTGCCTATTGGCTGCTACAGGGCGGTGGGTAATCATCCTCTTTCTAGAAGAACCTGAGACAAGTGGGAGGGTTGCAAAAGTTATCAAAGAGATATCTTGGTCAGGAAGCTGCCACGTCATCGTCCTTTTTGTTTGTTAGGTGGAGCGCAACCACTGATTGGCTGAGAACTCTGACGAGCAGTCTGCAGTGTCAAGAATAGTTGCCTGGGGCAGGAGTCTGTGTCTCGAGGCTGCCCTAGAAGGCATCTTTTAATCGTGCTGATGAAGCTTTGTCTATCTTGTTGAAGTAGCTTCATAGTATGTTTGCCCCGCTGACGTAAAACGGGCGGTATATAATGGACGCCAGTCTCTCCGCTGACGTGGAACGGGCGGGTTAGTCTAGGTCATTATACGTTGTGCGCTAGCTATTCCACTGACATAAAACGTGCGGGTGAGTCAGCGTCCTATTTCTGATGGGCGATAACTCTACGGGCGGGTATATGTTTAGCTAGGCGCAGCTTGTGAGTTTGTGATATGGTATTTGGTGATATTTTGGTACCATATCCCTTCAGTTATAAAAAAATTCGATCAGAAACCGGCGACAACTTACTAAATTTTTTCCGGTTCCATATACTAACCAAGCCTCCCGACTTCCCTTTAGACCCAACCACTTCAAAACCAAAATCCTTATTGCCCCAAATATTAGAGAAACCAAAAACTTTACTGTCACTTAACATGCTTTCTTGTATAGCCAAAAAATCAACCGTATAATTTCGAACCATCCCCTTTACCCAAGACACTTTATCCACATTACCAATCCCTCTAGCATTTATAGATAAGTAATTCATTTAAAACCCGATTGTAAACCTGCACCTTTAACCATATCGGAGACCAACTGATCGAACCCATCCAATTGAGCTCCCATTTTCTGCGAAAAAACATTAGTCTCCTCAACCTCCATATTTAGCCTTCTATCCCTATCACAAGCCGTTTCGTCATCTGACCGAACAAGAAGATCCTCCTCCTGATCCGACCCAATGCCAATTCCACCGTTATCCTTGTCGCCAGCATCTATCGCCCCTCCACCACTCTCCAAATCCTCTGTCATCAACTCCTGAAAAGAATTACCCAAGGGACAGTAAACGGGCCTCCTGATTTAACCACATTATTATACATGGCCTGAATAATAGGGTCCAAACCAAAGATATCCTCTTCCACTTTCTTGGGTTCTTTCATGGGCCTATCGTTACTACTCTTGTATTCTCCACTTTTGGGCTGGCCCATAATATTTTTCAAAAAATCCTTTATCATTATCCCTATTAAAAGACACAATATTATCATCCCTTAAAAACCTCCCATCTATACCAGTTTCCTTTTTGCCTTTATCATGAAACTTTGGAAACAATTCATCATTAATTGGGGTCATAAACACCTTCCCTGAAAATTCCTCCTCAGCCGAAACTTTCTCCTCTGCATTGACTGGACTCGCTGACCTGGGCATGTTCCACGGCGCGAAGTCTCTTCTCATCTAATAGCTCTCATTTCGGGGGAGAACCCTCCGGCACACCACTTGAAGAACTCTGGCCACCATCTTCGATGTACTCACCCAACCATTCAAAAGAATCCTCCTCTACCTAGACCTTGAACATCTTCCCCCTCCACTTAATAAAAATCTGCTCATGGATATGATTGCCGGAACCAACCAAAACTACAACATAGTGAAAAGAAACATCCAGGTCCGGTCTCTCCACCTGAGAAGATTTAACCACCTTTTCGAAGAAGCTACCCACCTCATTATGAACCCGGTTATCCATTAGGCTTTGGGTAGACCATACACTCTCAACCATGCAAGCCACTCAAACGTAATAGTCTGACCCTCCTAAATAGAAACAAAACCGAACTGTTAAGGACGACCAAGAAGTTCATCTCTGGCCATCACTGCATGCTCGTTACTTATAAAGATTAACAAACACATAAAACCTCCCAAGCACCGAATCTGTCCCTCAGCCAAACCCATCTCCTTCAAGATAATCCTAATATTCTTCAGAACCGACAGGGAAGAGACACCCACAACAATAGCCCTACCATGATATTCTTCAAAGGCCATAATATTATCATCAACTTTGATCGTCCTTCCGACGGCAGCCCCTGTAAAAGCCTCATTAAACGACATGTTATTACCCCCTCCATTGCTCTTAACATTAAACTTAACACTTGTCCCCTTATCTCTAATTCGACTAACCCCTATGTGTTCCTTGAATTTCGGACGATCATTCACCTCTCCATCTTCTAAAATGAATCTGGCCACGTTAAAGGATAGCCGAAACTCCCCCATACGAATAGTCGATAACATCGTCTCCGTCTCCCCCGACCCTTCACATGAACAAAAGATACGAAACCAAATCTCTTACCTTGCTTATCCCATTTTTTGCAATGTTAATATCGAAAATAGTACCATGCCCACAAAGAACTACAACCAAATCCGAACCACTACAACGATCTGGTCCAACATGTAACACCCCGACCATTGGCGGAAACATCGAGGTGTCACGTAGTGACGATTGTTCAATAGCTCATGGACTAAAAGTGTAAATTTGAATACATTGAATATATAGTTTATTACATTGAAAAGAAATTCAAGTTACAAAGATTCTAAAACGACAAGTCTAACTAAAGTACAATAAAGTCGAAACTTAAATATAAATCCAAAAGCTTTAAGGAAACGTCTCAAAATAACCTGAAACATGTACAAAATAATTTTGTCAACACATATAATGTATTGGTGAGCATACCATGTTTTAGTTCAAGAATCGTTTGTAATAATTGTGCCATGCTGTTTGCTAATATGTAATTAGTAGAATAAAAGCATCAAAATCAACCCTAAAAGTTTCAAGTATCAAGTATCACCCCAAAAGAATCAAGTTTCACATAACAATGACCAAGGCTCAAATGAAACCATAATCACACAAGGGATGTAAATCGTAGTACTACTCATTGTTATGCTCGGCCCATTGGTTAATGATTTTGATTACGTTTCAATACACACAAAACACATAAGCATCACATAAGGCACATTACGTTTCAAAGTCTACATAGTTTAATAATAATAATGGTACATGAATCACCCCAAAATAGTAAAACATGAAAAAGGGGAAAGATATACTCACAGTTTTGCTAAGCGCGATAAATCCAAATAAAACTCGTCACAAGATAAACTTGGGAATTCCGAAGAATTCAACCTATAATGTGTAAGAATACTAATAAGGAAATATCTAAGAGTCTAAAGTATCTAGGGTTCTAAGGCGTTAGGGTTTGCTAGTCGTATGTAGGGAAGATGGAGTTTTATTATATCTTGAATTTAATAAAAATGTTAAATAAAGTATATCATGATTTAAGTTTTAATACGTGACGAATAAATTATAATACTATGTTTCCACTTATAGGAATATTTTCTATTTTATAGAAAAATATCCATAAATTATAGTTTAATAATTTACATTTAACGAAATAATTAATAATATCTAATTAAATGTAAATAACCTATAAATACAAGATATGATTCAAAAATGATATTTTTATGAAAAATAATTATTTTCTGATGTATAACGGTGAAAATAATTTTTCCATAATTTTTCTCAATTTGTTTGTATTTAAAATGAATTTAATGAGTTTAAATCATGTTTAAATGATTAAAAATAGGAATAGGAAATTTAATAAAAATAAATGTTTTCTGAACCAATAATTTTTATTTACGTTCATGATCCTTAAAAATAATTTTCCCAAAAATTTGGGATTGAAATCATTAAAAATGAATATTTAATCAATTATTTATGATTAAAACTAGTTAAATTAATAAAAATATGAAAATAATTTATTTTCCAGAAAATTTTTATGTGATAATTTTATTTATGGTGTCAAGATGTTACTCCTAAATTTTTATAATTTTTGGAGTAAAAATGAATTTTCTATCAATATTTAAAGAATATTGTATTTATATAAATAATATAAATAACAAAACAGGAAAATAAAAAAAATGGAACAACCCGTGGTCTAAGGGACTCGAACCCGGGTCCCTGAACAGCACAACACACACACCTACCACTAGGCCATGCCCAACAATTGTTGATTTACTTGAAATAGGAAAACTTATAAATAATAATACCTATTCATCTTCTTCCCCAAACAACTCTAGCCAAAACCCTAACCCTAGCCAAATCCAATTAACCCGATTCAGACAACATACACGGTTAAAAATAAGGGGCTTTTGATCGGACATGATAAATAAACAAAATGGCATCAAACATAATCGACTTACATTAAGTTTTCGGACCAAAAACAAAGAAAAGAGGCCGATGCTTATGAGGGCCGATTACACAGAGCTCTGACGCGATTAAGCTTCATTTTTAGTGGGTTTAGATCAGAAATCGAAGCAGAAAAGCATTGACAAGGTTAATTTATAATTATGTTGGTTAAACGAACGGGTCTTGAGTGGTTGTAATGGTGCGACGGTTACACCATGAATTCGAGATTAAAACACGATTTAAAACAGATTAAATGCACGATAAAGACTAGGAATCGATTTAGAATTGATGGAGAAACGCTTGGTAAGCATTAAAACGAGTTAAAGCGGTTATGAGAAATCAATTGGGTTGGCCGGAACCTATGGCCGGAAAAACGACCGGAAGAAGGAGAGGAGGGAGACTTATTTTAAAAGTTTCAGAAATGACATGAATGACCCCTGTGGTTTTAGTTTGCTATATTATGTATAAAACTTATTATTTTCCTTAATAAAACTTACCCAAACTTATAAATTTTAATTCTTTAAACAAGGATAATATAATCATTTAAATAGAACGAAGTTTACAATTGCCAAAATGTATTGCGTTTAAATATTGTTTCTATATACGTGTTTCGTTAAAATGTAGGTATTTCCAAGTAATATATATATATAATGATCGATGAAACTCAACTTTTATTAAAATTGAAAAAATGATAGAGTGTGTAAGGACTGTAAATGGCAATTTGATGAAAAATGAAGGTGACGGTTATCACAGTCTCCCCTACTTTAGAAAATTTCGACCCGAAATTCCTTTCAAGTGGGGGTTTCTAAGAAACAAAAGATGTATATATATAAAAAAATGGAAGTAGGTTTTAAGGAATGCATCAATTATGATTTGACAAAGTTTAAAATAGTGGTTTAATACCCAAAGTAAAAGTTTCAAAATCTTTGACAGTTGACCCGAGGTTAAGAAGTTGAGAGTTTAAATGAGAAAGGTTTGGGAATGTGTAACTGGTGAGGGCAGAGACACTGATGAAGGTAGTCTCCCCTACTATAGAAAGGTTTCTGACTGTACGTTGTTAGAGTATGCAACAAGAATCCAAATAACTGAGAGTGTAAGAGTACACAAGGTTCGTGTTTTCTGCGTGAGTGGTCAAGAGAAAGATTCTAGGAAGACGAATTGAAGCTCGGGTTAAAAAATTTCTTATCGAAAATGCTAGCGATTAATCAACGATCTAATGAAGAGGTGTTAGGATCTGAGTTTTGGTTTGTTTTGATTTGTTTGATTAAGTATGAATAAATGAACGAAGTATAAATGGAAAGTGTAGCGGAATAAACTATAAATCAAAACATGGAGAATAATTGTTTTTAACCGAAAGCTTTCATTAATTGAAAGATTACAATTGTACAACTAAAACTCCCCCTCAGCCTGATCACTCAGAGAATGTTTGTCTGAAAGAGAATGACGAGTGATGAATAGAACAGTACAAGTACTGTTCTATTTATAGACAGACTCAAAACTCTGATGATCAGTTGCTGACGTCACCTAGATAGTGACCTCTAACTGACTAACAAACTCTAACATCTGCTAAGCTATAACTACTGTTACATTGAAACTACTGATAATACAAAAACTCTGTAAGCTAAACTCTGATGTCTTCTATCATCTGTTGAACCAAAGTGCTGTTGGTTCAACAGACCTTTGTTCTTCAGTTCTTTGATCAGCAGTTGTTCTTCATCAGACTTTTAACCTTCAGACCTTGTTCATCAGACCTTTCATCAACAGCAGTTATCTCTAACAGTTGATTCAAGCAGCAGCAGTAGTTAGGGATCAACAGACCTTTGGAGGAAGCTTTATTGTAACAACTGTTTTATTCAAGGATCAACACTTAGTATATTTTGGCTTTTAATCATCTGTTCTTCTCCAGGTCAGCAGACCCAACAATCTCCCCCTAGAACAGATGATGCCAAAACTCTGCTTTATTCTTGATCTTTATTTCTCATCAGACTTTCTCTTATTTGCCCTTTAAGTTGTAATTCAAAGCTTAGAGAGAAGAGGTCTTCAGCATCTCTTTCCAGTGTGAAATTCAGAAGGGTCTGGAGATCTTCAGCACTTAGGCCAGGTGCATCATCCATACTTAACTTCTGAACACTACTATCTGATCTGAGCAATGTCAATTCATGGGTCTCTTTGTCAGACTTCCATTTTAGAATTTTAGAATCAGAGGAGTGACTGGGATGCATCTTTATTTTTGATGAGTTAGGTGATGGAGGCCTGCCAATGAGTTCTCTGAACTTCTCTGTGACAGGGTCAGAGAAGTATCTGATTTGGTTTAAGAGACCCTCTTTTACATAAGTTTCAGTAAACTTTCTTGTATCCTCTTCTGACATTTCCTTCTGCTTCTTGAATTGTCTTCTAGCAGCAATGGAAAGATCAGAGGTTTCCAGCAAACTGTCTAGTGTAAAGGCCTGTAGAGGTTTCTTAGGTGCATCATCATAGATTGGTTTTCTTGGTAAGTTAGGGTTGGTCTTTCTTTCTTGTTCCAATTTCTTATATGTTTCTATCAATCTGATCTCTGACCATCTAGCAACAGATTTCATCTCTCCATACTTGGCAGCTACAAGCTCTTGTCTCATTCTTTTGAACTTCAAGGCTCTAGCTTGATCTCTCCCTTTACTGAAATCAGGGGCAGAGGCCTTTGTAGGAGGATTCTTGGCCATGCTCTCAATTCTTATGAGTTCTTCCCTGAGAGCATGTGTGGTCCAGCCTGTGAATTGATTTTTGGTTGCTTTGTAAGGCTTGGTGGCCAAGATCTGTTCTAGCAATGAATCCCTAACCTCCATTTCCAAATCTCTGCTGAGAGGAATGGAAGACATGGAATTGCTCAGGGTCTTAGCAAAGTCTTCAATCCTTCGAACTTTGCTAAGCTCTGCTGAATGGATGCCCTGAGCAGTCCTGTCATCCTTCCCTTTACATTTCTCTTTGATGACAGCATCAGCCTGTTCACTCTTGAATTTAAGATAAGTGTCAATGTTGAGTGGAACAGGGAAGCCTTTAAGAGATGGGAAGGTTCTGTCTGATGGCTGATCAGTATTATAGAAGGATTGAAGTTCCCCCTTGATTAAATCCAACTCAAGGGGATACTTCTCAGCCAATGGTGTAATGGTTGGTGGTGGTCTATGGGATCTGAATTGGAATGTGTTAGGTGAGAAAGATGAAAGTGGAATGGCATTGACTGGTGTGGATTGTGTGATTGGGGTGTTAGGTGGTGTGGTGTGAATGTTTTCATCTTGTATAACAAAGGTGGATTTCCTTTTTCTGCTATACAAGATATTTGGTGATGGTGAAGAGGTGGCAGTGGTTTGTTTAACATCTGTTGGTCCTTTTGTAGAACCAGCAGTTGTTTGGGTTTTTGGTTGTGTTGTGGTAGGTTTGGTTGTTGTTTGAGTTGTGGCTGGTTTTGTGATTGGTTTAGTGGTTGATGGTGTGGTGATTGGTTTGGTTACTGGTTTGGTTTGAACAGATGTTTTGGTAGCAGTTGTTTTGGTTTCAGTGGTTTGGGTAGCAGAGGTTGTGGTGGCAGTGGTTTTGGGAGCAGTGGTTGTGGTAACAGGTGTTTCAGCAGCAGAGGTTTCAGCAGATAGCTTGGAAGGTGGTTTCCTTGTATGTTTGGCTGGCATTTTCTTTCTCTTGGAGGTATTCACATCTTCCACTTCTTGTTGTTGTTCCTTTTTAAGCTGCACCAACAACTCTGCTTTAGCTTCCAAAGTGTCAGCCCTTTTCATTTTATCTTGAGCAGCTTTATCAGCCTTTTCATTGGCTGAAGTATCAACTTCTTTTGCCTTGGTTGTTTGAGCTGGTTCAGTAACAGGGGTTTGAACACTTGGTTGCTGTGGTTGTGGAGCTGATTTTGGTGACTCTGGTTTGTCAGCAGCTGGCTTACCCTTTTGAGAGGGTGGTGCACCAAATGGATTCAACTTTGGTAGCCTATCTCTGCCACTCTCCCCCTTTTTGGCATCATCAGCTGTGAATTCATTGTCGTTTTCATCTCTGAGAATGGTGGTAGGGGCAGAGCCAGTAGTCTTTAGCAGATGTTCCTTGATCACCTTGATGTCAGCCTTTGTGTCATTGAACCTGGCATCCACCATGTTTCTGATCAAGGTCATGTATGTTTCTTGTGTCTGATCAGCCAATTTTCTGTGAGCTATGATGATAGGTGAAACTGATTTCCATAGCTCATTGGCAATGTCAGAGGTGGAAGGTTGACTCTTTGTAAAGTTGCCCAAAGTTTCCAATATTGACTTGACATCAGTTTTGATGTCAGCAACAGAGGATTCAAGGTTTTGAACTTTAACCGTCAATTCATGGAGTTTTGATTCATCACCTAAGTTAATAGGATCATCTGAGTCCCTACCAGAGGTAGTTTTAGCTGGTTCAGTTCTAGGAGGTGAGTCCATAGAATGAGAACCTGCTGCCCCTTTTTCTTGGTACTGGGGACTTCCAACTGATTTTGGGGACACAATGGTGGCCTCATCAGTTGTTGCCTTCAAGGAAGTCTTATCTATGGAACCACTGTCCTGTTGTGAGACAATGGTCTCAACAGCAGTAGTGGCTGCTTCTCTTGAAACCTCACCAGAAGTGACATTGACATCTGGGAGTATAACCTCCTCTTCTGTTTGTGGGATAGCTAATTGACTTTTCTCAGCCCCAGTCACTTGTGGAGGTATACTCTCTGTGACTGGTGAAGGAGAGGAACTGGGGTTGTCCTGAGTTTTGTCAATAGCTTCAAACAGGGGTTGCATGGTTTGTGGGACATGTTGTGGTGATGTGGGTGGAGTAAGAAGCTAATTAGCCCTGGGAGATGGACTTGTAAACATATGGTCAAGTGACTCATATGCCTCAGTATGAGGTTCCCTTTGGCTTACAACAAGATCCTTTTGTGAGGATTCTTGAGGAGTTTGCTTAGGTTGAGATATTTCCAACTGTTGTGAGGAAGTAACAACAGTGGTTTCATGTTGCTTTGGTGGAGCAACAGGGTTAGCTTCTGGTATCTCATCTTCCAGAAGTCCCTTTTTGGGTTGAGAGGTGGTTTTTGATGATGGACGTTTTCTTTTGGTGGCTGGTGTGGGTTTCACAGCACTGGATGAAGTGCCATGATCACCAGGAGCAGTGGGCTCACCAACAAAGGTTTCAACAACAGTTGTTGTCTTTGTCCTCTTTGGTTGTGTTTTGGAAACTTTTGTCACTTTTGACACCTTTTCTTGGGTTGAAGAACCCAGCATTCTAGTGAAAGTTTCATCTGTTAAACTTTTCATTTTAAAAGACTCTCCCTTTTGAAAATCATTTTCTGGTAAAATCTTTTGTAGAATTACACTTAGGATTCTAGGGTAGAGTAGAAAAGCATTATTTGAGCCAGATTTTATTGCTTTCACATTTGAGACCAAGTCTAAAAACAATCCCTGAGACAGATTGAAGTCAGAATCTGACAACATTGCATATCCCAAGTATTGAATTCTCAATGGGATTTCATTGAAAGATGTAGTCTTGGCTGAGGCACAAAGAAGAAGGGTATGGAAGAAGAACTTCATGACTGGAGGAAAAAACATTTTATATAAGGTTGATCCAGTCATCTGTGCATCATACCCCCTTTCCTGGAACTCAGTGTGAAGCTCTGTTTTAGGAAAAGATTCCATACCTGACAAGTCATTCAATGAGAAGGTAGTGGATATGATTTCAGGGGTTATGGCGATACTGGTGGCTCCAATTTTTGAAATTATGGAAGTGGGCTTTTTGTCTTGATACAAGACTTCAGCACTTGCCCAGAATTCTTGGAGTGTTTCCAGGTAAATGGGAGCATCAGCAATGAGGATATTTTTGTATTTTGAATTGTTTATTATGTCGATTGTGGAATGAAATGGAGTGTTATCTTCGGTTTTAACCAAATATGGAAGGAAATTATGGGTGGCTTTTGTTTGGAGATCCATTTTAATGGATTTTGATTATGAAAGTGCTGAACTTTGGATGGAGGGTTTTGAGGAAGACGAAGGCGGTTTTCAGTATTTTGAATACAATGAGACAGTAAAACTGCTGTTGGGGGGAAAAACAGGGTTTTATAGGCTCTGGTGAAACCGCTGATGTGGCAAAACTCTGCTTTTGAGAGCAGACGTGGCAAACATCTGATGGTTGAAACATCTGGTGGCATACAGCTGTTTTGTTAAACATCTGTTGTTTAACCAAAAGACTGATGAAAACAGTTGTTTTGTCTGATCAGATGATTGAAACAGATTTTTCAACCAACAGTGGTTGTTTTATCTGATCAGATGTTTGAAACAGATTTTTCAACTATCAGTGGTTGTTTTATCTGATCAGATGTTTGAAACAGATTTTTCAACTATCAGTGGTTTGAATGAAACAGTGGTTGTTTTATCTGATTAGTGGTTTTAGAAACAGATTTTTCAACCAAAGTGTCATTTTAAGCAAATTTTGATTTTTCTGAAAACATTTTAATGTTTTTATTGAAAACATTTTTGTTGTTTTAATCCATGTTTAACATCCCAATTCGAGAGATCAGATTTGTGAAGGTAGATGTGTCTAAAGCTTTTGTCAACACATCTGCCAACTGATCCTCTGTTGGAACATGGTGCAGAGAAATCAAACCTTTCTCATAGCTCTCTCTGACAAAATGATGTCTGATATCTATGTGCTTGGTGGTTGAATGAGAGACTGGATTCTTGATGATATTTTCAGCAGCTTGGCTATCCAACATGAGTGGAGTCCTTAGTGCAGTTATCCCAAAATCCAGTAGTTGATTTTGAAGCCACATGAGTTGGGCTGTACAGCTTGCAGCAGCAATGTATTCAGCCTCAGCTGTGGATGTTGAAACAGCTGCTTGCTTTTTGCTTTGCCAGGAGACTAAGGCATTCCCTACAAACTGGCACCCTCCAGAGGTGGACTTCCTTGTGGTGTGGCAGCCAGCAAAATCACTATCTGAATAACCTGAAAGCTCAATGTTTCCATTAGCAGGATACCAGATACCAAGTGTGGGAGCACCTTTTAGATATCTGAATATCCTTTTCACAGCAATAAGGTTAGACTTTCTAGGTGAAGCCTGGGATCTTGCACACACACAGGTTGCAAACATAATGTCTGGCCTGGATGCTGTTAAGTACAATATAAAGACCTAATCATGCATCTATAGTGTGTTTGATCAACCAGTTCATCCTTGTCATCAATAGTGAGTGGCTTGACTGTGCTCATGGGTGTACTACATGGCTTACAATCATTCATCTCAAATTTTGTTAACAAGTTTTTCACATACTTGTTTTGATGAATGAATGTGCCATTTTGCAGTTGCTTTACTTGGAGACCAAGAAAGCACTGAAGTTCTCCCATAGCACTCATTTCAAACTCTGCTGTCATGAGTTCCCTAAACTCCTCACACATTTTGTTACATGTGGATCCAAAAATGATGTCATCCACATATATTTGAACAATCATTAAATCATTTCCTTTCCATTTTAAAAACAAGGTTTTATCAATTTTACCTCTTGTGAAACCAATGGATAAGAGAAAAGTAGAGAGAGTTTCATACCAGGCTCTTGGTGCTTGTTTCAGTCCATACAATGCTTTGTTAAGCTTGTAGACATGATCAGGATGGAATGTGTCTTCAAAACCAGGTGGTTGACATACATAGACCTCCTCCTGAATTTTGCCATATAGGAAGGCACACTTGATGTCCATCTGATACACCTTGATGTTGTGGTTGACAGCAAAGGCTAGGAAAAGTCTGATAGCTTCTAACCTTGCTACAGGGGCAAAGGTTTCATCATAGTCAATTCCTTCTTCTTGTCTGAAGCCTTGAACCACTAACCTGTCCTTATTCTTGACAACTATACCCCTTTCATCAGTTTTGTTTTTGAAGGCCCACTTTGTGCCAATTGGACAGACATCCATAGGCAATGGTACAAGTTCCCATACTTGTTGTCTTTTAAACTGAAGGAGTTCTTCTTGCATGGCTTCCACCCAACTGTTGTCTTTTAGTGCCTCTTGGTACTTGACAGGTTGTGAAAGGGATAGAAAACCTGCAAAAAGACAGATATTTGAGGATTGACTCCTTGTGAGCACACCTTCTCTGATGTTGCCAATGATTTGATCTGGTGGATGAGCTCTTAGGTAGATTAGATCTCCCTGATATGGTATGATGGCATTTTGTGGTGAAGGACAGAGGTTTGGAGACTCTGTTGACATAACATCTGTTGGCACTTTTGAAGAGTCAACAGATGTTTGAAATGGAGGTGGAGGAATGGGTCCAAGTGGTGTAAAGTTGGACTGACTTTTGTCAACAGGTGTTTGACTATAGTCAACAGATGATTGACTTTTGTCAACAGATGATTGAGCAGTGGATTGGATTGGTGAATCAGTGGTTTGGAGATAGGACTGGCCAACAGTGGCTGACTCAGCTATGCAGAGTTTTGACAGTTGTTTTGAACTACTGCTTCCTCTGATGCAGGATAGACTTTGTAGTGATCTGGAATCACAACATCTATTCTGTAGTCTTGTTGTGGAGATTGTGGAGTGCCTGCAGGGTTAGTTTTGACAGTAATATCTTCAAATTTGAATTTATCTAGATCAAACAACTCAGCAGGGTTTGCTGGGATTTTCAAAGATGAAAGTTCATTGAACTTCACATTCAGAGTTTCTTCTATTGTCTTGGTCCTTGTGTTAAACACTTTATAGGCCTTGGCAGTAGAAGAATACCCCAGAAAATATCCACAATCTACTTCGGCTGCAAATTTTGAAATGGAATCTTTAAGATTTAAAATGAAACATGGGCAGCCAAAGACTTTGAAAAATGATATCAGTGGTTTGATTTTAAACAGAATTTCATAAGCAGTCTTTTGATGTCTAGGGTTGATTAAAACTCTGTTTTGAACATAGCAAGCAGTGTTTACAGCTTCTGCCCAAAAGGACAGGGGCAAACCAGAATCTGCTAGCATTGTTCTTGCAGCCTCAATGTGAGTCATGTTCTTCCTTTCAACCACCCCATTCTGCTCTGGTGTTCTTGGGATACTGTACTGCCTTACAATCCCTTTTGACACACAGAAATCATCCAACTCCTTATTTTTAAACTCTGTTCCATTGTCACTTCTAAAGACTTTTACTGGCAAGTCATATTGTTTTTCAACTTTGGTGACAAAGTCCTTCAAAATACTTGCAGTCTCATCCTTAGAGTGTAAAAAGTAAGTCCATGTAAACCTAGAAAAATCATCAACTATGACAAGACAAAATCTTTTTCTTCTTAGACTCATGATTTTACAGGGCCAAACAAGTCCATGTGCAACAATTGTAAACACTGACTAGTTTTGGACTCATCAATTGATTTGTAAGAGCTTTTATGTTGTTTTCCTTTTAGACAGGAAACACAATGCTCATCACATTTAAATTCTTTTGATGGCAAACCTCTGACAAGGTTTTGTTTGGAGAGTGAGTTGATAGTTTGAAGGTTGGTGTGACCAAGTCTCCTATGCCACAATTCTGTCTCTTTGGTAGAGGCATCTGAGAACAGATAGACATTTGCCATAGGATTATCCTTCAACATATCAACTACATACACATTGCCACTTCTGTGAGCAACAAGTTGTGCTTTGCTCTCAGCAATGATGGTGTTAATCTTTTCAACAGCCTCTGGGCCAACAATCTTACAAGTTTGCTTAGTGAAGAATGACCCAAAGCCTTTGTCACTCATTTGAGACACACTAAGTAGATTAAATTTTAGATTGTCTATCAGATTAACATTTTCAAACTTAAGCCTCCCTGCTTTGACAGTACCAGAACCCAACACTTTACCTTTAGAATCATTACCAAAGGATATATCACCCCCTCCATGTGCAAGAAAGTCCAGAAGAAGGGCTCTACATCCAGTCATGTGCCTGGAGCCTCCACTATCTACATACCATAAACTGTCTAAACAAGCAGAAGCTCCCTGCACATCAGTAAAGATTTTAGTTTTGGTGAGTGTCCAAAGCCAAATTGGCTTTGGATGGGTCCTTAGCTGTCTCAGCCTTAAGTTGAGGAGAATGATCAGTGGTTTGAACTAGTTTTTGAACTAGGTTCAACAGCTGCAATTGACCATTTGCCAGTGCTTGTATGTCAACACTTGGTCCAGCAGATGTTTGATCATTTCCTATCAGATGCTGAAAACCATGAGGATGTCTGTTCACTTTTGGTTTTGAAGGCCTTTTGGGCTCTTCATAAACATGTGGCAGACGATGACAAGTGGGTTGTCCATATCCTCTTGGTAATCTGTTAGCTGGTGGAACATCTGTTACCTGAACATCTCTGGGAGCAGAGTTTTTGTTCAGACTTTTGGTAACAGCTGTTTGGACAGATTCAAAAGTCTGTTTGGGTTTTCCTTTTGGAGTACTCACCACTTGACTTTCAAGAGTTTTAGCCTTATACTCTTTTATCTTTTCATCAAAATTTTTGAGATATAAGCACTCTTTTGTTTTGTGATTCTTTTTCTTGCAGATTGAACATTCTTTAGTTTTAGAATCATTTAAACTTGTTGTTTTGTTGATGTCATATGCTTTTAGAAGAAAACAGTTTTTGGTGACATGGTTCTTCTTTTCACAAAAATCACAAAACAAGTTGTTTTTGGCTTTCCCTTTTTCTTTCTTCTTTTCAACAGATGTTTGATCATCTGTTGGAAGATCTATCAGAGGGATTACTTTGGCCTGTGGTGCCATTTTACCATCAGGGGTTTTGAAGGTCATTGGTTTGAAATTTTCAAGGACTTCACACTCATCTGACCATGTTGGTTTGAATTGATATTTCTCAATTTCATCAAATGAGGGTGTACCTTCCAACTTTTCAAGAATGATTTTCTTGCCATTGGGTTCAGTAACCTTGATTTCTTGACCTTTTGAATTGGTAGGGATGACCTCAACCAACTGGGGTTCCTTTTTGTCAGTGGTTTGTGAACTTTGGTCAGTGGTTTGAAAACCAAACCCAAATTTCACATGACTTTTAGATTGTTGGTTGACAATCATCTCAAAACCTTTTGATGATTCCACCCATTTCTGACATTCAACTTGGGTGGACTCAAGCTCCTTTTTACAACTATGATATTTTGTTATCATAGTCTGAAGCTGGTCTTTGGTTATGCTTGCTTCATGTTTTAAACTGCTGATTTCAGACTCTTTTTCAGTTATTTTTGATTTTAACTCTTTAGTGAGTTTTTCAAACTGAATTTCATAATCCAAAATTTTCTTTCTAAAGTTTTCATTCACCTCTTTTATCTTAGCAAATGCCACAATACATTTGTCTGAACACAAGTCATTTAAGATTTGATGAGATACCTTAGCAGCAGCCATCAAGGCACAGTTACACTGGCAGTCACAATCATCACTACCCCAGGGGTCTGAGAGATTCACAACCTCCGCTTCAGATTCTTCAGCTGAAACAACTTCACCAACAACACTATCAGTCACATTTTCAGACAAAGACACCACATCCTCAGAATCAGTCTCTTCAACAATTGTTTCTAGTGCCATAAAACAAAAATCATTTTCTGAATTGGCAACTAAAGCAATGTTGTCATCTGTTATCTCATCTGGTAGACTGCTCCAATCAACAAAGCCCTGAGTAAAGAAACTCTGTTGACTAGGTTGACTGGTCTCTGCAGGAGCAGAGTGTGGAGTAACAGTCATTGGCACTGGTGCCTGAGTAACAGGTGTTTGGACATAGTGATACTGAGGAACAGTGGTTTGGACATAGTGCATAGGAACAGTGGTTTGGGTTTGTGCAAAGTGAGCAGTGTTTTGCACATTAGGTACATTAGGGATGGTTTGATAAGTGTTGGTCTGTGGTCTTTGGTTTGGATAGGTAATCATAGGAACTCCATTTTGACTCCTACATTCCCTAGCAAAGTGACCCATTCTATGACACTTGTAACACTTTATCTTTGATTTATCCAACCCCACCTTTGACCCACCATGTAAACCTGGGTACCTCCTGCCAGTTTTCTTATAGAAGTTATTGGTTCTAATACTGAGCAGGGCAACCTGATGTAAGATGTCCATTTCTTCTAAGTCCAAAGGGTCAATATATTGCAAGTCATTGTACACAAAAGATGAATTATCAGAAGCCTGGATATCACCACTAGCTGTGAAAGCACAGTTGTTTGGTGATGAGTAAGAATCATTGTTGAAACCAGTGGTTATGTCAATGTAATGATCATAACTCTGATCCTTACTACTTCCAGAACCTTCATCCTGACCCAACAGTGCAGTATTACCAAATACATAGTCATCTGACACTTTGCCAGAGTCCTGGAGCTTCTTTTTCTGGTTAAGCTCCCTTTCATAAGTCAGGAGCTTACCATGAAGCTGGGTCAGGGTCAGGTCTTTGAATCCGATAGAGTTTCTCATAACTATGGCTATAGTGTCCCATTTGTCCTGAAGTGATCTAAGAAACCTATGATTCAGTGTTGAATTAGGAAAAGTTAGACCAACCAGTTTAAGTTCACTAATTAGACAGTTAAACCTTTCAAACTGTTGTGTTAACGACTCCCCTTTTATGTGACTAAACGTTTCATATTGTTGGTTAAGTATTTCACGGTTGTTTTCAATCACATCATCAGTTCCCCCGAATTGCTCTTTAAGAGCATCCCACAGTTCTTTAGCACTATTGCAGTGCAAGAGACCGGCATAGATATCATTCGGCAGTGCCATGGCTACTATGCTGAAAGCCTTGGCATCTAGCTCGATTTTTTGAAAATCTTGCTCTGAGTAGTTCTCAACACTCTTTGGTACTTGGATCTTTGGATCCTCGGCACTCGGTACCATTGGAACATGTGGTCCAAATACTACCGATTTCCAGCACCCTGTGTTCTGTTGTGCTAACACATGAGCGACCCGACGCTGCCAGATGTTGTATTCTGACCTGACAAGCATCGGAGGCTTGTTGTGTGTGCCAGTGTTGTGTGGATCTTGATTGAGTGAAGTCATTCTCTTGGTTTTTCAAAAACAAAGTCTGTTTACTAACTGTTGAAACGAAAATAAACTATTACTCTGTTTTAACCCGACAAACAAACGATATCAATGATTATGAGCTGATCTGTGTATTAAATTGATTGATTAGATCAGATTTAATTGACCAAGCTCTGATACCAATTGTTAGGATCTGAGTTTTGGTTTGTTTTGATTTGTTTGATTAAGTATGAATAAATGAACGAAGTATAAATGGAAAGTGCAGCGGAATAAACTATAAATCAAAACATGGAGAATAATTGTTTTTAACCGAAAGCTTTCATTAATTGAAAGATTACAATTGTACAACTAAAACTCCCCCTCAGCCTGATCACTCAGAGAATGTTTGTCTGAAAGAGAATGACGAGTGATGAATAGAACAGTACAAGTACTGTTCTATTTATAGACAGACTCAAAACTCTGATGATCAGTTGCTGACGTCACCTAGATAGTGACCTCTAACTGACTAACAAACTCTAACATCTGCTAAGCTATAACTACTGTTACATTGAAACTACTGATAATACAAAAACTCTGTAAGCTAAACTCTGATGTCTTCTATCATCTGTTGAACCAAAGTGTTGTTGGTTCAACAGACCTTTGTTCTTCAGTTCTTTGATCAGCAGTTGTTCTTCATCAGACTTTTAACCTTCAGACCTTGTTCATCAGACCTTTCATCAACAGCAGTTATCTCTAACAGTTGATTCAAGCAGCAGCAGTAGTTAGGGATCAACAGACCTTTGGAGGAAGCTTTATTGTAACAACTGTTTTATTCAAGGATCAACACTTAGTATATTTTGGCTTTTAATCATCTGTTCTTCTCCAGGTCAGCAGACCCAACAAGAGGTAATAATAAAGTAATGGGTAGGTTCTTGGTTAGGCTCCTAGTCCGTTCCCGTAGTATCGTTTATGCTTATATATAGGGTGTACCGCAGCTGACCCACCACACTCCTGATACTTTGGACCCGTATTGATTGTCTACCAACAACCTAAATTGGATTGCACACCACCCTTATGTACCTGTAAACCCATGATTGCGTTCCGGACCGTAATCATCGATTTACCTTACACTTGGGTGTTATGCTTTTCCATAACCCTATCCTAAGTAATACTAGAAACAAATGCGTGCAACCAAAATGTGTTAAGTAGTAGGTACTGCTCACGTATAAGATGCGGTTAAAGGTTCTTCCCCTTTCAGGTTCACCCGAATAACCGTAATAAGAATAAGGTGTAAATATCAAGCACGGTTAGCGGTCCTTCCCCTTTCGGGTTCACTCGCACAAATAACTGGTTCAATTTATGAAAAAGTCTAACAGGGTCTTGCTCACATAGGAAAGTATGCGTACAAAATACACGTTCATATAAGTAACTAGGTATAGCATAAAAGTTCGATTTGAATATAAATTGAGTGAATCGCGCAATTGCGCAAAATGAGAGTAAACGAGTTGAATAATGCTCAAAATCAGTGATATAAGAATAACTGCTAATAAATGGTGTGAGAATAACCACAAATAACGCGTAAGAATAACAACCAATAAAGGAATAATGCGAGGATAATGCGCGAACGTAATAAAATAATGTAAGAATAAAATAATGAAATTTACTGCAAATGAAAGTGCACAGAACAGACATATAGTCTACTGGCATGAGGGTTTAAATTTAATAGTTTTGCATATATGTACTATACGATAAAAGACATTTAGCAACATTCCGATGAGGATATGTCCATTGTTTTGTTAAACCAAAGGTTTTGCGACTGAGGGTTTACAAGTGTAAAAAGGATAAATTTTTCGTTTATAAAAACGTGGTTTACTCGAACTTTGTGATATAGTTGAAAGAATAGTAGTAAAATATGAGATTAAACTTTTTAGAAATCGAAGAATGTTTTAGATTCAAAATAGGTGCACAAGAAAAGACTTCATAGGTACACATATTCATGTGTTACGAGGAGTCGAGTTGAAAAGTGTAATAAAGTGTATTAC
The DNA here is from genome assembly GCA_032199755.1 of Ambrosia artemisiifolia. Lineage (NCBI taxonomy): Eukaryota > Viridiplantae > Streptophyta > Magnoliopsida > Asterales > Asteraceae > Ambrosia > Ambrosia artemisiifolia. Next base: position 27,962,084 of record CM063516.1, on the reverse strand, counting down.
CAGTCGCAAGTTTCATTTCCCCAAAAACATATATTCAACCATTATATGAAAACAAGAAGGTGTATATTTGGCTTGTAAATATGCAACACAAGTTTATAAAATGCAAGAGGAAACCATATAAATCAAATGTGTTTCAAAAGGCTAATATTTAACTAGCATAAATGTTAAAAGTCAATGTATATGACATGAATAGACTCCAAATGTAAAAAGTTTGAAGTTTCGAAATAACATGAATGTGAAAAGATTGCAACATACATCTCTAAAAATATACCATTTTAAGTTTTAAAAGAATGATCGTGTCACAGTAACTGATATAGTAGGGTTGAAGAGTAACGTGTAAGTTCCAAGTCTTAAGTGTTAGCTGGTAACCTAGCTTCAAAAACCCAATTCAATGTGGAAGATCCATTACGCACAAATTTCTCGTGCTACGTTTATTGAGTGAATCGGCTCTGTTTTTGATAATTTGGTATAAATTTATGGATTATTTGAAGATAACGGAAAAATCTGGTTTGATTTGGGTTGATTTTCCTTGATAATGATTGAAGGGTATGTGTAGGACAGGTACAAGATTGCATATGATCCCGAATGACTTGACGAATTTTGAGAAGCAAAACTTTTCTGTATTAAAACAATCCTTCTGTTTACACGTTTAAAATCCCATTAAAGTTTAAAAATCTTCCATATTTATAACATGTTGGGAACATCCGAGTGTTACCTGTTTTGATCACAATGTTGCGAAATTTATACGTTGCAAAATCGTTTGTTTGTAAAAGTTGTCAAGGCATCTCTTTTGGGCTCATAGCACGCTAAATGTTTCAAAACTCAAGGTGTGTATAAGATGTTCTAATCTGATGAATAAATTTTTCCAAAGCTGGGTAATTGGGTTTTGTGTTTTTATGAGATGACAACATAGGGTCAGTTGTTAAGGTGATCGCTTTAGAGAGTAGTGTACTGGTGTGTGTTGGGTAGATAGGCATTTAAGATGTTGTGTATATTGTAGAGACACAAGGGAATAATTTAGAGATATACTGTGACATCGATCGAGTAAATTTGTAAACATGATGATAATAACAAGATGATTAATAAGTTTGAAACCACATTCGTGTTTAACTGTGGAACGTTTAAGAATAAAAAACGTGATCAAAGTTAAACAATAAGCTTAAAAATTTGAGTCATAGGAAATGTTTTTGAACAAGAGAAATGATGTGTTATAAAAATCACGAAACATAAATGGAATAGTGAAAGTTTTAATGCGGTAAAATAGCGCATAGAATTTTTAGTAATGATGATGAAAAGCGAACGATCAATGAGTATATAAAACAACAGGTGATGGAACTTAAAATCCAAATGTTAAACAAAACATAAGAATTAATAACAGAAAACGGAAAAATGCACTAATAGCGATAACTATTAATAGGGAAAAACTCAAAAGAGATAATAACTTCATTATAGAAAATTATGATAATAGTTCAAACAGCAAATGAAAAGTATACCAATAATGGAATGTGATACTGAAAATATTTCCAACGAAACTGGTGACTAGCAAAAGAAATTGAAATATTATTAGTGACTTATGGGGAGTGTACTTAAACCTATAAATGGTCATCCTTCCCGATTGCACATACCCCGTCACTGGTAAATTTCAAAACCTTTAGCGAGACTTTAAAACGAGATGTAGAAATAGATCCTTGAGATGTGGATTTCACTCCTAACTCAAAGATGTATTTCAAAATTGAAAACAATTGAGGAATGAAACCAATCACTAAGTTAAGGATATCACTCCCAGCTTAGTGGTTAAGTTTCTTTTTGAAGGAAATACTCTTTGAGGTGTGGATGTCACTCCTATCTCAAAGATATATTCCTAAGATAAATAACATATAGAGGAGTGAAACTAATCACCAAGGTATGGATGTCACTCCTAACTTGGTGATATCGTTTCGTTTGTGAAATACGAGTGTCTTCTTCTCCAAGCAAAATATCGAAAGAATAACGAGAAAGGATCATAACGAAAATATCTTTAAAGAAAATATAAGAAATAAGAGAAATATACACGAGAGGACTCGTGAATGTAAGCTTAGTTATAGACTAGGCTAAAAGGCATTCTAATAACCTAATTCCCTATAACCTGGCTCTGATACCAATCTGTAACACCCCGACCGTTGGCGGAAACATCGAGGTGTCACGTAGTGACGATTGTTCAATAGCTCATGGACTAAAAGTGTAAATTTGAATACATTGAATATATAGTTTATTACATTGAAAAGAAATTCAAGTTACAAAGATTCTAAAACGACAAGTCTAACTAAAGTACAATAAAGTCGAAACTTAAATATAAATCCAAAAGCTTTAAGAAAACGTCTCAAAATAACCTGAAACATGTACAAAATAATTTTGTCAACACATATAATGTATTGGTGAGCATACCCTGTTTTAGTTCAAGAATCGTTTGTAATATTTGTGCCATGCTGTTTGCTAATATGTAATTAGTAGAATAAAAGCATCAAAATCAACCCTAAAAGTTTCAAGTATCAAGTATCACCCCAAAAGAATCAAGTTTCACATAACAATGACCAAGGCTCAAATGAAACCATAATCACACAAGGGATGTAAATCGTAGTACTACTCATTGTTATGCTCGGCCCATTGGTTAATGATTTTGATTACGTTTCAATTCACACAAATCACATAAGCATCACATAAGGCACATTACGTTTCAAATTCTACATAGTTTAATAATAATAATGGTACATGAATCACCCCAAAATAGTAAAACATGAAAAAGGGGAAAGATATACTCACAGTTTTGCTAAGCGCGATAAATCCAAATAAAACTCGTCACAAGATAAACTTGAGAATTCCGAAGAATTCAACCTATAATGTGTAAGAATACTAATAAGGAAATATCTAAGAGTCTAAAGTATCTAGGGTTCTAAGGCATTAGGGTTTGCTAGTCGTATGTAGGGAAGATGAAGTTTTATTATATCTTGAATTTAATAAAAATGTTAAATAAAGTATATCATGATTTAAGTTTTAATACGTGACGAAGAAATTATAATACTATGTTTCCACTTATAGGAATATTTTCTATTTTATATAAAAATATCCATAAATTAGAGTTTAATAATTTACATTTAACGAAATAATTAATAATATCTAATTAAATGTAAATAACCTATAAATACAAGATATGATTCAAAAATGATATTTTTATGAAAAATAATTATTTTCTGATGTATAAAGGTGAAAATAATTTTTCCATAATTTTTCTCAATTTGTTTGTATTTAAAATGAATTTAATGAGTTTAAATCATGTTTAAATGATTAAAAATAGGAATAGGAAAATTAATAAAAATAAATGTTTTCTGAACCAATAATTTTTATTTAGGTTCATGATCCTTAAAAATAATTTTCCAGAAAAATTGGGATTTAAATCATTAAAAATGAATTTTTAATCAATTATTTATGATTAAAACTAGTTAAATTAATAAAAATATGAAAATAATTTAGTTTACAGAAAATTTTTATGTGATAATTTTATTTATGGTGTCAAGATGTTACTCCTAAAATTTTATAATTTTTGGAATAAAAATGAATTTTCTATCAATATTTAAAGAATATTGTATTTATATAAATAATATAAATAACAAAACAGGAAAATTTAAAAAAATGGAACAACCCGTGGTCTAAGGGACTCGAACCCGGGTCCCTGAACAACACAACACACACACCTACTACTAGGCCATGCCCAACAATTGTTGATTTACTTGAAATATGAAAACTTATAAATAATAATACCTATTCATTTTCTTCCCCAAACAACTCTAGCCAAAACCCTAACCCTAGCCAAATCCAATTAACCTGATTCAGACAACATACACGGTTAAAAATAAGGGGCTTTTGATCGGACATGATAAAAAAACAAAATGGCATCAAACATAACCGACTTACATTAAGTTTTCGGACCAAAAACAAAGAAAAGAGGCCGATGCTTATGAGGGCCGATTACACAGAGCTCTGACGCGATTAAGCTTCATTTTTAGTGGGTTTAGATCAGAAATCGAAGCAGAAAAGCATTGACAAGGTTAATTTATAATTATGTTGGTTAAACGAACGGGTCTTGAGTGGTTGTAATGGTGCGACGGTTACACCATGAATTCGAGATTAAAACACGATTTAAAACAGATTAAATGCACGATAAAGACTAGGAATCAATTTAGAATTGATGGAGAAACGCTTGGTAAGCATTAAAACGAGTTAAAACGGTTATAAGAAATCAATTAGGTTGGCCGGAACCTATGGCCGGAAAAACGACCGGAAGAAGGAGAGGAGGGAGACTTATTTTAAAAGTTTCAGAAATGACATGAATGACCCCTGTGGTTTTAGTTTGCTATATTATGTATAAAACTTATTATTTTCCTTAATAAAACTTACCCAAACTTATAAATTTTAACTCTTTAAACAAGGATAATATAATCATTTAAATAGAACAAAGTTTACAATTGCCAAAATGTATTGCGTTTAAATATTGTTTCTATATACGTGTTTCGTTAAAATGTAGGTATTTCCAAGTAATATATATATATATATATATATATATATAATTGTAACACCCCGCCCCTCTCACCACCAATATTGTCCGCTTTGCCCATCCAGAGCTCACGGATTTGTTTTTGGGTGCCCAAGTGGAGACTTCCCAGGAGGTCACCCATCCTGGAATTTCTCCCACCTGAGCACGCTTAACTGTGGAGTTCTCCTCTCATCCACTAACATTAAGCCCCAAAACGCGTTGGTGATTTAAGAGGCAAGACATTACTTATGAACCAAGGATCTCTCCTGGCCACGGCCGATGTGGGATTTTCCTGGGGTGTCACATTCACCCCCCGTTAGAGTCTCATCGTCCCTGATGAGGTATGCACCCACCATCCCGAACGGCACAGGAGTGGCTCTGATACCATCTGTAACACCCCGCCCCTCTCACCACCAATATTGTCCGCTTTGCCCATCCAGAGCTCACGGATTTGTTTTTGGGTGCCCAAGTGGAGACTTCCCAGGAGGTCACCCATCCTGGAATTTCTCCCACCTGAGCACGCTTAACTGTGGAGTTCTCCTCTCATCCACTAACATTAAGCCCCAAAACGCGTTGGTGATTTAAGAGGCAAGACATTACTTATGAACCAAGGAACAAGGATCTCTCCTGGCCACGGCCGATGTGGGATTTTCCTGGGGTGTCACAATAATGATCGATGAAACTCAACTTTTATTAAAATTGAAAAAATGATAGAGTGTGTAAGGACTGTAAATGGCAATTTGATGAAAAATGAAGGTGACGGTTGTCACACAACATTTTATTCATTTGTCAATAAAACATGCAGAGAAATTAAAAATAAAAACACAAGGCTCAAACCATCAACCTACAAACAATATAACATACAAAAGTCAGTTACGCTGAGTGAATTCTAACAGTTAAGTTTAGGTAATAAAGTTGACAGCAAAACGCTTTAAGTTTGACTCAAGAATATATTGTATAAGCATCCCAAAACCATCTATAAACACGACAACCCACCCAAAACCACAAACTCAAAATTCGTCATCCACCTCGACAGATAACTATAACTGCCTTCTCACCCAAATAGACCCATAACTATGACTTAGTAACCTCTTACACACGACCTACAATTTCCACTTTAACATAGTGTTTTCACACACAACTAGTTCAACTATACTTATTACTCTATTGTACAGGGAACTCCCAAGTACAATTCAATACCGGAAACTGTAAAATTAATATATTTAGGAAATACACAACGCACACTCACTAATTTGTCAATACGCATGCAAATAAGTGATATGAAGTGGGAACCTAGCACACAATTAGTCAAATCACCAATGGGTGACTCTTCTTTCGCTACCATAAGGCAACCCACTTCAAGTCACGTCCATCGACTCCTGTCTTAGTCTCAATGCTCTTTACTAGGGATGCAAATGAGCCGAGCAACTCGCGAGCTACTCGAAATCGGCTCGTGAAAAAGCTCAAAACGAGCCGAGCCTTATCGAGCCCGAGCGAAGCTTGACCCTAAAACAAAGCTCATTTACTTATCGAGCCCATGATCGAGCTTGGCATATAAAGCTCGTCAAGTGATCGATGTCGTTGGGTCGGTCAAAAATAATGAAAATAAGTAGTAAAGTGTAAGTGAGTCGTCTCCACAGGGAATTGGTGGAAAGAGTAGTTTTGTAACTTAACTAATTAAATTAACGTCTACTTGATTTGTTGTTTGTTTTGGAATTTTAAGAAAATGAATTTAAGAATTTGTAAACAATAATATTAAAGAAGTAATCCTCTCCAGGTTTTCGGTTCAATGATTCACTCTACCCTTGTTTAAATGATTGGATACTACATAGACATAGTTTTGTTGAACGGTTTAAGTTAAATGATAATCAAACACATGTTTTTAATAATAACTCGTACAATTCATTTACCAACCCACGAATAACAAATACCCTCCCGCTAATCAAACTACTCACGATGCAAGAAAATCGCTTGCAAATGACTAAGAGATAAGCAATTGCACAAACATGACTTATTTAAATAACTCAAACCACAAATATCTTTCAAACAATTAGAAGACAATCCATAAACCAAATCAAACAAGAGTTAAAGTTTCACAAATAAACCTTACACTTGGAGGTGATTACAGAGAAGTTTAACCGATCATGGTAACAAAAACCGAATCAAAAGTTTGAATAATAATACCGAACACGTTGATGAGAATCGAAAGTACAGATGAATGATGATGAATACCGATGATTGTAGCTTCAAAATACTCCGAAAGATGATGAATTTTCGTGATAATACGGTTGATACTAAACTAGGTCAACAAATAAGCTATTATATCCTCAAAAACCAGACTTTCCTTTTTTTCCCTCTGGTTGGCCGTACCCCACGGCTGGAACATCAGCCCTTACGGCGGCCTGGCTCTGCCACATATATATATATATATAGGGGGAGGATAAATTGAAGACCCTTCCCAGTTAAAGAAACCTTGAAAACCTCATCTTGACCCTTCAATCATCTTGATCAATGGCCCTTGTTTTTTCATTTGATTTTTGTTTTTTTTAAAGAAAAAAAAAAGCAACTAAAGCATGGAAGGGTAAAAGAGTCAACAAACATTTTGTTAAACTGCCAAAAAAACAAAGTAACTGACACCCTTCAATTATCTCTTTCCCTGACAACTCTCTCTCTCCTCTCTTTTCTCTCTCTTTTGATAGTTAATTTAACATTTTCTAGTTTCATATTCAGATTATTTTATAACATAACATATAAACTTAACATGGTAACTGTAACAGCAAATGTTACAGCTTTTAAAATTGTGTTACAACTTATACTTCTAGTCTGTTACAGCTTTTGTTACCGTGTTACAGCTTATATCATAATGTTATATTTATGTAACATGATATGGATCCAAAACAAAAATATGTTAATGACAAAAATATGTTAATAAAAAAACATTGAAATTGTGTTACAACCTTAATTTATCAGAAGTTACAAAAGGTTTTCTGTAACAAGCGAGCTTACTTTGCACTCCCGATAAAAAAAATACATTTGTCTATATTCAAATTGTAATTTTGTAACAAAAAATAAAAAAATATATATAAAATATAACTACTAAAAATATTTAAAACATAACTAATACATTAAAAAAAATGAACTAACGAACGTATAGATTTTGAACCACAAGTTACAAGCTCCATTTTTTATTAAAAAAATAAATTACATCTCTGTTATAGATCCATAGTGCATTTGTGTTACGGACTTAGAAAAAAAATGGGTGCTTGCTTATTTATGTGAAAAGTAACATAAAATAAAATGACTTGAAAAAAATGTTAGTAAATTCAAATTGTTACATAAAAATGCTAAACCCAGTACACCTATAACATAATAATTTACGTATTTAAAAATCCTAAAAAAAAACTATGTGACATGTGTTGTTACAACTTTTGCAATAAATAATGATAATAACAAAAACCCAAATATTGATTTATGCAATAAATAAACAAATAAAGAAACATACGGACTAATGTGTTACAGATCTTGATTTATTAAAAAAACATAAGCCTTTTAATCTTGTAACCCATAAATTATCATAAAAAAATGTGTAGGTAACCTCCATTATATTTATTTATAAAAAAAACATAAGCCTTTTAAATCTTGTAACCCAAATCTTGATTTATGCAATAAATAAACAAATAAAAGAAACATATGGACTAATGTGTTACAGATCTTGATATATGCAATAAATAAAAAAAATAAAACCAAATCTGGCTTTCGTCTTCATGTTTCTGCACGTGCTTCATGTTTCTTCGAGTTTCCTTCAAGTTACAGATCTGAACTATTGTGTTACAGATCTGCTCCTGCTTCATGTTTCTATTGTGTTACAGATCTGCTCCTGCTTCGAGTTACAAATCTGAACTATTGTGTTACAGATCTGAACTATTGTGTTACAGCTCTGCTCCTGCTTCATGTTTCTTCATGTTTCTGCATGTCTCTTGCCATACACCACCTTCAAAAGATGGATCTAGAAATTTGAAAAGAGTGATGAAATTATGAAAAGATACAAAGAGAGAGAGAGAGAGAGATGAAAATAAAAAGTGAAAAGGAATGCATATAAAAAGAAAGAGAGAGAGAGAGAGAGAATGTGAGATGAAAAGAAAGAGAGAGAGGATGTTGGAAAATGTTGTAATCTGATAGTTACAGATTGTGCAGAAAGTGGGAAAATTGTGTGACGAAAATGCCCTTAAAAGACATGTAAAATAGAGTGACGTGGTTCAATTTGGGCCTAGTATTGGGTTTCCAAAGTTTCTTTAACTGGGATGAGTTTTCTAGTTATACTTTCCCTATATATATATATATATATATATATATATATATATATATATATATATATATATATATATATATATATATATATATATATATATATATATATAGGGTGGGGTTCCTGTACAAAGTGCATTTTTCGTACAAAGTGTGAGAAGTCTATATAGGCATTGTGTTTTAAATTTTAGGCATGATGTTTTATGTTCCTTTGGCATGGTATTATATAGAAAAACACAAAAATTAACAATTTAAAACGCTAATCAATGTATTCTCGACATGCAATCTAAAACACCATACGAAGAAAGTAATCAGTGTGTTTTAACTTAATGTCTAGAATACATTTGATTGTGTTTTAAATTGTAACATTTGGTGCTTTTCTATATAAATCAATGCAAAAGGAATCAAAAACACTATAGCCAAACCTTAAAACACAATGGCTATATAGACTTCTCACACTTTGTACGAAAAATGTACTTTGTACAGGAACCTATACCTATATATATATATATATAAAACTATATAAACGTAGTATAGGTTAACTAATATATAAGCTTAATAATATTCAAATATAACATAATATACGTTAAGCTTTATAATAAAGGATGAAACATTGTAACAATATATGTCCAATGCAATATCCGTTCGATTTTTTCTTTTTGTTGTCTTTGTATGTGTTTTTATATTGTATGTTTGAATCTTCTATATTAATGTGTTATATATAGATTAAAAACAAATTATTGTTAATTATTTTAGTTTGTAATTGATACGACAATCACGTTGTTCAATAATAAAATCATTTCTTATGTACTCCACTTCTTTTCCTCCTTGAACTAATAAGTGAAGGTTATATATTAATACTTACACATGCAATACGACTAGCTGGATTTTTATGGAGTGGGTTCGTTGTCGAGTTTAATTTTTTTTTTTTTTTGCTAAACGGACTTAGAGGCCCGGTGATTGTTTTAAATTGAACCGTAGATGGGTTTTAACGTGTAAATGTGATTTAAATGGAACCCGAGGGACCCGGATGTCATTATTGATAAATGATTTAGTAGCTTTGGGAGCAAGTTAGTATCCTAATAAAGATCAAGCGCCAAATTGTAAATTGGAAAGTATATAAATAGAACCCTAAACTCAAAAAAGAGTATTGGTTGCCACAGGTTACCAACAGGGCGAAGACTGAGAAAGCTCGGGAGTCCGACGTCATGGCGAAGACGATGACCATGATGGTGGCTACGTTCAGATTGGGCGATGGTGCACGGTGGTTTGCGTTGGTTCGCGGTGCAATCGGTGTATTCGAAATCGATTCAAGGTAACTGTCCGATTCATGTTGTGTGGTTCGGTTGTGAGTCCTTTTGTATATGTCGAGCCTAGTCCAATTATAATCAAAGTATTATCTATTTCCAAAGGCGATTAACAAGATGGAGTTGGTGATGTTCGAAGGTGTAGTGTGTGTTTAAAAATACTACAAATGGAGATGGTTATGAGTTTTGTATTATGGATGCTTGCTGAAACAAAATTTGTTCCAGTAGGATTTTAGGATGATGGTAGGCTCATGGTAATCATGGAGCATGAAGATGAAAATTATAATGCATGGAAGTAGTGATCTTCATGAGTTTCTTAACGTGGCTTTCTTGTGGAGTTAATGCATGGAATTTTGTAAGGCTTATCATGAAAAAAAAGGGATTATACACTAAAGAGTGTAATGATTTTGATGGAAAATTGCCCAAATTGGTGTGGAGCGTTTAGGCCTTGTGATGCTGTTTGAACATTTTATTGATGTCATCGGATTTGAGCTAGCCTTCATTCGTTTCTCTACCTTTTGTGGTTTGCGTGGTTTATTCAGGTGAGTTCTTACGCCCACTCTTTTAGTTATTGTTTTTCTAAATATTTTGGGCTGACGTGCATGCTAAACTAGCAAGATTATTTTTATGAAGTCACAAAATATTTTCTTTATAAAATTGTAAATATTTTGTGTACGAATAAATCTATATTAACTCATACATATTATTTTTGGCATGAAACGTGAGCAGGCGGAATGCGCCTAATGTGTTATTATATGGTTTGAGTTATATGTGTTATTATACATATATATGAATAGACTGTTGTCTTGATTAAAGTGTGGCTTAAGTCTTTATTTAATAAGCGGAATGCGCTTAATGTCTTGGCCACGTATTTGAAACCTTACTTGGTAGATCAAGTTTTGTCTTGATTGTTACTTGTTTAGGTTACATGGGTTATTATATGTATATATATAAATTGTGTATGTCAGTTATCGGGAATATAAAGTGAGTTATAATATTATGTGATATGCCTGCTATGAATTATAGATAGGCTTTGAGTCGAGTAGGCGGAATGCGCTTATGCAGGCTTGGTATTGTTGTGCTAAATAGGCGGAATGCACTTATTATGGATTGTAACTTAAGTCTTGGGTTGAATAGGCGAATTGCGCTTATCCTAGACTTTAAATATTGCTTAGGGAACAATTAGGCGGATTGCGCGTATTGTTAACTCTAAGGGTTATAGTATTTTGTTGTTGTTTATTTTAACAACTTACTTATTATTGAAAACTTATAAAACTTGAACTCACTCAGCGTAGCTGACTTTTGCATACACGTTAGATTGATTTCAGGTTGTCGATGAATAAAGGACGCCTTAGCATGCAGTGGAGCTACTCAGTTGCGGTTGACATTTCAATTAAGAAGACGTCTACGAGATCGCTCGAACATTATTTACATTATTTTCCAAAGATTTTAGTTGTTTATTAAATATTCTTTTGACCCGTCTGGGGAAAACCATGTTTGGTAATTTAATAACATCTTTTAACATTCCGCTGCGCATTTTATGAAATAAAATAAGATTTCTTTTGAATTGTTAACACGGTTTTAGTCTTATAATCTCAACTGTTTGACCTGTCGGTTCTGAGGGTCTTACACTAAACACTCCTATCGTTACCCCAGAGAACATAACACAAAGATCACATGGAAAAGAAAATGTATACGTTGGTACGTGTTATAACATTGTATTAATTTGATAATTCTGTTTATAAGTTTCAAATATTGCCTAAGATTTTGATACGTAGGTAGTCATTAAAGTAACTTAATTATTTTTTCAGAAGATAATATTCGTATAAGAAAAGATACTCTGGATTCTATAAGACGTGGTAAACGGCACGTAAATGAAAGTTCCCAAAGTCATGTGGATATGTTAGGCACAGTTGGTAAGTTTATGCTATTCTATTAACAATGTAATCATGTTTAGATAAGTTTGGGGAACATGCCCTTCACTGTAAGGAACTGCCCGGATTTAAATACAGATATGATCTGGTCAGGGATGTTTTATGGGACGTCTTACGAAGGGCAGGGATTTCGGCTAGGAAAGAAGCCCCGGTTAACTTTTTGACAGACACCCTGGAAGGGCGGTCCACCCTAAGGCCAGCGGATGTCCTCGTGTTCGGGTGGGCACAGGGTAAACATGCGTGCGTTGATCTTACAGGGGTGTCTCCGTTGGTTGGACTGCGGGATTCCGGGTTTGTGGCAGGGCAAGCAGTCTTGAAAGCAGAATCCAATAAAGTTGCCAAACATGAAGTTGCCTGTCTGGAGAACCAACACGTCTTTGTGCCCTTTGCCTTTGACACGTTTGGAGGTCTAGCGCCCGAAGCAATTCGGTTCTTGGAAAGAGTACAAAAGGTGGTGCAGAGTAACTCCCCAGCGACCAAGGACTCACGTTTTATTTTTAATAGAGTTGGTTTTGCTATTCAAAAGGGGGTAGCGGCGCAACTTGTAGCCCGTTTACCCGTCACTCACTTATAAATCTTGTTGGTTTTTAATGTATACACCAAGGGTAAAATAGTAAACACACCAAAAGTCGTCTCTTAAAAAAAAAAAATCATTATTTTTAATAACTTCTAATACTTGCTAATGCAATTCATGTTACGCTTAAATTTGTTTATTCAGGATCTTCCAACTTTAGGTCCCCGTTATCTAACCTAACACATCAAGAAGTTTTGACAAATTCCAACAATCTTTCTAAGAGTTACATGGATAAGTCAAATTTGACTTCCAATAAACATTCATCTAACAAGAATCGTAAGATTCGAACTCGTTCGACTCTTACACCAATAAGAATGTCGGATTTATCTGGATGTTTCGATGGCAATACTGGCTCGAGTGTTGGGCACCAAATAAAAGGAATTTCTAAAGGTAGCATTAAGTAATGGTAAGTAATATTTCTTATATAGCGTTTAATTGATTTATGTATAACTATATTTGTTATTTTATAGATTATTTAGATCATGGGGACCAAGATGTCGTTTGTGAAGAATGTAATGCAAGATTGTGGAAAGCTGAAGCGGATAGAGGAAACAATAGCAATAATAAAACAACCTTTTCTCTATATTGTTCTTATGGCAAGGTTTTGCTTCCTCAGTTTAAGGAACCTCCTCCAAATTATAAGAAATTATTTAACGGTGTTGATCCGCTTAGTAAATTCTTTCTCACATACATTCACCGTTTCAATTCAATGTTTTCATTCACTTCGATGGGTGGCAAAATGGATTTTTCCGTAAATCAAGGTAAATGACCATTTGTATATAGAATAAGTGGAGAGAATTACTATGTTTTGGGTGATATGTTACCTCCTGATGGACACAAACCAGTTTTCTCTCAGCTATACATATATGATACTGAGAATGAAGTCTCCAATAGAATTAATATTGTTGGGTATGTTTTTTACTTTCTTATATATATATATATATATATATATATATATATATATTTATTTGTATAAATATATTTAATTATACATTTTTTTAAACTTAATATAATTTTTTTCGTTGTAGTTCATCAAGCAAGGAGAATGCAATAGATAAAGAGCTTGAAGTTCAAATTGTTCAGCGACAGCCGGCAGCGAAGAAGGCTGAAGCTTCAGGGTCAGCGTCAGATCAGAAACAGGGAGGGTATGCTGGGAAGAGCCCTAAGTGTGGACAGTGCGGTTTTCATCATTATGGTACGTGTGATAAGTTTCGTTGTGAGCGTTGTCAGCGGACGGGGCATCTTGCGAAGGATTGTAGGGTCAACCTTTCGTCCAGGACGACTCAGACTGCTACTACTACTACCCCTGCTCCACAGGGGAACCAGGGTTGCTATCATTGTGGAGAAGCAGGGCACTTCAAGCGAAACTGCCCAAAGTTGAACCAAGGGGGCACAGGGACTGAAGGGCGAGGGCGGTGGTCGGGCTACTCGTGCTCATGCTTATGTTATCGGTGCTAGGGAGAACCAGGAGGACCCAGACACTATTACCCGTACGTATTCTCTCTTATCTCTCGTTACACTTTGGTTTTACTTTTATCCACATCGTTGTGCATTCGTATCTTCGGGTGTTTCCTTTTTGGTTTTGGTCACTATTTCTCATTCTTTGGGTCGATGGGGGGGTCCTTTGGAGATGCTACTTGGACGGTACCGACGGGTTAGTTATACCGATCATAGTAGTCTCCAGTAGGCCTTCGATCGGGGGGTCTCGTGCCTTGTATTCACATTTGGGAAAGTGGTTTCCCGGCTGTTAGTATCACATTTTGGTTCACGACCTTCACTTCGTTGCATTTTGGGAAAGCGTTACTTGGGCACACACAGAGGTCGACACTCATCACTGTTGAAGCCGAAAGAATCTCGGGACGGGATTCCTTTCAATAGGGGGATGATGTGAGGATCCGGAAAATTTTTCTTCTTAATTGTTTCTCTCTCTTCGACTTCGGGAAATTTTCGGGACGAAAATTGTTTCAACAGGGGGATGATGTGACACCCGGCAAACTCCGGTTATTAACTTTTTAAAAACTCAGCAAGTCTACCTTAGCGAGTCGTGCATACATTACACATGACAGGGTTAGTCGAGTCGAGTCGTGCATCATTGGGGTTTTAACACACACAAGTCTCGAGTCCCGGGAATTGGTGAACGAGTGTGAACGTGTTTGTTTTCATGAATTATGTGTTTATACGTGTCGGTATGTGTATACGTGTTTACATATGTTAAAATAGCGATTACACGTGATTGTATGACATTATAGGTGATTACGGGTAATTGCATGATGTTATAGGTGATTACGCGTAATTGCATGATGTTATAGGTGATTACGCGTAATTGCATGATGTTATAGGTGATTACGCGTAATTGCATGATATTATAGGTGATTACGCGTAATTGCATGATATTATAGGTGATTACGCGTAATTGCATGCTGATAAGGGGTGATTACGCGTAATTGCATGCTGATAGGGGGTGATTAGCCCTAATCGCCTATAGGGTAGGCGATTAGGAGGTTTGGGAAGGTGATTGGAGCCCTAATCGCCTATAGGGAAGGCGATTAGAGCCCTAATCGCCAATAGGGAAGGCGATTAGGAACCCTAATCGCCTGTAGCTGCTGCGTTAATCGCTTGACGTGTTTTAAACGACTAGAAACGCCTATAAATACCACCCTTGACCTCTAAAACACCATTTGTGCAACCCTAGCCGTCCCATAACCTATCCCAACTCACAAACACCCTCTGGAACTCGTTTTTACATCAAAACACACATTTCCAAGCTTTACACATCATTTTCTCATAAATCCAAGGTGTGTTCTTCATCCCCAAACCTTTATATGATTATGTTTTGTTCCCTAAAGGTCCAGACCTGATTTCTAAACTATTGTGTCTTTGAAAATCTATTAAAAACGTTTTTAAACAAACCCAAACCTTTATGCATGTTATATGTGTTGTATATGAATAAAGGTAGGATTTTTATGATTGAAACATGATTGTTCTTGTGTTATTAAGGTGTTTATAGCTGGTATGAGTTAGTATGATGATGTCCTAGGAGTTTGGATGGTTTTAGTTGTGTGTTGTTGATATTTGGTATTTTGACCCATTTGAATAGTTTGAATGATTAAGGATGAGATGAGGTGTTTTGTTAGTCATATGATGTTAGGGTTTGCTTTAGGATGATGCTAGAACAGTAGGATATTATCAGACAACGTTGTTACGTGATGAAATCTGGATATTTGCTATTTAGGGCAAGTTTTTGCATGTTGATGTGATGTTTACATGATAAGTATGCTATTTTGGGAAAACGCTCGCATTCGGGACTGTTAGAATGATGATAACTTAGGGGTTTTGCTTGGAATATGTTTGATAATGTTTGGTGATTGATATTTGGTGTTTCCACACGTTCCGGATCTGATTTGGAGGGTTAAACGCGCGAAAAACCGGAACAGACCTGCAGGGGGCGATTAGGGATCCTAATCGCCTATGCTGAAGGCGATTAGGAGCCCAATCGCCTATGCTGAAGGCGATTAGGAGCCCAATCGCCTATATGCATGTCTTATAGCTCCTAATCACTAGTTAAACTCTGAATTGCATGTCTTATAGCTCCTAATCACTAGTTAAACTCTGAATTGCATGTCTTATAGCTCCTAATCACTAGTTAAACTCTGAATTGCATGTCTTATAGCTCCTAATCACTAGTTGACTTTTCCTAATCACTAGTTGACTTTTCCTAATCACATGTACTGCTGTTGTAAGTGTATTTTGGCATTCCGAGACCCGATTTGACACCTAGGAACATGCTGGAAACCCCGTAACATGCCTAGTAACATAGTAACACATGCTCGGACTTATTTGTGCGTTATTTGGACTATATGTTAGACTTGTTGAACTTTAACACGTGTTAAGTATTGGTTGCATAAATTGTATGTTTTAGTGTATGAGATGAACACGTGGGATGTCGGGTCACCAATGGGATGTCGAGTCTTGTCTCATGTAGTCTGGTTGACGGTCAAACGCATTTTCAAACATATAACGGTCATGGACTGGACATTAGGGACTAATGAACCCAACGGGTTATTAGTCTAACTTTACACACATCTTATGATAGGTCGCCACTAGTTGGGGCTATCATATCACATAACGGTTTACTCATTAACGGAAGACGCAACCTAAGGTGAGTTCACGGCCCCACATTTTACGGTTTTTGTTTTCGGGGGAGAAACATGCTTAAACTCTTTTATTACACATTTTCATGTTATACTATGGCTCTCATCTTATTACTATACGGTTCATCTAAGTCCCTTAGAAACCACTAACATGGGGATATGGCGGGGAAATGTGGATAGCGCTATTGGGAACTGACAAGCCCCACTCGACGGCTGGAGGCCGGGCGGGTGCATATTGTCTCTAAGCACACAAGGCCTACCGGCGATGACGGTAGTCCGTAAATAAGGGTTACACAGTTACATAGTAACAACACAGTCAGCAATGGTTTCACCCGTAGTAGTAATATTACCCGACGCCTAGCTAGCGTTCTCATAAGCATAGTAGTAACAGCAACGGTAACGGTTTTCAAGGATTGTTTTAAACGTTTAAATAAAACATGTGAACTCACCAGCATTATATGTTGACTCTTTTAGCATGTTTTCTCAGGTCGCTAAGGTAGCAGCTGTCAGCTAGGCGCACGGAGTCTCACTGGAGTCGTACTCGCGTCTAGGGTCATTATGCATGTCTTTTGATGTTAAACTTTTGAACTCATGTTTTTATCTTCTCGTGACTTGTAAACTTTGAATGCTTCCGCACTTTCAAATGTTGGTTTTATATCTTATGCATGGTTTTTATTTACATATGTTTTTACATTTAGACGTTGTTTATTGTGACCGTTGACTTGGATCCTGGTGTGTCACACGCCTCGCGGTAGAACTCCGAAAGTGGAAATTTGAGGGTGTGACAGATTGGTATCAGAGCCAATGGTTATAATGAACTGGGACTGCATGTAGAGTCTAGACTATAGCCGAGTCTCACACACTAGACGGTCACATAGTTTTGAGTCGTGTCTTTTGGTAAACATACTAACCTTGTCGGGGTGTCGGTATCCTTATCACACAGTATCGTACTATCTATCTCATTCTTGGTTATTCCTAGTTTCATCTTATCTTCTCCTTCGGGCTTGCAGTCAAAGTAACTTGTTGTTGATCTTTTGGGTTGGCTGTCTCTTTCTAAGATGTGGGTGTCGGGTGACTTGAGGTTCGAGCTTGGGGCACGCCTTGAGGACCATGTAGAGCAATTTATCATTTCGGGTGCACACGAAATCATAAGTTGAAATGCATGGAAGACTTGGTGGATCTCGTGTTGGGATTAATGGTCACATTTAGACCCGATCCTAGACTCTTCATATTCTCTTGGTTTAGCGTTGATGTTGGGTCTGAGTGTTTGTTTCTTGTTTTCTCAGAAGATGTCTGGACGCACTAGAGGACGTACTGGGGGACGACGTGGAGGCCGCACTGGTGGGGGTAGAGGTGGTGGTAACATCACCCTGACATATGATGAACTCAGTGAGATGATGCAGCAACAGCTGGGCGTTGCACTGGCTGCCTTCCAAGCTGCCCAGCAGACCTTTATGGGTGCTACCGCTCCTCCGGTACAGGCGGGAGTTGCCTATAAGCGGTTAAGAATTGTCAGCCCCTCAATTTCCAAGGTACGGAGGGGGCTGTGGAGTTGCTTAGGTGGTTGGAGAAGACTGAGTCGGTGTTTGCTTTATGTGAGACTCCAGCAGCGGATTGGGTAAAGTTTGCTTCGGGGACTTTTGTAGGACCCGCCCTGACGTGGTGGAACTGCGTCACTAAGACACTTGGTCTCGGGGAGGCCAACGCCATGCCTTCGGCGGATTTCGTGCGTAGGTTGAAGGCTGAGTACTGCCCGCGAGAGGAGATCAAGAGGTTGGAACAGGAATATGGGAATCTCAAGATGGTGGGTTCTGAGATTGAGGAGTACACGATCAGACACAACGAGTTAGCAGTGATGTGTCCAGGTTTATCGACACCAGAGTATCGAAGGATAGAGCGGTATCTTGCAGGTTTGGTGCCAGAGATTGCGGGGTTGGTGGCTGCGAGGGATCCTACTACCATGTCTGAGGCTGTGCGGTCGGCTACCAAGATGACCAACTTGAAGATTACTGAGGGTGTCTTGCCTCCTAGAGGCTCCACCGTGAAGGCCGGTGGATAACAAGAGGAAGTGGGAAAGTGTGGAGAAGAGTTCAGCTGGGGTTCAGCGACAGCCGGCAGCGAAGAAGGCTGAAGCTTCAGGGTCAGCGTCAGATCAGAAACATGGAGGGTATGCTGGGAAGAGCCCTAAGTGTGGACAGTACGGTTTTCATCATTATGGTACGTGTGATAAGTTTCGTTGTGAGCGTTGTCAGCGGACGGGGCATCTTGCGAAGGATTGTAGGGTCAACCTTTCGTCCAGACTGACTCAGACTGCTACTACTACTACCCCTGCTCCACAGGGGAACCATGGTTGCTATCATTGTGGAGAAGCAGGGCTGCAGGGGGCGATTAGGGATCCTAATCGCCTATGCTGAAGGCGATTAGGAGCCCAATCGCCTATATGCATGTCTTATAGCTCCTAATCACTAGTTAAACTCTGAATTGCATGTCTTATAGCTCCTAATCACTAGTTAAACTCTGAATTGCATGTCTTATAGCTCCTAATCACTAGTTAAACTCTAAATTGCATGTCTTATAGCTCCTAATCACTAGTTGACTTTTCCTAATCACTAGTTGACTTTTCCTAATCACATGTACTGCTGTTGTAAGTGTATTTTGGCATTCCGAGACCCGATTTGACACCTAGGAACATGCTGGAAACCCCGTAACATGTCTAGTAACATAGTAACACGTGCTCGGACTTATTTGTGCGTTATTTGGACTATATGTTAGACTTGTTGAACTTTAACACGTGTTAAGTATTGGTTGCATAAATTGTATGTTTTAGTGTATGAGATGAACACGTGGGATGTCGGGTCACCAATGGGATGTCGAGTCTTGTCTCATGTAGTCTGGTTGACGGTCAAACGCATTTTCAAACATATAACGGTCATGGACTGGACATTAGGAACTAATGAACCCAACGGGTTATTAGTCTAACTTTACACACATCTTATGATAGGTCGCCACTAGTTGGGGCTATCATATCACATAACGGTTTACTCATTAACGGGAGACGCAACCTAAGGTGAGTTCACGGCCCCACATTTTACGGTTTTTGTTTTCGGGGGAGAAACATGCTTAAACTCTTTTATTACACATTTTCATGTTATACTATGGCTCTCATCTTATTACTATACGGTTCATCTAAGTCCCTTAGAAACCACTAACATGGGGATATGGCGGGGAAATGTGGATAGCGCTATTGGGAACTGACAAGCCCCACTCGACGGCTGGAGGCCGGGCGGGTGCATATTGTCTCTAAGCACACAAGGCCTACCGGCGATGACGGTAGTCCGTAAATAAGGGTTACACAGTTACATAGTAACAACACAGTCAGCAATGGTTTCACCCGTAGTAGTAATATTACCCGACGCCTAGCTAGCGTTCTCATAAGCATAGTAGTAACAGCAACGGTAACGGTTTTCAAGGATTGTTTTAAACGTTTAAATAAAACCTGTGAACTCACCAGCATTATATGTTGACTCTTTTAGCATGTTTTCTCAGGTCGCTAAGGTAGCAGCTGTCAGCTAGGCGAACGGAGTCTCACTGGAGTCGTACTCGCGTCTAGGGTCATTATGCATGTCTTTTGATGTTAAACTTTTGAACTCATGTTTTTATCTTCTCGTGACTTGTAAACTTTGAATGCTTCCGCACTTTCAAATGTTGGTTTTATATCTTATGCATGGTTTTTATTTACGTATGTTTTTACATTTAGACGTTGTTTATTGTGACCGTTGACTTGGATCCTGGTGTGTCACACGCCTCGCGGTAGAACTCCGCAAGTGGAAATTTGAGGGTGTGACAATCATCATCACCGATCACGCGTTATACATTGTTCTCCTTCAAAAAAATTTCTGTATTTCCGCTATTAAGGTAAAAACCCTCTTTCTAAAGCACATAAACATTAATCCCTCTTTTTCGATCACATAAACTTTAGTTATTCGTTAAATCTTTGTTTTCTTTATGATTTTATTTATTTAACTTCATATATTTAGTTCTTGTGCATAATTTTGTAACTTTAGTAGAATGTTTAAGTTTTATACTCTGTTTTTGAGTATTATTCTTATGTTTATATCGACGATTTCTTAGTTGTCTTTGCCGATTTAATGTTGTTATGTTTAGTATTGTTTATAAATAGCAATGTTTAGGTTGTTGTTGCTACTAAGGTTTCTGTTTTGTTAGCATTTTTTTTATTCTACTTTGTATTGTTGTTTTGAGCTTTTTACATAATACGGATATAAAGGTGAAGAAAACATGAAATTATTATATGTTTGATTGTTTCTTATGAGTTAACATTGTAGTGTTTGGACATGTTTTTACTTAGTGTTGTTGTATGTTTTTATCAATTTAGTATGTTTATGCTATGTTTATAAAGTTGATTTACAAATGTTATTAAGAATTTAGTATTTTTATGATGTTGAAATTACAAAATGTTCAGTGTTGGTTCATCATGATTCAATATGATCTTATGTTATTTGGTTTGTGATAACAAACTTTATTGATCATTATTATCATATGATTTGTATCAATATTTTTTTAACTGTCGATTAGTGTTGTTATCTTATTTTTTTTTTTTTTTTTTGTTAACAATGTGGTTAAACAATACTTTATTAGTTTGCGAATAACATTAACACAAACATTTTTGTTTTTGAGTTTGTGATAAAGACAGGTGCATTTTCTTACTGTTAAAATGTTGAATGGTTTCTATGTTGAGTCGGAAAGTAAGAGTAGGGTATGTTTGGTAAGATATCTAACATTGTTTATCTTTTTTTATTATCCAAGTTATTATGATAAGTTAAATAGTTTTATATTTATTTCAATTTCTTTTCAGCCCCTACCTATTGACTACAGTTCTTGGATTAAGAAGTTCAATTATCCTGTTGGTAACACGGAAATTCAAACTTTGGATTCTCAAGTCTTTGTTATTAAAATTATGCAAACTGCTGGTAGATATTATTTCTACAATGGATGGAAAGCAATGATTCAAGCACTAAATTACCCATCTCGGTGTAAATTTGTGTTTCAATATCAGGAGAATCTGAAGAGTTTTAGAATGATTACTTTCTATCAAGACGCAGTTTGTGCTCCTGGTCCGTTTTTCTATTGCACGCTTGACGACCCATTCAATGAATACAAGCGTCGTCTTGTATGTCTTATTATCATTATAATATGTTACATAATTCAATTCATACAATATATATCACTGTATTAACAATATTATTTTTGTATTTCAGCATATAAGTTGTCATGTGTTGCATCAAAAATTTAATAGAGTAATTCCAGTTCAACCAGTCGTTATCAAATCATTTCCAGATCATGAATTTCTATGCAAAATTGATGGAGAAGATGGTTATGTTTACTTTACTGAAGGATGGCGTTATATCAGGAAAAGGCTTTCAATAACCCGTCAACATCTAATTGTTTTTGAGATGATTGACGATGTTACTTTTAATATGTCCCTGTTTATTAAAAACCAACTTACACCTCCTCCAGATATGTGGGTCTATGATGTCAAAAAGGAATACGATGATGAAGATTTTGATAATGATGAAGACATCATTATCATTTCTGATGATGACAGCAAACAAGAAGATGTAGCAAATGCCATGGATGTTGATGATCATATTCAAGTGGATGGTCATGAGGATGTTGGTGTACCAGTTGTTTTCATAGTTGACAGTCATTTTGTAAGTTCAAATTCTTTATTTCCATGATTGTAATCCATTTTAATGTATATTTCCATTTAATATTAATATGCGATACATATTTATTTTATGTAGCAGATGAAGAAGACTTGGGCAATTAACAATGGTCTGAACATCAAGAAAAATTTAAAACTTACTGATGATGATGGTTTGGTTTGGGAAGTATCTGTTGGTGTGGAGCAGTCCAATGGAAATGACCGTTACAACATCAAAGGTATGATGTCGTTTGTTGCTGATAAGGAATTGCATTCTCGTGACGAAATGCATTTCCTGTTTTTCAAGAAAAAGGTGTGTTCAAGCTTTCTCATGTTGTTAGGGCTGATGGTATTTAGGTTAGTTTGTGGTGGGTCCTTTTTGTTTTGATGACAATATTTTAGTTCGTTAAGTGTTTGAGATGATGAATGGTTATTTTCGGATTACTAATGCACGTTTTAATGTTGATCTGCTAATTCGTGTTTTTTGGTTTTAATATGTTTATAAAGAGTTTGATTTTGGGTTATCTTTGTAATGTAATTAAGGTTATTTAGTTTCATAAATGTACATTACAACTTGAGTGTTGTGTTTTAACGAATGTTTATGTTAACTTACTTCATAGATTTGAAAAAAGTAGGTCAATGTTATACTTTGTATGTCAATATTCCAAGAATTACTATTACTTGCAACCTTATTAACTATATATTAAGGTTCTGAGTTATAAGTTTTGCATTTTGCTTTGACCAATTATATGTTGGTCTTATGCATTTATATGAAATCTCTAACGATGGCTTTACTTATATTCAACCTTTTAATATAAAGAACTTATATTATTCAAGGGTTATCCGAATGTCTTAGCATAGAGTTTATGAAATTCCATGTTTCGCCACACAATCAGTTTATGTAACAATTGAGGTCAAATATTGGCTTCTAAGTCGAATGTCTTATTAGCCTCTTATTACATCGGTCATAAATTTATCCGTGCATTTTACACATAAGACGTATTAATTGATGGGGTTTATTTTCTGTATACTAACGTTTTATGTATACATAACGTTACAAAAATCAAATAACTTTATAAACTTGGTTTAAATTTTACATTGTCCATTATCTATGAATACACAAGTTTTTGAAATTCGATTAATAACACTTTAATCAACGTACATTTAGCATTCTAATAAACAAATATGGAAACATGCACTATTTTATTGAAGACAACCTAAATCAAAATTCGAATCAAAATAACGCTAAATATTAATCTAATAACAAAACCAACAGATTACGAAGCATAATTGTTTAAGGTTCTACTAAGTAATATGCAACAAAATTGCAACATTTACTAAAGTTGTTAATAAACTGCATCATAATATATTCAAAAGATATGAAACAAAAAAGTACTTTACGTTCATATTTAAATTTAAAAAAAAAAATAAGGTTCATACTTATAAAACATACTTAGCATAACATAACATATCCAATAAGATTACTCATCATCATCCTCCTCAGAATCGTATGACTCTTCCTCTTCCACCATTGCCGCTTGCTCCCTAAGCCACTACATTCTCATACGGATCATTTGTTCCAAATTCAGCATCGCTGTGCTTCTTTTGCTGTTGAACATGCGTACTTGATCGAGTTCCTCCGGTAAGTGTATGTCATTGGCGTTTTCAATTCCGTCTCTTGTCATCAGCCAATATTCACCATTGTTAAACTGCACACTTGCAATATTATACTTTAACATAAAACCAACTATTCACATCAAAAACCTCCATAAGTTCATCAAACTCATCTACTCCAAACTTTTCATCCAACTTATTTATAAGTCTACTTTCTTCATAGCATGGCATCCCGGTTGTTCTTTCAAACTCATATATTTGTCTTTGAAAATCTCCACCCATTTGCATAATCTCCTTTCTTGAACCAAAAAATAAACGTGTGTTGTCGCTCATGATCACGAAATATCTTTGATTGAATCTGCAGAAACGCCAATACACAACCATTTCCAGCCTTTAATTTCTTTTTTTATAGAACTTGTGTGTGTTTCCAAAATGTGTTTTTGTCTTTTATTTGTATATGTAGAATCATAAATAAGTTTCTTACTAAAACATAAATCCAACTATAAAATCCAAATCCGAAACATAAACCAAAATCAAATAGCAATCATCTCAAACCTAGGTGGCCACTAATGTTTTAGCCAAACATAATTCGAGAAAATAATAAAAACATAGGTTCAAGAAAAATAAAAGTTATGGAATAAATATTTTTAGAACACAAAGTAATAAAATAATCACCAAACACTTGCAAATACTTGAACCCGTGCTTTAATCTTTTGATACTGAGCCTTCTCCCGTTCACTTCCTCTCAATGCTGCTGTTGTTCGATGTCTTGGCTGCTGCTTCGACCCCCTTCTTGGCAGCTGTCAATCCTATGAAAATAATGATCCCCCAAAAAATAATACGTATCTCCTCAAAAAAAAAAAAATCCCTCAACAATATCTGCCGCTCCAATTTGGACTTGGGCCACGAGCCCAAGTCTTGGACTTTTTATTTTTTTCTTTTATATTATTATTATTATTATTATTATTATTATTATTATTATTATTATTATTATTATAACTCTATGTTCTTCATTCAGGTGTTCTTGGCTCGATCAAAGTTTCTCGTTTACGCTCCAACGTCTACGAACACCTGCTCTCAACTGTTCGTGTCTCGATTAAAATTCTTTCGTTTTAAGCTCATTTTCCACGAACACCTATAAAAGAGTGAATAGCCAAATCCGTCCCTGGGGTTTGACCCATTTTGCCACATCCATCCATTTTGAGAATTTATGACAACTGAGCCACTAAGGTTTGAAATTTAGTGCTAAATCCGTCCAATTTGCAAACTCTGTTAAAAACTAACGTTAAATCAGGGGCATTTTGGTCATTTCCTATTTCTTTATTGCAAATTCGTCCCTGAGGTTTGTTCCAAATTGCTAGATCAGTCCAAAATGATAATTTGTAATAAAAAAATATATATATATTGAATAATATGATTTAGGAGTTTTTTTAATTGTTCTTACGAATAATAAACGGCACGTCTACCATTTTTTGAACTTTGTATATAAAGGGCTTAGATTGCTCCCTTTCGTTGACCGTTTTGGATACATTGATCGTGGTACCATTTCCAATCAATTCAAAGTATTTGAATCTAGATATTAACAGTTGGTTATAATTTAATTATACAGATATAGGAATCTGATTGAGAGAGCTTTACGAGCCAGACTTGTTTATGGGAGCCCTCATATGAACCGTGCTGTTAGCTTCGAGTACATGAATCGACAGTTAGTTTGGAATGAATTCTCGGTAATATTTACTCTCGTTTGTTGCTTAAAATAACTGATCAATTGCTTACTTGACATTGGAACTGCATATGAGGTGCACGACAGGAGAAGAAGAAACATCACAAGAGTTGCACAAGATGGAAGCAAGCTTCTGGTTATTGCCATGGCTGCTGAGGGAGATTCAGTAGAGGGAGATTCATGTGGACGTGCAGGAACGATGCTTGGGACCAATGGCGAAGAGGATGATGACGATGATGGTGCAGTCCCTCTTGGTGTTTCCTCGTGCACGGTTACTAAGGGGGGTCCAGGTGGTGGTTGTGCGGGTGGTGGAGACGATGGTGGTTGTGCAGGTGGTGGAGACGGTGGTGGTTGTCCAGGTGGTGGAGACGGTGGCTGAGGTGGTGGTTAGTGGTGGTGGTAAAAGGTGAAGAAGGGCTTGGGTGGAAGGTGAGGAAGAAGATGAATTGTGGGTCCCACTTAAGTGTTTAAAATATTAATTTAATTTATTTTATTATTTAAATATAATAATAGATAATCAGATGGAAAATGACCAAATTGCCCTCGACTTAAAGTTAGTTTTTAACAGAGTTTGCAAATTGGACGGATTTAGCACTAAATTTCAAACCTTAGTGGCTCAGTTGTCATAAATTCTCAAAATGGATGGATGTGGCAATATGGGTCAAACCCCAGGGACGGATTTGGCTATTCACTCCCTATAAAATAATAAAATAAATAAATACATAATAAAAACAACACGAAACAAATAAAAACCTAAACAAATAATATATAAAATACATAGGAAAACAGATGTGTTTTGCAACACATCAATATACATATAATAAAACCGCGTGTAAAGATGGAAATGGTTGTGATTTATCTATTTTCAACGCTGATAGTCATTAATATTAGGTTTGACTATTAATTGATTGATTAGACGAAAAGTCATGTACTTTTATGCAGTTTACAAAGTGACGGTTCTTATTTCT
The DNA here is from genome assembly GCA_032199755.1 of Ambrosia artemisiifolia. Classification (NCBI taxonomy): domain Eukaryota; kingdom Viridiplantae; phylum Streptophyta; class Magnoliopsida; order Asterales; family Asteraceae; genus Ambrosia; species Ambrosia artemisiifolia. The sequence continues at coordinate 27,935,219 of CM063516.1, read as the reverse complement.
TATTTTAATATAATGAGACTTTTAATTATAAAGTAACAATGTTAATTTTTACGGTTATAACATAGAAGTGTACTAGTCCAAGCCCAAATAAGTTAATCAAGTATTTTGGGTGTCATGTTTTATAGTCCAAAATGTGTTTTTGTCTTTTATTTGTATATGTATGTTTTATTAAAACAAACAAACAATTAATTTATACGTAAGTTAATTCAGTTTCATACATACATTAGTGTGTTGATTTTTGAAATCTTATGATACATATAATACATATTTAACCAACACATGAAAAGACATAAACTTTTCATATCCAAATCTACAAAGATATAGTTGTTCATATATATATTTTACATGTTACTAATAAAAAATATTATACTGTAAATTGTCATCTAACATAGTAACCACTACTATTGAACAAACACTTATATTTATGTTAAAAATTGTCGTTAAACATCATGTTATATGGTTTTTCATTTGATCTGCGGATCTGCCGTGTGTAAACACGGGTCTCTAATCTAGTATTAAATAAAGGGAAAATCTCTAAAATAAACATTGACCACCCTTTAATTACAAAAATAAACACATGAAAGGTCTTAAGTTTAGAGACTTTACACTA